>JXTB01000182.1:319944-395516 GCA_002914805.1 Parasponia andersonii | reverse complement strand
ATGTACAGAATTGAACATTAGACTATACTATACTTTTAACAAAATTACAAATTAATATAATCAATATGTTGTAATAAGCAACTTAAAATTCTATCAACTATCACTTTGTTTTCCTCAGTATGACCTCCTTTTTTAGGGACGCGTCGTCTACTCCATAGCTCGGATCTATCAATACCACATCGGCCTTCATCTTTTTTAATCTTTGCTTCTAATCCAGCATAACCCAAGCGAGACATATGATGTTGATGTTTATTTTGCGTTGCTCTTCTCTGTTGTACTTTCCTAGCTTCCTCCCATTCTGTACTTACTCTTTTCTTAACAAACTCATCCCAAACTTTAGGTTCAATCCATGGTGCATATGATGCTGGAGGGTGCTCTAATAACTCTGGACAAGTATGTCTATACATATAAATCAGTTCCGTTGTAATCCTAGACTTAAAATCTCTCCATATTTTCCGACAACTTTTTAAAGTTTCTTTTTTTGCTTTGTAGTCCAATATAAATATTTCCTATAATGTAAAAGAAATAATGTTAATACCAAATATATATTCTAATAAATACGAAATAAAAAGATTCATGTTCATACCAATATTATATGCCAGATCTCATCTTTTAGGTCCGTTGGTACAAGTGTCCAGTTATCAATATTTATTGGGATCTTGCGACGAATCATAAGGCCACAAAAGCTTGCCAAATATTTACCTTCATCCCCAGTTGGTTGTCCTCATTCATTGTATGTGCAACTTCTTTTTTGTTATCACTTCTTTTTATAATCAACTCATTCATTTGAGTCGTTCTTCTTGGTTTCTTTTTGTGCTTTCTTTCACCTTGACTACTTTGTGATGGTGTAAATTGATAAACATCATTTGCACCTTCATTTTCTATATCAATAATTACCTATTAAATAATAAAACCACAAATGTAGATCAAAAATTAAGATAGAAAATAATAAGCATGTAAACATAAGAGATAATATATTTAAAAAAATAAAACATCAATCCATAAAGATATAAAAATGAAACAAAAATATATAACTTATTTGATTTGTGCCTCATTGGTTTCTTTCTTTGATTATCAATCCAAATACCTTCACCATCATCTCGTAAATATGTAACATCACCTTTATTAACGTCTTCTATCAAAGCCTCCACCGAAACTCCTTTTGAGAATATTTCATGAGCAACAAGTATTTCGTTCTCATCTTCAACTCCTAAATTTTGATATTCGTTTGGTTTTATTGCAAGAACAATTGACCATCGAGCATCAAGTGGATCATTGATGTAAAATACTTGTTTTGCTTATGTTGCCAATATAAATGGATCATTCTTGTGACTTATCCGGTTTAGATCAACTAAAGTGAAGCCTAACTCATCTTCTCTATCCCCATGGTTACTCTCCACCCATTGACACATAAATATCAGGAACCGAAATGTGACAAAATCAAGTTCCCAAATTTCCTCGATAACGCCATAGTATACCATATCACCCTCTATTGGGTTTTTATCATTCGAACTTGAAAATTGTATGCTTTTTGCAACAATACTTACCCCACTATTTTGGGTTGTTCTTATGTTGTCACGGTCTCTTATGCAAAAATGAACACTGTTAACTTGATAAGCATTATACTTAATTACATCCAATGATGGTCCACGTGATATCCATTTCAATGTATCCGATAGATTATGTGTTACTTTGTTCATTTTAACTACAATCTATTCAAAATGTAAAATTAACAATTAGAAAACCCAATATATTAGTACTCATACTCTAAAATAGGGAAAAAATGAAATCAAATTATTAATTGTAACAACTAATTGGAATTATCCGTTCGCGAAACCAACTAATAAAAATTCGATGATGTTCATCATGGATCCACTTCTCTCTTTTTGATTTCATTGAGAATTGTGTTTTGATCCAATTTATATGCTTCCTTCAACAAATCATCCCCAAAGTAAACCATTATTATTAAAGAATTCAATATTCAATCAATACAAATCTAATTCACAATAAAACTTACTCGATGAAAGGTTGGACTTCAGCTATATTTTAACACAGTACGATATGTTTGGTCTAGTTGTTCTCGTTTAACGGTACACACGACACCATTATTTATGCTTTTATAAATATTTAAAGATGCGGGTACTCCGATAGCTTCTACATTTGCCAAATACTCAGAACAAAACTTAACAGCTTCTTCTGTGATATAACACTCTACAATACATCCTTCTGGCCGGCTTCGATTTCTAACATATCCTTTTAGAAGTTTCATGTATCTCTCAAATGGATATATCCATCTCAAATAAACAGGACTACATAACTTCACTTCTCTAACCAAATGTACAGTAAGATGTATCATTATATCAAAAAAATTAGGAGGAAAAAACTGCTCGAACATGCACAATGTTACANAAACCAACTAATAAAAATTCGATGATGTTCATCATGGATCCACTTCTCTCTTTTTGATTTCATTGAGAATTGTGTTTTGATCCAATTTATATGCTTCCTTCAACAAATCATCCCCAAAGTAAACCATTATTATTAAAGAATTCAATATTCAATCAATACAAATCTAATTCACAATAAAACTTACTCGATGAAAGGTTGGACTTCAGCTATATTTTAACACAGTACGATATGTTTGGTCTAGTTGTTCTCGTTTAACGGTACACACGACACCATTATTTATGCTTTTATAAATATTTAAAGATGCGGGTACTCCGATAGCTTCTACATTTGCCAAATACTCAGAACAAAACTTAACAGCTTCTTCTGTGATATAACACTCTACAATACATCCTTCTGGCCGGCTTCGATTTCTAACATATCCTTTTAGAAGTTTCATGTATCTCTCAAATGGATATATCCATCTCAAATAAACAGGACTACATAACTTCACTTCTCTAACCAAATGTACAGTAAGATGTATCATTATATCAAAAAAATTAGGAGGAAAAAACTGCTCGAACATGCACAATGTTACAACAAGTTCACATTGTAGTTCGTCTAACTTAGATACATCGACCACTTTAAAACAAATTCCATTAAAAATAAGCAAAATCTGATGATTACATATCGAATATTTTTAGGTAATACGGACTTGATCGCTATAAGTAGCAGATGTTGGATTAGTATATGACAATCATGAGATTTAAGTCCAACTAGTTTCAAATTGTTCATATCTACTAACGTTCTAATATTAGAAGAATAGCCTTCGGGAACCTTCACATTAAATAAAGATTGACACAATTGATATTTTTTTTCATTTTTTAATGTGAAGCAAGCAGGGGGTAAATATGTTCGCTTCTCCCCTACTTTAGGAGCTAACACTTTTCGAACACCCATGTCAACAAGATCCTGGCGAGCACCAATACTATCCTTATTCTTCCCTGGAATATTTAATAAAGTTCTAATTATACTATCACATATATTCTTCTCAATATGCATGACATCTAAGTTATGTCTCAGAAGTAAATATTGCCAATACTCTAACTCAAAGAATATAGATTTCTTCTTCCAACAACTCTTTGGGCTTTTACCACCTTCACATTACTGCGTCTTTTTCTTTTCTTACTGATATCACTTATTTTAAGCATTCCAAGCCTAAATTCGAGCTTAGAGACTGTTTCTAGTATCTTTGTCTCAGTTAAAGGTTGTGGTATTAATTCAAATTCTTGAGAACCATTAAATACTTTTTTTCAATTTTTGTATACATTTTTGCGAGGTAAAAATCTTCTATCGCCCATATAACTCAATTCTCAAGCATGTGTTAAGAATTGACAATTTGTTTTCTCATCACAAATAGGACATGCTTTATATCCTTTAGTGAAAAACCCAGACAAATTCTCATATGCAGGAAAGTTATTGATTGTCCATAGTAAGACAGCCTTGAGAGTAAAATCTTCATCCTTATATGCATCACAGGCTTTCATACCATCATTCCACAAACTGTTCAACTCATCAATCAACGGGGCTAAATATACATCAATATTATTACCAGGTTGTCTAGGTACTAATATTAACATTGTAAGAAGTGTAAACTTTCTTTTTATACACAATCATGGAGGAAGAATATAGATTACAAGCATTACAAGCCAACAACTATATTTGCTACTTAGAGTTGTACGAGGATTAATACCATTCACAGATAGACCAAGACGAAGATTCTTTGGATCACTTCCAAAAGAAGGTCATTTGTAATCTATTGTTTTCGAAGCCGGTGAATCGGCTGGATGTCTAAGTTTACCATCTTCTATCCTCTCATTCGCATGCAATATTAGATCTTTAGCATGCTCACGATTTCGAAATAGACGGGTAAAACGAGGAATTGGAGGAATATACCACAAAATCTTAGCAGGGGTTCCAACTTTTATCTCTTTGGAATTCTTATTCTGATGCCACTTAGGCTCACCACATACTGGACAACAAATTGCATCTTTAAATTTCTTTCGATATAAAATACAATCATTTGAGCAAGCATGAATTTTCTCATATTGCATACTCAATGAGTATAAAGTCTTTTTAGCCTCATAAAAGGAAGGTGGTATCTCATTATCATTTGGCAATATCTCTCCTAGTAAAGCTAACAAGTCTGAAAAATTCTTATCACTCCATCCATGTCTTGCTTTTAAATTATACAATTTCAATAATATAGACAACTTTGTAAATTTCGTACAACTCGGATAGATCAGTTTTTCAGTATCATTAAGCAATGATTGAAATTTAATAAGATCTACATCTATTTCATACTGTGCATCATCAATCATTTTAAAAAGATCATCATTTAAATCTAACTCATAATCATCTCTTATACTCTTCTTTGACGAAAATCCGGTAATAGAACCTTTTCACCATGCCAAATCCATTGTTTGTAACTTTGATCTATTCCATTGAAATATAAGTATTCTTTTATCTTTTTAACACCTATCTTTTGCAAATTTCCACATTTAATACACGGACATGGAATTAAATTGGAATCTTTGATATTTTCAATAGCAAACTCTAAAAAGCTATCAACTCCCTTTCTATATTCAGTTGATAGTCTATCCGTCAATATCCTTTCCTTATCCATTCTAAGCACAATTAAAAAAAAATAATAAATAAACAACTGATATAAAAAAACTAACTAAATTGAGTACCATAAAAAATTGTACATAATCTCCCCTATTTCTAGCATTAACCAATTGAGTAACTAAACCACCAATTATAAATTAACACTCATTTCAAATTATTCTTATATTTCTAAGTACTTCCAAATTTAGAACTTAATTTATTCTTAAATAGTCTCATTTGTTACAAACAATTTGTCAATCAACCAAGTATAACACATGACAAAATAATATCAATACAAATAATAAACTCAACCAATCCCACATAATTATAACATCATCATATCACCACAACATACAATTTCCTATATGATATCATATCTCATCTAGTTTAAATTTTCGAAAATAATAAGATAAAACCAATGTAAAAGTGACATGCATAAGTCAATAAAAGAAAAAAGTTTGAGAAAACATACCTCAGTTTGCTCAGTTTGCTAATTCACAAGTAATCTAAGTACTCTAACATCTACTAAAACCTATACGCAAATTAAAATGATAAATAAAATTAAACATCTATAATCCACAATACTTTAAATTAAACATTGAATATGTAAATTTCTAAAAAACTACACAATATTCAATTAAAATTGCATAAATTTGGATTAATTGACACTAAGGATAGAAATTAAAAAGCATAACCTAATATATGATTTCTAGTAAATAAACATGAAATTGGTATAAATTCATATAACACACCTTCAATTTGAAACTTTTTATAACTAAATAAACTCACATTTCATCTAAAATAAATAAAAAAATAGCAACAAAATAATAACAAATTCGGATTAATTTGCACTTAAATAGCAAAACATACCCAAAAATAAGATTTCTACTAAATAAATAGTCTAACTCTGCATTACAAGAGTAAAGATTATCAATGCCTGCTCAAGATATTCACGTTTGATAAATTAGAATTCCAAATATAAACTCTTTCAAATATAACCTAAAATATGAAATTTCTACAAAATAATTGGTCAAAATCATAATTAAGACAATGTGTAATCTAATTTTAGTGACAAAAAAGAGTTTAAAAGCTTAAACATACCTTGTTTACCAGAAAAAATGGTGAAAATAGTGGAAGGGGGAGACTGGCTGCGGTTGGAAGTGAAGAGGGAAATTAGTGAGAAAAGTAAGAGGTAAGTGACATGACTTCATTTTTTTGGGTCCTTTATATAGGGCCCCTATCTCGGCACCATATGGGTGCCGAGAAATGTATGTCACGGCGCTTTATGGGCACCGTGAAATTTAAATACCACGGTATTTTTTAAGCTCCGTGGTAAATATGTATCACGGCGCCTTATAGGCGCCGTGAAAGTTATATCTGGGCGCTGTTAAAGATTCTATACTACGGCGGTTTTTAGGCGCCGTGGTATTTCTCTATTTATCATGGCGCTTGTTAAGCATTGGGATAGTTAATCAATTATCACGGCGCTTCTGCATACACGCCGTGATAGTATACATTTTTAGTAGTATACTCAATTAAGAAAATAATTAGTTTCTAAAAATATACTTATTTTAAATTTATTTTAATTATTTGGCATAATTTTAATGCAATAAATGTAAAAAAATAAGAAAAATTAAAATTAAAATATATTCTAGGTAAAAATAATGTATATTATAAATATTACGTCAATTTTTAAATTTTTAAAGCAAAAGGTTCCAAATTTAATAAGTTTGAGCCAAAAGTTTTAAGATATTAAGAATTTAAGGCAATACTCACATCAAATAGAATATTTTTAAAATGTTAAGAAAGGAAAATACAATTTAAGTACGTGCCAGTCATAACTTTTGAATTATATATTTTGAGTAGGCACCAAGTTAGTTGGAATATGCTTTAGCTATTGAAATTTAAATTAATTATCATTTCTCATGTACACTTTAATATTTTCAATTTAGATTTGTTTTCGATATAAAACTTATCTCCATTTTTAAATAATAGTAATTAACAATGCATAATTCATAATTACTTAAAAGGAAATATGTCAAATAGTTTTAAAACAACTAAATTTAAAAAAAAAATCAATAATGAGTACGATTATGGAACAAGAATAATAAGAGTTTGAAAATGGAAATAATTATGCTTGAAATCATATATGATATAAAATATGAGTAACGTTAGATATAAGAATAGTATAATTTAAAAAAAAGCACGATTATGCATAGAAATAATATAGTATCTAAAACGGATGCAGTTAGTACGAACAATAACAAAATATCAGAAATAAACACGATTAGTCATGAAAATAGTACAATATTATAAATGAGCATGAATAGGTACAGAAAATAGCCCAATACTAAAAATGAGTACAATTAGGTACAGTAATAGTATAATATAAAAAACAGAAATAATTAAGCACGAAAATAGATGAATACAGTAATGACACGTTAACGACATAATTACGACACGAAATTGGGTACGAAAACAGACATGGATACAGACACATAATGGGCCAGAGATAGCACAACACAATTAGTAATCGTGTTTGAGCGGATATGATACGTGGAACGAATGTACTAGAACAGTTAAATAAATCTGAGTTAACTAGGCACATCCTGGTTATGACCTCTGATCAAAATCAACATAATGTGGGGGGCACAATTGATTTTTTTTTTTTCATAAAAGTATATACGTCAAATGAAAAATAAAAGGATTTAATTGGGGCACATACCCTACTTTGGCTTAATCCATACCCTAATTTTATATATTGTTGTCCTCAAGGATTAATATAGATGCATATGGTGCCACTATGTAGGTTAAGTTTGCATTGAGTCACTACGTACTTCAAAACAGAGAGGAAGAAATATAATTAATTTTCTTATTGCATATATTCTATAAAATACAATAAACTAGACTCGCTTTCACATTCACATTATGGCAAACATTTTGGTATTAATTGTCCAAACAAATTCTTGACTATAAATATATTTTTTTCCCCCTCCCTTTTTTAATTATTATAGTTTTTGACAAAGCAATCTCGCGTATAATTGTTTGACTAGAACATTATTTATCATAATTAACTCTGTACCAAGCTCCGTATTCCCGCGGGACGACCATAAAGCAGAGAAATAAAAGAATCATAACTTAAAAATTAAAAGAAAAAAGAATGTAATATTAAGAAATATATATATATATATATATGTATATATATATTCTAACTTTTTTACAATCTCATCATTCATGTACCGATCTGGTTAAAGATTGTGGACGAGTTCCTTGAATTTACCTTTATTTTAGTGAAATAATAGAAAATGGCATAGCGCAGTGGTAGTAACTTATAACTACACCTTTTCTTTTTGTGTTTTGTAGGTCGTTTGATTTTATTTTAATCTTTTCAAATAAGCAAACTATATCAATAGAAAGATACGTACGAAGACGTTTATGTGGTCCACAGTCACAAAGTTTATAAGTTGGCAATTTCTATATTTGGTTTAAAATATTTTTTTCCAATTTTGCCTATTAAAGATTTTACTTTATAAATAAAAATACTCAGCATGACTTTTTCACTTTTTAATAGATAAAAAAAAAAAAAAATAAATCAAATATCAAATCAGAAATACTTCTATTTTCATACATATATAAATACATAATGCTCTCTTTCTTTTCTGTTGTTCCGAAAAAAAAAACCGTTAAATTTCACTAATACTAATAAAGATATGAGATTTTTCCGATTTTTGATTTATTCCATATTCTGTGATTTTTTTAATTTAAAATAAAAAAAAACTAACAGCCAAATTACAAACAAGCTCAAATTACAAAAATCAAAATTTTTTTTTTTTTTTTCTATTTTAATTTTCACAAAAGTCCACTCCAAATGGCCAATATTCCTGATCCAAAACCGTCTTTGGGCACTGACTGAGAGGAGGATCAACGGCCTGCTTTCTGTCACGATCAACATGATCCATCAGCGAATCCCAGCCGTTGAAATAATCATCATCACCCCACAATCCCATTCCGCTACTGCCGTAATCCGACTGCGGCCAATATTCGAAGTCCGGGTCAATTAGCTGCAAGTCTTCCATAAAGTCAGACGGATTCGAATTCGAAGACGACGTCGTTTGGTCTAACGACAACGGGAAAGAAGAAACGACACTCATCATCATCTCCTGGGGCTCCATCAGCGGGACTTCGTCCGTGCTTAACCCGCTGTTGATGAGCTCCATTCCGTCCTCGTCCACGACGATCAACGCGCTCGTGGGGCTGTTCTCGGCTAATTCGTCTTTGGGTTCCGTCACCGAATAGGACTGAAACGACGTCGCTTCTGCCGTATTCTCCTTCCTCTGATCAATTACTTCGGAAGAAGCTGTGCCTGTATGTTGTGCTAATTGATCATCTTGATTTAGCTGACGNTCTGTGAACGTAGAAAGTGGCTTGTGGGTGAGGGGATCAACTCCCATTTTCTTGAGCTTCTTCTTGATGTGGGTATTCCAGTGGTTTTTAATCTCGTTGTCTGTTCTTCCCGGGAGATGAGACGCAATCTTGGACCATCTGCACAATAGACAGTCAAAAAGAATTAAAAGATGAGAAGTGAAAAAAAGTTCAAAAAAAAAAAAAGAAAAGAAAAACGAACAGTCCCTTTAAGAAAAATTAATTTAAAAGGGTAATTACTTTCTGGCCACTGGGAAGGTCTAAGAAAGTTTATCCTATAGATCCTTATTTTTTTTCTTTTTCACTTGAGAAAAGTTACTGATATATATATATATATATATATTTTTATATAAGTTGATTATTTAGTTACAGTGTTATTTTCTTAGCTCAAATATTAAAAAAAAATTATAAGTTATATATATGGTGATGTACTTGGTCTATAAGTAAAAAAAAAATTATAAGTTATATATATGGTGATGTACTTGGTCTATAAGTATCCGTTTGTAATAAATTAATAGGAGAATAATTCCAGGACTGGAAAGGCTTAATGAATGATTCAGAAGCTGCGTAGAAAAACGAGGTGTGATAAATTATAATATACAGAATATTACTGAGGCTCGGAAATCGTCATATTTTTGGCTTTAGCATAGAATTCCGGAGCAAAAATATTTAGTTGGTGCTGGAAAAATCCCATTTTCCAAAACAGAGGAAAGTGGAGAAGGAAAACGAAAAAGAAAATGGAAAAACCTGTTGCCTAGTTGAGCATGGAGGTCAATGACCATTTGCTCCTCATGATCAGATAAAAGGCCTCTCTTTAAGTCTGGCCGAAGATAATTGGTCCATCTCAACCTACAACTTTTTCCACACCTTAGTAATCCTGCAAAAAAAAAGAGAAGAGAAAGAGATTTTTAAAAAAATGTGTCGCGTCTTATCCCTATTCTCTATTTTTTTTTTCTCTCTCTCTCTCTCTCTCTCCTCCTTTTCTGCATTCAATAACTAAAATTTTCTCTTTTTTCTTCTATTATTTTTGGGTGGCTTTTTCTCTATTTCTTTTGTATATTTGCACACTTACTCCCTCTTTTCAAATATTATCAAATAAAGTAGAGATAAAACACAAAACCAAACAAACTACAAACTACATATGAGAAAGAAAGAAAACATTATAATTTCGAAAACTGTCACTATAAATAGATGAAATGACTAGAGAGTCCAAACGAATTATAAGAGACCTGCGAGCTTAGGAACAGCTCTCCAGCAGCATTGGCCATTGGTGAGGATGAAGTTGATGAGCTTCTTGTCCTCTTCGGCTGTCCATGGCCCTTTCTTCAACCCCACTTTGTCACAACACGGTTGTCTTCCCATCTTTTGTTTTTTGCTTTTTTTTTGGTCTTGTTTTTTTTTCCTCTAACAAAAAAAGCCCCCTAAAGAAGAGGAAAACCCAGTACTTCTTTCTTCTTTGATATTCTTCAAAGCTGAGAGTTTTTTTAGAGAGAGAAAGAGAAACGGAGAGAGAGAGAGAGAGAGAGAGAGAGAGAGAGAGAGAGAGAGAGTTAGACTCGATCGACTTTGGGAGAGGTTTTGCAGATAAATAAGGTGGAAAATACCACCACTACCTACTTATATATATACAATTCGTCCCCTAATACCTAGAATGGGCTTCGCCTCGCCTCTTACTTTATCTTATTCTTGTTTCTTTTTCCTTTTTTAAATAAAAAGAATGGTTTTTACTCATTATATGTCACAAAAATTATAAATCCTTTTTGTTTTTGTAACTCTTTTTTTGTTGGAGAGTGTACACGTGTTGGTGATCGAGGCGACCCGTAACACACGTGCGACGTCTTTCTCAGAAAGCTCCACCTCATCGACCTTTTTCCTTTGCCTTTGCTTGAGTTGGAAGCGTGAGATACTCCATTTTCTTGAGCACACCTCACCCCTTATAAGGGAAAGAAAGTACGTTGCAAACAACTCACCCAAATTGCAAAGACAAAATCCCTCTTCACTCCTTACTATTATTTTTTTTCCTCTTCAAATAATCAAATTAAAAAAATGTTTTATCTTTGGAGCATATAAATACATTCATTCTTATTCTTCTCATTTTCATCAATACATGTATATGATACAACAAAATACATATATAAAATGTTATTGTCATTGTTTTTTTCAGAATAATCTGACACATAATTGTTAACTTCTCTTATGTACTAAGCAAAATGGTCCAATTTCTTTCCATACCAAACTGATGCAATTCTTATTAGTAATTTAATGTTACGGTTGTCAATTTTATTTACTAAATTTTGAACGGGAAATAACGTGATATATATGGTATTTTCTTTAATTACAATACAAAGTTCGACACAATTTCACACTTGTTTGGTATGTAGCTAGTTCAAAATATGTAATATCATTGCTAAGTGAAACCGTTTTGCTATGAATGAATTTAAAGGAAAATGGTTTGACTAAAAACATGATCTAATTGTCAAATTTTTTTGTTGACAATAATAACGTTAACGATAATCCTTGAAAAAGTAATAACGACAATAAGTTCTATGCTATCCATTGGTAATCGTAAAAATTAGTTGGCAACTACGAGAATTCAAACATACGAACAAAGTGTTTATATGAAAATAGACTTATGTAGAAGTTCTAAAGTGAAAGTACAATTCTAAAGACCATTGACAAAAGAACTGCCCTTAAAAACTTTAGATATGGTTTTGTTTGCTTGCTCAACTGCCTCTTATTCAACTGCTTGTAGAGTAGCAGTGTATAATTAATGCTTCTTAGCATACATCTTTATAAATATCCATTAATTTCTATACTACAGTTGTGATAAAATTGGTGAAAAAAGAAACAAACCCGAATAGGAGAGGTGCGATGGCAAGCTCAAATTTATTGTACCCAATATGTCTAGGGTTAATCAACGACCTAATGAATTAGCGGAACTAAAAGAGAGAGCACCAACCAATTAAATATGTATTCTATTATATATAATTAAAGTGAATTTGTAATGAAATAATCCCATAACTTAGTACAGTTTTATCTAAACAAATGTGCTGTATTTCTCTGGTTATAATTGATATTAAGAAATACTATGTAGGACTTAGACAGCCCTCTAAATTTTCACCTCATCATGCTATATATAAAAGGCAAAAAAAATATTCATGAATGGGTGGCCCTTCAAATTTTTGTCTTAAATAAAATTGTCCAATTTTTACTCTAAACCCCGGCGGAAAAGAAGTAAATAGAAAGAAAATGAAAAATAAGTCCGGAACGACTGAAGACAGAAACTAACAAAACAATATCCTAATAGGTTATACTTATTAATCATCTCTTCTACGGAAAATTATGCCACATAGTGCCTGTCGGCAGTTTTCTTTTCTTTCTTTATTTATTTTTTTTAAAATTAGAAGTTAAAAATCAAACACCATAATGTACCTATGTAATGATCATTAGCGTGGTCTACTATGAGGCTCTAATACAATATGCATGGTAGATCTATTTGTCAATACTTGAAAAGTCCCTACTTCAATCAATTGCATATGTTCTCTCTTTTCTTTTCTTTTCTTTTTTCTTTTTTCTGGGGGGGTGGTGCCAGTAAAGCTCACGAATTACTTTACACATGATCATACCTTATTATTTTGAGATACTATTTTAAGCGTACTATATGGCTATCTTATCTTATATCAAATTACCATAAATGAACACATAAGCCATATACTCAAACTTCAGTGACATCCTATATACGATCAATTCTTCTCTAGCAGATTAAAATTAGAGGAAAATTTTATTTTATGTTGTACGATTAAATATACTAACTGATTATAATTAGGTCAAGAAATTTATTTGATTTCTTTATATGTGTAAGGATTTTTTTTTGGTTTCATAATTTTAATTGATAAGTTCATATTTATTATTTGGTGTGTTCATGAGGAACATCCAAATGGCCAAGGGGTCTAGGGTCAGCTTGCGACAGTGTTAAGCATTAGAATTATTAGAGGGACTTTCAGAAGAATTAAATGGGCAGACTTTGTCATACGACAAATAAAGATGTCCATTTTCTGTTATAATTTTACTGTTAGTACTGGGACCTTTATCTCGTCTCTTATATCACAATTATTGATATACTGTTATCATTTGCCATACTATTTATGTTCTTTCTTAATTTTCTCGGAGTCTCTCAATTTAAGTAAGGATGATATCTCTTGTAATGATCTATATATCAATGTAGACAAATCTATGTCAGAGTAAATAGAAAAAGAATTAATACCAATTACAATATAGATCTAAATATGTAATACGTGTATATATAGGATAGCTGAATAGCAAATGCTAGGCATGTTGAGTAATGTAACATGGCCCATTAATCATTATATATATATCCCACTACTTAATCTGATATAACATTGTCACAATATTTTAACAATATATAATCACTTCCCCCCTCAAAAAATATATAATTATATCATACATATCACGATCTGTTACACTAAATATCATAGACACTAAAATAGGAGACAAGAATTAAGCGAGTAATAGTTCAAACATGCATAATTCATAATTTTTATAAAAAATAATTATTCGGCATAAAAATATTTATACCCTCAATATTCATAATTATATTTATACCTGTCATAAGATTAGTTATAGAAAAATGTGCATAAATATACACTAATTAAAGTTACATATTGTTAAAAGAAATATTACATCACCTAATTTAGTTCAATTGGTCAAAAATTTTATATATTATTTATTGAAAATTGATGGAACGTTAAATAATTGAAGATAAAATAATTAATACATGATAAATAATAAAGCAAAATTTATTGGGATTGAAATAATAAAATTTGAAAGAACATAAAATATGAGATAATAAAAAAATTGTAAAAAGTATTTTATACGAACGTGTATACTTCATTTCTTTTAAGTGTTTTTGACAAAAATACTAATTCAGCTGTATTTGAGTAAAAAAATTATAACTCAATTACAAAAATATATTTTTTCTTAATGAATCTTGTAGAAATTTGAATTTGTCCACGCGTCCCTACTATTTACCTAAAATTGACCTGGGTCGAAAACTTTCGAGTGTGGTCAAATTATTTTGACCACTGTAAATAAAATCCAGATTTAGAGATGATGATTAACTTTTTCTAGCTCCAATCACAATGAAGATTTATGGAAGATACTGGCGAAGAAGCTTGGAGTGGCTATGTATTTGGGCTCTTTGTGTTATCCCAAGATTGACTATCTAAGAAATAGTGAATTGGATTTTAAAACACTTTCAAAAACTTTTCTTTTAAACGACTAGTAAACTACAAATTTCAATTTTAATGGAGAATTTATGTAATCACTTAAGTAATCTCAAAATATTGGCAAACAAATAATCACAACCATAGTCACAATATATTAGTAAATAAAGTTAAAAGTGTAGGGACAGAGAAAATGTAAATTCGAGAGATTTGACAAATACAACAATTTACCTATATTGCTAGTTCTAGTCGACTTACTTTGAGCATCTACTATTGGATCAAGATTATAGACTTGACTAACACTTTTACAAATAAAGTAAATTCTTCTTATGAGTCATCCAAGCTTTTTTAATAAACTAAACTTTGGCCTTCGACTCTATGATGCTTAATCTCAGATTGTCTAGACTTTAGTAATGATATCACCTATAAAGATTGTTTAGATAATGAAACTAAGTTAACTAATAAGTTATTAGACTCTAGTACCAGCCTTAGTTTACTTTATTAGTTTTTTTAATGAAAAAGTAAATATTTACCTACAAGTTCTCTTTACAAAAATAATTAAAATAATTTTAGTTGGAAGATTTAAGAACGATGTATTTATAATATAGATGCTCTAAGTTTAGCTCAATATGATTTGAAAGTTAATTCAATATAAAAATAGGCTTTGGTACCTTAAAAGTAGTTGGATAAGGATATAGGTTGGTACAAAAATATTAAATGCCATCAAATGATGCTTTAAATATAGTTTTCAAATAAAATTAGCTGTTTCTAGCTATTTATTGTGCTCTTTGTCACTTCGAAATTTTGATTCTATCCTTAAAATTCAATTTATATTTTCAGAAAATATCATGTGTGCCCTCACTCAATTTTTTTTCCTTTCTCATGTGTATTTTATTTGTGTTTTTTAATTTCATTAAATAGGATACTTGCCTTTTCTTTCTCAAAATCTTAAGGATCACAGGCACATGTATATGTATGTATATCTTGTGTATATATATAATATACGTATATAAAGAGAAACTACTACTACGACTACTGCTTTGAACTTGACCATAAATACAAATTTGTTCTCCCATTAAATTGTTAATGCGTTTTTTTCCCCTCTCTTACTTAATATTTTAATATTATAAATGCCTTTTGATTATTAATTCTCACTTAATCCTCAAGTCAAGTTAACGCTTTCCTTTTTTTTTTTTTTCCTTCTTGTTATATATATATATATATATATATATATATATATATATATATATATATAGCATGTATATGATAATAATATATATTATTAATGCCATAGATCTTATAAAATGGTTCTCATTGTTTTGAAAAATAAATACGATTTTTAAAATCAATAAAATAAAAAGAAGATCATGAGATAGTTAATAACAATAAGAATTATTATTATTATTAATTCACATTTTATTGAGAAAATACTCTAATAAGTGTTTATTACTTGCTTTTGACATTGCAATTAATTGTTGAAACAGAATTTTCTAATATGAATTATTGTAAAAAGTCTTTTATGCAATTTAATAGGAGATTAAAGAATGAATAATAATTTAGTTATATATACTGGAAAAGATATTTTATACAAAATTGACAATGAGGTTATCATATAATATTTTCAAATTATGAAAAATCATAGGGGACAATCATAATTTAATGTCAAAATTTAATATTACTTTATTAATAAATAATGAAAATTATTGCTTTTTATGTGATTGAGTTTTTTAAATATTCGTATATATTACGCCCCCACTAGATTAAAATCCCGAATCTGTCAATGCTCTTTGTAGCCGATCTGGCCAATTAAATTTTATTTTGATTGATCAAATTTATAGCCATTAGAATTGTCCTTGGTGATAGCTTGCAACGGCCATATTTTTGGTATTATTACAAAATCTGGTCTACCAAATTTTGACCGAATTAGCTATAGAAAATGGCCTCTAGGTCTTAATTTTGGTCTCATTTTCAATTTAATACTTTTTATTAATAAAAATACTCTCGATAATTCAAAAAGGTATTTTTGCTATTTTAAAAGACATAATATTTATTTTCGAACAATTAAATAATATATTAATTTTGAGTTTAATATAGTCTGAAAATTCTTTTTAAATAGTATAAGCCAAATGTAAAGAGAATCTAAGTATAATACAATAAATCAAATACAAGACTAAGATTAAATATATTTCCTATGCAGACATGGTAGTGTATCTTGTTTGTCTATCTTCAAATTTGGATTTAATAAGTCCATATAAATTAGAGATGTAAAGTGTGTAAAAATCCGGATTTTGGGAGAGTAATTTGGATAATTTACCAATTTTTCGGATAAATATTGGGTGGATTAATTTGCAAAAGTTGTGTGCAGAGGGACTAAATTGTAATTTTCGGGGGACTAGATTGATAGAGATTTAAAATTTGAGAACTTATGTATAATTTTTGAAAAATTACACAACCCTATAAGACGGGGCCACGTGCCCCGTCCTTTTCCTTCTTTCTCTCTCTTCTCTCTCCTTCCCCGATTTCTCTCTCTTCTCTCTGCGTTTTTCAGCCGCCGACACTCGACTGCCGCAGGGAGTGTTCTGGCCACTGTCCGCCCGCGCCATCGACCGGCGAAGGATCGCCAGGCCGCGCCGAAGCTACGCCGCCACTTGCCAGCCACCGCCGACGTCTGCATTGCCGGAAATCTCCAAAGAGGCCGAATCAGTTTTTTCAATATCTCAACTTCATTTTTCTCGGATTGAAAGTTGCCATTTTTGGGCTTTTCGAGTTTATGGTTGTTATTTTTTATCTGGCTGTTGGATTGTGTTTTTGAGTTCATTTTTGGAATGTACTCAGAAAATGGAGAAATTGATATATATATATATTGTGTTGTTTGGTGATCGGCACGGAAATCGAGATCGGACGGTCGAGATTTGCCTTGTTTTGTGTGCCACCGGCCTGATGTGGGCCCGGACCTGAATTTGACAAGTTATATGTCTAAGCTAGCTATTTTGGGTGCTAGGAATTCAGTGAAGAAGTTCGTTTGTAGAATTGAAGCTCTAGTGAGAAGTTGGTTTTTCGCAAGAGGACGATCGAAGGCTTGGAATTAGTCCCCGACCCTCCGGGCGATCGTTAACGACACCTTGAGGATTCAATAGCATGGTATTGCTATTCGAGCAAGGTAGGGATTCAATTACCTGTGTTTTATATCGTTTTCGAATAAAACTTAATTTCTGTAACATATGAGAACAAATATGATTTTTGGTTTCTCGAATATCTGTGATGGGAATTGGTTGTATGAGATATATACTGTATTGCTATGGGAATTTTCTGAGTGCAGATTATTTTGGGTATATTAAAAATAGGGCCGTTATGCTGTCCGTTTTTCTATAAAAACCTAGTATGCTAATTTTACTGAAAAACCAAAGTATGATTATTTTCACACTTCAGTTCTGTATTACACGTGTCATAGGATCATATATGAGCACCATGTTAGCATCGTGGGTTTACTGTGTGGCGCTGTGTGCCCCACCGTCGGTGAAAGTCTGTAAATTCGCGCAGAATTTTGTTACTTCTGATTACCTCCCCATTTGATAGGTGTAGGCAATTTGGTTGCTCCTCTAGGTTTGGTTGGCGGCACATGAGTGTCCCCTCCGAGTATGAGCTTAGATATCAGGCAGGCTGTTAGGTACACTTAGTGCCAACATCCTAGGTTTTCACAGATGAGAGGATGTGAGCTCATAGGTATGGGTTGATTTGTGTCATGTGCATATAAATTGAATGGTTTTGATTACACCGCTATATATATATATATATATATATGGATTTCCAGTTTGGATTATATATATAGATGTTTTGGACTAAACTAACCATACAGGTATTCTCCATCCCTAAAATGTTTTCAATCGAGGTAATTATTTTTCCTACTGGGCATTTTATGCTCACCCCCTACCTTCTTCCTCAGGTGGTATCCAGTGCGATCTCGGTGATCAAGAGGAGTAAGAGGTCATCTGGATTGCAGTTCGTCTCTTAGTAATGCTAGGAGTTTGTTGTCGTAGTCTTTGGACTATTTGGATTTTGTATTAGCATTGAACCGAGATTACTGCTTTCAATTTTGTCTGTGAACTTATGTATGCTATTCTGGTATTTGACTTTTGGTGTGGATGATGGTGATGCTTGGGCTTTTATGTGACTTCGTGATTTTTAATTATTATTCAGTCTATGTTTAATGGTATATATGAACTGTGGGAGTGGTTCACAGGATTGAATTTTGATTATTTTATTTAAATGGATCGTTTTTATAAAAACTAGAACTTTTGACACTTTTCAAATAAATCAAGGAATTTCTCACCTTTGTGAAATTCCCTTTCTACCACTGGCCTGGGTTTTGGGTTATGACAGAAATTTTTGTTATCAGAGCTTTGAGTTTAACTGCTCGGACGTATCACCATTAAACTAGATTAAAGTTGTTTTTATGACAAGCATGCATCATTATCTCACAAACAGTTTGGCATATTGTTTTAGACTAGTAAGGATGCCTAGAAGAGTTCCGAGACATTGGCCGGGTGCCGAACCTCCTCGTCTAGATTTCACTCATCTGATCGAGGCAATGCAGCAGGCATTCATCCAGATGAGCAATCTAGGCTATCAGCCTCCAGCTCCGAGGGAACATCAGTTGGATCTGGCTGATCATCTCTAACGATTCATGCGTCTCCAGCTAGGGCAGTTTGATGGTAGACCAAAAGCTCTTACGGCAATTGTTTGGTTGCATGAGATGGAGAGGCACTTTCGAGCCCTTGGTACTCCGGTTGAGTTTTGGGCTGTGTTTGCTATTACCTGTTTGACGGGGAGTGCTATTCGTTGGTGGAAGACAGTGGAACGGATGCAAGATGTAGTGGGCTTGACTTGGGAAGACTTTGAGTGGATTTTTATGGCCCAGTATGCCAATGAGGATCAACATGATAAAGTTGTGAACCGATTTGAGACATTGATTCATAGTAATAGAACGGTGAATAAGTACCTGATAGAGTTCACTAAGTTGGCAAGTGTTGATCTTAGACCGGGTACGAGCAAGAAGTACCGAGTTGCCAAGTTCAGGAGTCATCTGAATCGGAATATTTTCAACAGGATTGGTACTCAGACCTTCCGTACTCTTCCTGAGATTACAGTGGTTGCCCAGCGGGCAGAGGCCATCGAAGAAAGTTTGGATTCCAGGAGGAACCAGCAGAGAGGTAATGACAGGAAAGCCACCAGAAGGAACCAGGAGCAGTGGTCAGCCCAGGGTACTCCGAACAGTGGGAGCTCCAACAGTAGTGGTTTTTCAGGGTTGGCAGAGATAGTCCGTATGGAAGATATTTTTTTTTTTTGTGGCCAGCCAGGTCATCGGAAGAAGGAGTGTCCCAACTGCCTATAGAAATCTCCTCTTTCTCAGGGAGGACCGCAGAGGAGCCAGTCGGTTATGCTTCTTATCAGAACACTCAAGTAAGGCCACAACAGTCACAGGGTGCTTCGCAAGATTTTACTTCCCCTTAGCCTTATCAGCATCAGTACCGCCCTCAGGTTTTTACTCAGAACTTTCAGACTCTTCAGGCCTCAGGGAGTCAAGGTGCGCGCGGATACAGCAGTAGTGGTCCAGGATCTAGTAGTAGCCATCCTGGTCAGAGGAAAGGGAAGGTGACTGGCCAAGCCTATGCTTTTACTGGGGCAGACGACACTCAGGATCGTACTGGCCGAGGTGTTGTTGACAATATTATCCTTCTTTCACATTCTTGGGCACATGTTTTGTTTGATACTAGTGCATCCTATTTATTCATATCCTTGTTTGCTCAACTATTGGGGTTCGAATTTTCTGATTTGGATTATGTATTTACATTGGGTACACTTTTGGGAGGAGTAGCCGATGTGTCTAGTATGTGTAAGTCTTGTCGGGTTGTGATTGGTGACAGGAATCTTCTTGCTGATTTGATTGTATTGCTGATGGGACAGCACGACGTAATACTCGATATGGATTGGTTGTCGAAATATCGAGTAGTTGTGGACTATCATACGAAGCAGGCGACTCTTTTTCCTAGTGATGGATATCCTATTACCTATCAGGATGGGATGAGTCCGTTGAAGCCTAGTCCTATTCTGAAAGCGTGCATGGGTGGAAGAAAGAAACTTGAGTATTATGGGAACTTGTTTACCATGGATGGCGAGGTGAGGAAAGACAATCAAGACCCATGGATTCTGGTGGTGTGTGAGTATTCGGAGGTGTTTTCTGAAGACTTATCGGGGTTACCACCAGACAAGGAGATCGAGTTTTATATTGGACTAGTTCCTGGAGCTCAGCAAGTTTCCATTCCAGCCTATCGCATGGCACCTGCTGAGATGGAAGAATTTAGAGAACAGTTGGACGATTTGCTTTCTAAGGGCTTTATTCGTAGTTGCACTTCTCCTTGGGGTGCTTCTGTTTTGTTTGCGAAGAAAGCTGATGGTTCGTTGAGACTTTGTATGGATTACCGGAAGTTGAACTTGTTGACAGTGAAGAACAAGTATCCTTTGCCAAGGATAGATGAGTTGTTTGATCAACTCGGTGGTTCAAGGTTCTTTTCTAAGATCGATTTGAGATTCGGTTATCATCAGTTGAAGATAAGAGAGGATGATATACTTAAGACAACATTCAGAACTCGATATGGTCACTTTGAGTTTCTGGTGATGCCATTTGGTTTGACGAATGCTCCCGCAACATTTATGGATCTCATGAATCAGATTTTTAGGCCGGTTTTGGACCGTTTTGTGGTTTTGTTCATCGATGACATCCTGGTATATTCTAAGACTCAAGAAGAGCATGCCAAACATCTGGGGATACTACTTAAGACCCTGAGAGATCATCAGTTGTCTGCCAAGAAATCGAAGTGTGACTTTTGGATGTCAGAAGTGAAGTTCTTGGGTCATATGATTTCTCACGGAGGTATTTTAGTCGATCCCGCTAAGATCAAAGCTGTCCTGGAATAGGAAAGACCGAGAAATGTGATGGAGGTATGTAGTTTCCTTGGATTGGTAGGCTACTACCGTCGTTTTATGCAAGATTTCTCGAGAATTGCTTTGCCTTTGACGAAGTTGACCAGGAAGGATGTCAAATTTGTTTGGGATCACAAAAGTGAAAAAGCTTTTGTCAGGTTGAAGCAGAGTTTAACCACCACACCTATTCTTACTGTTCCTGACAGTAACGAGCCTTATGTGGTGTATACCGATGCTTCGAAGACGGGTTTGGGATGTGTCTTGATGCAGAATGGTCGAATTGTGGCTTACGCTTTTCGTCAGTTGAAGCCACATAAGAAGAACTATCCCACCCATGATCTGGAGCTTGCAGCAGTGATCTTTGCCTTAAAGATTTGGCGATGTTACTTGTAGGGTGTGAAGTTCGACATATTCTCCGATCACAAGAGTTTGAAGTATCTCTTTACACAGAAGGATTTGAACTTGAGATAGCGAAGATGGGTTGAGTATATGGAGGATTATGACTTCGACCTTTAGTATCATCCTGGTAAGGCCAATGTTGTAGCTAATGCACTGAGTAGGAAGTCTCATGGTGCATTAGTTGCACTAGTGTTTGAAGACTGGAAGAACTCAGTTGCGATTACTGATTACAACTTGCAGTACTTCGATAATAAAGGGGTTGATTACTTGAGCAACATTGTGATTTCACCATCTTTTCTCCAGACTGTCCAGCGGAGTCAATGGCAAGACAGAGAGTTGAGGACAATCTAGAATTGACTTCAAAATGGTGAGTAGTTAGATGGTTGGAGCACTAATAGAGAAGGGTTTTTACTTTTCAGTGGAAAGTTGGCTGTAGCTGATGACCCTAATCTTCGAGAAACCATTCTAATAGAGGCTTACCACAAAGGTTCGCAGTATATCCAGGTAGTAACAAGATGTACCGGGACTTGAAGTGGCAGTATTGGTGGAAAAGTATGAAGAAGGATGTAACTATTTTTGTGGCTAAGTGTTTGACTTGTCAGCGAGTCAAGGCTAAACACTAGAAACCAGCTGGATTACTTCAGCTGTTGCTAATTCCGGAATGGAAATGGGACAAGATCACGATGGACTTCGTGACTTGTTTGCCGAAGACCTTGAGGAAGAATGACACAATTTGGGTGGTATTCGATCGGTTGATGAAGAGTACTCACTTTATACCAATCCGGATGGTCTACTCTCTTACTAAGCTCAGTAGACTGTATGTGGAGAGTATCATATGCTTGCATAGTGTGCCTTCAAGCATAGTATCTAACAGAGATCCAAGGTTCACTTCTGAGTTTTGGAGAGCCTTGCAAAAAGCGTTTGGTATGCAGTTGGATATCAGTACAGCTCACTATCCTGAGTCAGATGGTCAATCTGAAAGGACCATTCAGATTCTTGAGGACATGCTACGTTGTTGCATACTGGACTTTGGTGGGAACTGGAATGATCATCTTCCTTTAGTGGAATTTGCTTACAATAACAGTTACTAGACCAGTGTGGGCGTGCCTCCATGTGAGGTATTATATGGGAGGCTGTATAGATCGCCTTTGTGTTGGGCAAAGCCTGAAGAGCGTGTTACTCTTAGACCTGAGTTGATTGAAGAGACTACTGAGAAGATCAAGGGTACCTAAGAGAGACTCAAAGAGATTCAGAGTCGCCAGAAGAGTTATGCTGACCTGAGGAGGCATGAGGTAGAGTTTGATACTGATGATTCCGTACTCTTGAAAGTGACTCCAAGGCGAGGTGTGACAAGATTTGAGATTAAGGGTTGCTTGCTCCAAGGTATATTGGTCCCTTTCAGATCACTAAAAGAATTGGACCAGTGGCGTATCACTTGAATCTACTTGCACAGTTGGGTCACGTGCATAATGTGTTTAACATGTCTATATTGAAGAAGTACACACCGGACTCATCTCATGTTGTTCAGTATATGCATGTACTGATCCAAGAAGATGTGTCCCTTGAAGAGCAGCCTGTTCATTTGTTGGCTAGAGAGTTGAAGGTGCTTCGTAATAGAGAGATCCCACTTGTCAAGGTGCTTTAGGAACATCACAAGGAAGACGAGGCTACTTGGGAACTCGAGACAGAGATGTACGAGAAGTACCCTCATTTATTTGACCTTCAGTCAGAAGTTGTATTGTAATATAAATCTTAACTTGTACTTTGAATTTCGGGACGAAATTCTTTTATGGAGGGGAGAATGTAAAAACCCGGATTTTGGGAGGGTAATTTGGATAATTTACCAATTTTTCGGATAAATATTGGGAGGATTAATTTGCAAAATTTTTGTGCAGATGGACTAAATTGTAATTTTTGGGAGACTAGATTGATAGAGATTTTTGAAAATTTTTTGAAAAATTGCATAGCTATATAAGACAGGGCCACGTGCCCCGTCCTTTTCCTTCTCTCTCTTCTTCCTCGATTTCTCTCTCTTCTCTCTGCATTTTTCAACCGCCGACGCCCGACCACCACTGGGAGTGTTCCGGCCACCGTCTGTCTGTGCCACTGACCGGCGAAGGATCGCCGGCTGCGCCGAAGCTCTGCCGCCACACGCCAGCCACTGCCGACGTCTGCATCGCCAGAAATCTCCAAAGAGGCCGAATCGGTTTTTTCGTTGCCGGCGACGATTCCGGCCACCATTCGACCTCCAACCGGTTCCGTTGAATTCATCTCATCTCAAGAATCATCAAGGTATATATATCTCAACCCCATTTTACCCGGATTGAAAGTTGCCATTTTTGGGCATTTCGAGTTTATGATTGTTGTTTGTGATCCGGTCATTGGATTGTGTTTTTGGGTTCATTGTTGGAATGCATTCGGAAAATGGAGAAATTTGATATATATATATATATATATATAGATATATATATATATATATATATACATTGTGTTGTTTGGTGATCAACACAGAAATCGAGATCTGACAGTCGAGATTTGCCTCGTTTTGCGTGCCACCATCCCAGTGTGGGCCCAGACCCGAATTGGACAAGTTATATGTCTAACCTAACTATTTTGGGTGCTAGGAATTTAACAAAGAGGTCTATTTGTGGAATTGAAGCTCCGGTGAGAAGTTGATTTTTCACAAGAGGACGATCAAGGGCTTGGAATTGGTTCCCGACCCTCCGGGCGATCGTCAACGACACCTTGAGGATTCAATAGCGAGGTATTGCTATTCGAGTGAGGTAGGGATTCAATTACCTATGTTTTATATTGTTTTCAAATGAAGCTTATTTTCTGCAACATATGAGAATAAATGTGATTTTTGGCTTCTCGAATATCTGTGATAGGAATTGGTTGTATGAGATATATACTGTATTGCTCTAGGAATTTTCTGAGTGCAGGTTATTTTGGGTATATTAAAAATAGGGCCATTAGGCTGCTCGTTTTTCTATATAAACCTAGTATGCTGATTTTACTGAAAAACCAGAGCATGATTATTTTCACACTTCAGTTCTGTATTACACGTGTCATAGGATCATACATGAGCACCGTGTTAGCATCGTGGGTTTACAGTGTGGCGCTGTATGCCCTATCGTCGGTGAAAGTCCGTAATCTCGCGCGGGATTTTCTTACTTCTAATTACCTCCCCTTTTGGCAGGCGTAGGCAATTCAGTTACCGAGTTTCTGGTGATGCCATTTGGTTTGACGAATGCTCCCGCAACATTTATGGATCTCATGAATCAGATTTTTAGGCCGGTTTTGGACCGTTTTGTGGTTTTGTTCATCGATGACATCCTGGTATATTCTAAGACTCAAGAAGAGCATGCCAAACATCTGGGGATACTACTTAAGACCCTGAGAGATCATCAGTTGTCTGCCAAGAAATCGAAGTGTGACTTTTGGATGTCAGAAGTGAAGTTCTTGGGTCATATGATTTCTCACGGAGGTATTTTAGTCGATCCCGCTAAGATCAAAGCTGTCCTGGAATAGGAAAGACCGAGAAATGTGATGGAGGTATGTAGTTTCCTTGGATTGGTAGGCTACTACCGTCGTTTTATGCAAGATTTCTCGAGAATTGTTTTGCCTTTGACGAAGTTGACCAGGAAGGATGTCAAATTTGTTTGGGATCACAAAAGTGAAAAAGCTTTTGTCAGGTTGAAGGTTTGGTAGGCGGCACATGGGTGTCCCCTTCGGGTATGGGCTTAGGTATCAGGCAAGCTGTTAGGTATACTTAGTGCCAGCATCCTGGGTTTCCACAGATGAGAGGATATGAGTTCATGGATATGGGTTGATTTGTGTCAGGTGCATATAAATTAAATGGTTTTGATTACACTGCTACATATATATATATATATATATATATATGGATTTCCGGTTTGGATTATATATATGGATGTTTTGGACTAAACTAACCATGCAGGAATTCCCCATCTCTAAAATATTTTCGATCGAGGTAATTATTTTTCCTACTGAGCATTTTATGCTCATCCCCCCTACCTTCTTCCTCAGGTGGTGTCCAGTGCGATCTCGGTGACTAAGAGGAGTAAGATATCATCTGGATTGCAGTTCGTCTCTTGGTAATGCTAGGAGTTTGTTGTCGTAGTCTTTAGACTATTTGGGTTTTGTATTAGCATTGAACCAAAATTACTGCTTTCTATTTTGTCTGCGAACTTATGTATGCCATTCTGGTATTTGACTTTTGTTGTGGATGATGGTGATGTTTGGGCTTTTATGTGATTTCGTGATTTTTAATTATTATTCAGTCTATGTTTAATGGTATATACGAACTGTGAGAGTGGTTCACGGAATGGAATTTCGATTATTTTATTTATATGGACCGTTTTTATAAAAACTAGGACTTTTGATACTTTTCAAATAAATCAAGTAATTTTCTACTTTTGTGAAATTCCCCTTCTGCCACTGTCCCGAGTTTTGGGTCGTGACAAAGTCGACTGCCACATTAGTTTTATACCAGGTCTACATTCAGCTCTTATTCCTATCAAGGAGCCCAGCACGGCCTATATGCCCAGTCCACATTCTATACGGGCCTAAGTGGATCATGTCTAAGTAGGTCGTGACTATACGAGACAAAATATAAACTTAATTTCATTATTATTCTATACTTTAAAATATCAAATATGAGCTTACATGGTCTAAAACATGGGCCTAAGTGTATTTTTTTTTTCTCCTTAGGATTCAATAATTTATTAAACTAATTATAATGTAAAGTTTCAATAATAATTTTACTATAAATAATTTAAATGTTTAGGAAATGAATTGAAATTTAAAAAATATATTTAAAATTATATATAAAATTACTAAATATAGGCCTAATGTGAGTCCTACTAGTCCGGGCTGATACGCTTATTGCTGAAGCCCAACCCATCCTCTATTATATGTATTGGACTAGCCCATACCTATATTAATGTGGGTCGAACTGAGTCGGTATAGTACTTTTTCTTCGGAATATTGATTGGCTCACAAAGTCCTGTATGAACCGATCCACATTGAGTACATCTTTAATGTAAATCCTTTTTCAAGCTTGATTCTTTGATCAACTTAAGTTAAAAATTTTAAACCATTTAACTACATACACAAGTTAAATTATTATTATTAAATCAAATTTTTATTTTCCACAATATGAATGAGCAAGATTAAAACACTTATATGTCTATACTTTGATTAGGGTATTTAGGTATATATTCTTCGATATGTCACGAGTGACATGGCATTAAGGGCCATTTTCTATAAGATTTAAGGAAAAAAAAGTCAGCTTAATTTTATCACTATAAAACTATTAGTTGACTCATTGGGTATAAAAACCCTGATATAATACATGCAATGCAAGGTAGTGACCATTTTGTTTCCCGTCGAAAAAATTAGAGAGGTGCTGTTTTAACATACGGTTTTGATTCAGTGCATATAAACTGAAAATAGATATATTCTTTTTTTTTTCTATTAGGAAAAAAAAGAAAAGAAAATTAAGATATATATTTATATATTCACTCCAATTATCCTTTTTGGGGTCTCTTGTGTCACGATGATCTAATGCTCTAGTAGTAAGCCGAAAATAGCTTAATTAGCTATGACGTCTGAAGTTTCCTGGAAGATATGAGCTTTGGATTATTGTGTACAGGGTGTCGATTGACTCAATAAATAAGTTCATAAGCAAACAGATTTAAAGTCAGAGTCTTCGATGTCATTAAAAAAGAGAAAAATCTTCGGTAACTTGTGTATTGACCACGAATTTTGTCTTTCTTACAAAGTCACTATGGTATCCCATGCATGCTACAATTAGAAGTCTACGACTAGGAATATAAATATATATATATATTTCTAATCACATGATTCAAGATAAAAATAAAAAAAAATTATTTAGTCTAATTGACCTCAATGGTTTTTTAAATCAATGACCAAAATAAAGCTAAATAAGTTTTTACTGCTTCTCACGTTATTAACTAACGTTGAAAATACTAATTTTTCGTTCGAATTTAAGGTTCGTGCTAACTATTTGAGTGGATAAATATAATCTTCTAAAACCGGCGGTATTTGTTTTGTCACAGTTTGTGGTGTGAACTACTGCAAGATATGTATAAAAATATAATTGAACAGAAAAGTGAAAGAAATTAAAAAATAATTAGTGAATAAGTTTAAAAGTAGTACTTATAGGATACACATATTTCTAATTCATATTCTTTTTGCAACAAGTCAAGAATCATCTACCCAATTTAAGTTGGTTTTTTCTGGGTACTTATTTTCGTTCAATCAGAAGAATAAATGATAGCGACTAAGTTGTATATACTATTTTTCCCCCTCTCTCGAAAGGGAATAAGTTGTATAATTAGTTGTATGCATGAACAAAAGAAAGTTCTTACTTTTGCAAGTTGTTTACTTCACTAGTTGTACTAGAAATTCTAAATATAACAATATGGATTCTAAATGACTATATGTGTTGTGTACAACTATTTTAGAGCGGCCGATAAGCTGGAATTTCAAACCCAAAACATATTATGATAATTAATTTGCCTAACATATGAGTACAATGATTGGTCAAAGATATGGAATGGTAATGATGTAGCTTTCTAAACATTGAATTTATGAGTTTTGAAAATATTACATTTATGGCTTCCGGCTTTCCTAATGTTTAGATTTTATAAATTTTCCGTTGGTTTATTTAAGATCTTAGGCAAAATTAACAGGTAAACTCTAATTAACTTTCCAAGTCAATTTGCTTGCAAAATCTTAGCCGCTCTATTCCTTCGGATGCTCTCTCTTTCTCGTATTGTAATTAATTCTACCAATCTAAACTTCTATCCTCATGAGCTGATATCCCTCTGGTAACTAGAATTTTTCTCTTTTTATTTTCAATTTTTTTACTTGTTTAATAATAATTTTCTATATTTATGCAAAAGTTTTAAGATTTAATTACTATAAATCTAGGTCTACAGTCATTTTGCCCTACTGATTATCAATGCGTTATTTGTTATTTGTCATATTGGGAAGATTGTATATCATCGAAAAATCGATTTTTACAAAAACAAATCCATTTGTATTTGTCAAAAAATGCCAAATTAGGTAGAAAATGTTGATTTGAAAGGGCGGAAAAATATCTCTCATGTAATTCTAATTTCTAATTACAAAGTATCTCTCATTCAAAATCTTTCCGAGTCTTCCCGGCCCATTCATATAGAAAATGTATATATATTATATTTCTTCATATATTCTGGAGTTTCAGTTAAGGACAACTACTAGCTACCAAGTAATACTAGCTAATGCATGAGAACTCCGATCTCCAAAACGAAGACTGACCTATATTTCTTAGCCGCCACTTTGATAAAAATTTTACGCGTTATTTATAGATAGTCATTTTGGAAGTATCCTGCTTTCTAATTTTCTAGAATTTTCTTGGTATCCAAACGCGTGCAGTTGGAAAGGGACATATCTGATGACATTATTATTGCGAATTTTAACGTTCTTCTAAAAAATTCCAAATCCAAACCTCCTATTTGTTCTCCAAAAAACTAAAAAGTAAAATATTCGTAATTAGTTTTCCCAATCCATATTCTCTTTAAAAAGAAAAAAAGGAGGAAAAAAAAAAGATATACTATGTATGTAGATGAATGTATGAAGAATTTAATTATTATTTAGATTTATGGGAAGTTTGACAAATATTTCTTATGCATTTGTATTTGCTAATAAATAAATCTAGGTGTATCATCCATGTTTTTACAGTTATATAACATGAAATTATTATTATTAATTTCTTTATTAGAACAAGCCCTATAGGATTAAAGTTGTGTTGAATAATTATACAGCTAGTCGTAGTTACATCGTGTGTAGAAGAAAACACTACATAATAAAATAATAATATTGTAAATAAATAATAATAATATAACACAACTTATTGCACGTACAAAACGAACACTTATCTGAACAAAACCTGTCTAGTAATATGTTAGATCGAGAAGTTGAGTTGAAGGTCTAAATTGACTTAACTAAACACGTAATATATTAAGGTGAAAACTGGTTTGGTCCAACTGCATATTATGGTTTGTTACCATATGGATAGCCCTAAAAATAAGCTTTAATGGAAAAGCTATGTTCAACTTCAAATGCATTTAATAAATAGTTCTTTTTCTTTGAAAAAAAATGAATCTTTTAGTCGTGCCTTGTCGAAAACTTTCTTCAGACCAGATTTGAAGTCAGAAACAGTCTCACAACTCAACAAGGCAAAAAGCCAAAGGCTTGCTTGAAAAATATAGATAAATAAGGCAAAGAATTACCATTTTTCGTGGACTTAAATTAGAGAAGATTAGGCAAAGAGTTACTCAGACATGTCAAAACAAGATCACTACAGAAATAGTCGGCCTTGCAGACGATGTCAAAGCCAATGACAATTTGTCGTCAGTATAGCATTAATCTAAAGTGACGGCGTTATAGCCGATGACAATTTGTTGTCTAAATATAGCGTTAATCTAAAGTGATGACGTCAAAAAAGTCGTCAGAATAGCTGGTCAAATCTGAAATATTGATAGAAAATCATGAAATGACGACATTTCTCCCCCCTATAGATTTCCTTTAAGAGGCAAAAAAAAATGTAGTAGCCATAGGTATGCATGAAAAATTTGTGCATATCCACAATAAATGAGGTGCCATTTTTTCCGACTTAATTAGCACAGTGTTGTTTCGTCTAATGACTCCACTGGATCAAATGTCGTCAATATAAACTCTGTATTTATAATCACGGCTGAAGTCTCTCCTTTCTCTCTTATTTTCCTTCTTCTCCGATTTTTTTTTCCGCCCCTAACTGTCGGTGGAGGATGCCACTGCCGCCACCAAAGGACACCACTCCTCCAGTATAATCTCTCTCTCACACACACTCTACATATATACACTACAACAAAAAAAAACCTTTTAAAGCACTTTATAAGTGCCTTGAAATACCTTTCATGGCGCCCACAAATGCGCCTTAGTTGTAGATGCCGTAATAGACCTTGACTACCAAGACGCCTCGTAGGTGCCGTGAAAGGCATCTTCCACGGCACTTTTTAAGCGCCTTAGTATCTAAATACCAAGGCGCTTAAAAAGTGTCATGGAAGATATCTACCAAGGCGTCTTGGAGGTGCCGTAAAAGACATCTTTTAAGGCGACTTTTGAACGCCTTGGTATCTAGATACCAAGACGCTTAAAAGGCGCTGTGGAAGATACGTTTCACGGCACCTATAAGGTACCTCGGGAGACATCTTTCCTCAGCACCTTATAAGCACCGTAGTACATAGTTTCAGAGGGTATTTGTAATGTATTTGTCTGTACTACCCCCTGGAATTTTATAAATGTAATCCAAATTCATTACATACACCAAATATTTGAAATAAAATGGAGTATATATATATATATTTACATACTAATATTAAATTAATATAATAACTTGATCATAATCATATCCATATAGTCTATATAAACTAAGTATATATATACATTAGTTTTCTAAGCCAAACTAACATAATCATCAAAGACTACATATAATTTAAATAAACAAAGATTAAGAACCTCAAATGATAAATTGTATTAGTTCTTCGACTCATTCTTCAAGAAATTTGTTGATATCATCCTTTGAATAAAAATTTTGTCCATTAAACTACAAATTCAAACACCTTATTTATTAGAAAGTGATCAATCAAACTATAAATTAGAAGAGAACTAATAAAACATATGTTTACATACCATTGTGGTAAATGATTTAACATTGACTTGTTCAATGACTTCTCTCATAAATTTACATATATAGAATCCACACTCAAAACTTGTCGGTTGTCTTGGGTACTATACATAAGCATAAAGTAAACATAAGTAATTTTAATTAATCTTCCACCCAACAAGTATTATTAATTAAAGTTTAGTACCTTTATTAACTTATAAACCGGACTATTTGGTCTTCCTTTCTTCCCTTTTTATACATTATATATGTTGAATGTACTTTGAATTAGAAATGTACAAACACAATAATAAAAGATTAGCAATAGCAACCATAAGTAAAAATACCATAAGAAACTGAACTATAACAAAATAACTATTAGAAAACTTACTCGATCATTGTTAAACCGATTTCTTCACGGAGAGCTAAGCCGAGAGGATCTAAAAATCATGCATAATCTTTGAGAGGATAAATGATAAGCAATATCCAATAATCCCTACTCATAAAATTGATGATAAAGATTATTAATAATGTAACAATTAACTTTATATAGGAAGTAGTTGATCATATGACAATTTGTTAAGTTTAAAATCTTACCCATGATTCCAAGGTGTGATTAGAAATTGATATTCATTTTCAAAGGATAACATTTGGGTTACTAAACTTATAGTACGATTCTCACGTGAACCACCTTCTGTAGTAACTACACTAGGATCCATAAACATATACCTAGCTCGATAGCCATATTGGGTCACTAAATGGTGTAAATGCCTATAAGTATAAAGTGCAATGTGAATTAAGTATTGTATTATATAATTGCCAACTATAGATACATATATATATAAAGTTATATATATATATAAAATAAACTTCTTATCTCATGTATAACGTAATAGGAACGACCCCAATCTTTTGTAATGTGCAAAACTCAATTATATCTTCTTTGAATACGAGCAAACGAAAAGCTTTTCCAAACACTTCTATCAAAGGGAATATTAATAACAATACCTTCATCCACTCCTTGAATGGTATTCAATAGTAATCTTATAGAAGCTAGTGCATCATCAACAAATCTAAACTGTTTTTGTGTAACAGATTCCGCTTTCTTTCTTTGTGGATGTACTCTTTCTTGTGTTTGAGGTGACTATGGTTGTGAAGATTTATTCTTCCCTGTTTGATGCTTATTTATATCATTAAACTCCTAAAATCCAAATAAATGATGAAATGTTAACAAACAAGTTAATAATTCACATTAGAATTCAATAAAGGATGAATAAATTTGGAAAATAGGTCTACATACCAAATTATCTTCAAAGATGACAAGCATCTTAGGCTATGCAAGATGCGATCCAAGTACGTTACCTACCAACCTTGTATCATCATCTGGATATGGAATAGGAATTAGGACTGTAGCATCAAGAACAACCTCTACTGATACACGAAAATTATTCTTCTTCAATTATCTGCCGTGAATAATAGTTGATGAGGTTGACTCTTGTACATGTCTTAAAGTAACTATGTTATCACGAGACCCCACTGCAAGCTTGCATGGTCGGTTCTACAATATAGAAAATCAAACACAATTTATATATACAAGTAGTTAATAAACAAATAAGAAAGAAACTCATATAAACATACTTTTTTGAGTATTGAAGATGTTCCTATAGCCACCATTAGATTTACATGTATCTCTTGTGGTTGCACTTCTTCCCTTTGAACTTCTGGCCGTGAAGGAGTTGTATTAGAATCACCAACATTACTTTGTTGTCCTGCTTGAATCTTAGCAATTTCTGCTTTGAACTATTCTTCTTGTTCTTTAAGCATTTGTTGCATCTTGCGTGTTTGTTCATCTTGTCATTGTTTCAAATTAAATGATTGTTGATTCTTTGTTAGAGCAGGTTGATGAAAATATTGTCTGTGACTAACGCGAAATCCCATTCCCCATACATGTCCAGAATATTCAGGAGTGCCTAAAGTCATTGTTAAGATATCATTAGAACCTTCTATCTTGAGATTTCCCTCTTGGAACTGTTGATTATAATCTTCTTACAAAATATGTACAGAATTGAATATTAGACTATGCTATACTTTTAACAAAATTACAAATTAATATAGTCAATATGTTGTAATAAGCAGCTTACAATTCTATCAACAATTATTTTGATTTCCTCAGTATGGCCTCCTTTTTAGGAACACGTCCTCTACTCCACAGCTCGGATCTATCAATACCACATCGGCTCTTGTCTTTTTCAATCTTAGCTTCTAATCCAGCATAACCCAAGCGAGATATATGATGTGGATATTTATTTTGTGTTGCTCTTCCCTGTTGTACTTTATTAGCTTCCTCCTATTCTGCACTTACTCTTTTCTTAACAAACTCATCCCAAACTTTAGGTTCAATCCACGGTGCATATGATGCTGGAAGGTGCTCTAATAACTCTGGACAAATATGTCTATACTCATAAATCATTTCAGTTATAATCCTAGACTTAAAATCTCTCCACATTTTCCCACAACTTTTTTAAGTTTCTTTTTTTTCTTTGTAGTCCAATACACATGTTTCCTACAATGTAAAAGAAATAATGTTAATACCAAATATATATTCTAATAAATATGAAATAGAAAGATTCATGTTCATACCAATATTATATGCTAGAGCTCATCTTTTAGGTCCTTTGGTACAAGCGTCTAGTTATCAATGTTGATTGGGATCTTGCGACGAACCATAAAGTCACAAAAGCTTGCCAAATATTTACCTTCATCCCCAGTTGATTGTCCCCATTTATTGTACGCCACAACTTTTTTTTTGTTATCACTTTTTTTTTTATAATCAACTCATTCATTTGAGTCGTTCCTCTTGATTTCTTATTTTGTTTTCTTTCACCTTGACTACTTTGTGATTGTGTAAATTGATAAACATCATCTGCACCTTCATTTTCCATGTCAATAATTACTTGTTAAATAATAAAGCCACAAATGTAGATAAAAAATTAAGATAGAAAATAATAAGCATGTACACATAAGAGATAATATACTTAAAAAAATAATACATCAATCCATAAAGATATAAAAATGAAATAAAAAGATATAACTTATTTGATTTGTACCTCATTATTTCTTTCTTTGATTATCAATCCAAATACCTTCACCATCATCTCGTAAACATGTAACATAACCTTTATTAACGTCCTCTGTCAAAGCCTCCACTGAAACTCCTTTTGAGAATATTTCATGAGCAACAAGTATTTCATTCTTATCTTCAACTCCTAAATTTTGATATTCTTTCAGTTTTGTTGCAAGAACAATTGACCATCGAGCATCAAGTGGATCATTGACATAAAATACTTGTTTTGCTTGTGTTGCCAATATAAATGGATCATTCTTGTGACCTATCCGGTTTAGATCAACTAAAGTGAAACCTAACTCATCTTCTCTAACCCCATAATTACTCTCTACCCATTGACACATAAACACTAGCAACCGAAATTTACAAAATCAAGTTCCCAAATTTCCTCGATAATACCTTAGTATACCATATTACCCTCTGTTGGGTTTTTATCCTTAGAACTTGAAAATTGGACAGTTTTTGCAACAATACTTACCCCACTATTTTGGGTTATTCTTTTATTATCGCGGTATCTTGTGCTAAAATAAACACTGTTAATTTGATAAGCATTATACTTAATTACATCTAATGATGGTCCACGTGATATCCATTTCAATGTATCCGATAGATTATATGTTGCATTGTTCATTTCAACTACAATCTATTCAAAATGCAAAATTAAAAATTAGAAATAGGGAAAAATGAAATAAAACTATTAATTGTAACAACTAATTAGAATTACCCGTTCACTAAACTGACTAATAAAAGTTCGATAATGTTCATCATGGATCCACTTCTCTCTTTTTGATTTCATTGAGAATTGTGTTTTGATCCAATTTATATGCTCCCTTCAACAAATCATCCCGAAAGTAAACCATTATTATTAATGAATTCAACATTCAATCAATGAAAATCTAATTCACAAAAAAACTTACTCAATGAAAGGTTAGACTTTAGCTATATTTTTAACACAGTACGATATGCTTGGTCTAGTTATTCTCGTTTAACTGTACACATGTTACCACCACTTACGGTTTTATTAATATTTGAAGATGCGGGTACTCCAGTAGCTTTTACTTTTACCAAATACTCAAAACAAAACTCAACATATTCATCTGCGATATAACACACTACAATGCATCCTTCTGGCCAGCTTCGATTTCTAACATATCCTTTTAGAATTTTCATGTATCTCTCAATTGGATACATCCATCTCAAATAAATAGGACCACATAACTTCACTTCTCTAATCAAATGTACAGTAAGATGTATCATTAGATCAAAAAAACTAGGAGGAAAAAACTGCTCGAACATGCACAATGTTACAACAAGTTCACGTTGTAGTTCGTCTAACTTGGATACATCGACCACCCTAGAAAAAATTTCATTAAAATATAAGTTTAATCTGGTGATTGCATATCGAAAATTTTTAGTTAATACGAACCTGATCACTATAGGTAGCAGATGTTGCATTAGTGTATGACAATCATGAGATTTAATCCAACTAGTTTCAAATTGTTCATATCCACTAATGTTCTAAATTAGAAGAATAGCCTTCAGGAACCTTCATATTAAATAAAGATTGATACAATTAATATTTTTTCTTCCTTATTCAATGTGAAGCAAGCATGGGGTAAATATGTTCGCTTCTCCCCCACTTTAGGAGCTAACTCTTTTTGAATACCCATATCAACAAGATCCATACGAGCACCAATACTATTCGTATTCTTCCTTGGAATATTTAATAAAGTTCCAATTATACTATCTCATATGTTCTTCTCAATATGCATAACATCTAAGTTATATCTCAGAAATAAATATTACTAATATTCTAACTCAAAGAATATAGATTTCTTCTTCCAACAACTCTTTGGGGGTTATTACAACCTTTACATTACTGCGTTTTTTTTTTCTTACTGATATCACTTATTTTAACCTTTCCAAGCCTAAATTTGAGCTTAGAGACTATTTCTAGTATCTTAGTCCCAGTTAAAGGTTGTGGTGCCAATTCAAATTCTTGAGAACCATTAAATACTTTTTTCTAATTTCTGTATACATGTTTCCGAGGTAAAAATCTTCTATGGCCCATATAACTCAATTTTCTAGCATGTGTTAAGAACTGACAACTTATTTTCTCGTCACAAATAGGACATGCTTTATATCCTTTAGTGGAAAACCCAAGCAAATTCCCATATACAGGGAAGTCATTGATTGTCCATAGTAACACAGTCTTGAGAGTATAATCTTCATCCTTATATGCATCATAGGCTTTCACACCATCATTTCACAAACTGTTCAACTCATCAATCAATAGGACTAAATATACATCAATGTCATTATCAGGTTGTCTAGATCCTGAAATTAACATTGTAAGAAGTGTAAATTTTCTTTTCATACACAACCATAGAGGAAGATTATAGATTACAAGCATTACAGGCTAACAACTGTATTTGCTACTTAGATTTATATGAGGATTAATACCTTCCGCAGATAGACCAAGACGAAGATTTCTTAGATCACTTCCAAAAGATGGCCATTTGTAATCTATTATTTTCCAAGCCAGTGAATCGCCTGGATGTCTCAGTTTACCATCTTCTATCCTCTCATTCGCATGCCATATTAGATCTTTAGCATGCTCACAATTTCGGAATAGACGGGTAAAACGAGGAATAGGAGGAATATATCACAAAATCTTAGCAGGGGTTCTAACTTTTACCTCTTTAGAATTCTTATTCTGTTACCACCTAGATTCACCACATACTAGACAACAAATTGCATCTTTAAATTTTTTTCGATATAAAATACAATCATTTGGACAAGCGTGAATTTCTCATATTGTATACCCAATGAGCATAAAGTCTTTTTGACCTCATAAAAGGAAAGGCATCTTATTATCATTTGACAATATCTCTCATAGTAAAGCTAACAAGTTTGAAAAACTCTTATCACTCTATCCATATCTTGCTTTTAAATTATACAATTTCAATAATGCAGACAACTTTGTAAATTTCGTACAACCCAAATAGATCAATTTCTCAGTATCATTAAGTAATGATTGAAACTTAATAGGATCTACATATGTTTCATACTGTGCATCATCAATGATTTCAAAAAGATCATGATTTAAATCTAACTCATAATCATCCCTTATACTCTTCTTTGACCAAAATCTGGTAATTGGAACCTTTTCACTATGCCAAATCTATTGTTTGTAACTTTGATATATTCCATTGAAATATAAGTGTTCTTTTATTTTTTTAACAACTATCTTGTGCAAATTTCCACATTTAATACACAGACATGGAATTAAATTAGAATTTTTGACATTTTCAATAGCAAACTCCAAAAAGCTATCAATTCTCTTTCTATATTCAGTCGATAGTCTATCTGCCAATATCCATTCCTTATCCATTCTAAGCATAATTGAAAAATAAAAAAAAAATAATAAAAATAAATTACTGATATCAAAAACTAATTAAATTGAGTACCATAAAAAATTGTACATAATATTCCCTATTTCTAGTATTAACCAATTGAGTAACTAAACCACCAATTATACATTAACACTCATTTCAAATTATTCTTATATTTTTAAGTACTACCAAATTCTGAACTTAATTTATTCTTAAATAGTCTCTTTTGTTACAAATAATTTGTCAATCAACCAAATATAACATATGACAAAATAATATCAACACAAAAAATTAGATAAAACCAATGTGAAGTGACATAAATCAATAAAAGAAAAAAAATTGAGAAAACATACCTCAGTTTGCTCAGTTTGCTAATTTGCAAGTAATCTAAGCACTCTAACTTCTACTAAAACCTATACGCAAATTAAAATGATAAATAAAATTAAACATCTATAATCCACAATACTTTAAATTTGATAATTCATATATTTGAAATAAGTATATATGCAAAATAAGAATTTTGACAACTAAAAAATTGATGATGTCCAAATTAAGTAGTACTAAGTATCTAATATAAAATTTGTAGAAATTGAGAGAGTCTACCTCAATTTGAAACTTTTACAACTAATGATCAACTCCACATGATTTCATCCAATTAAAAACATTGAATATATAAATTTCTAAAAAACTACACAATATTCAATTCAAATTGCATAAATTTGGATTAATTAACACTAAGGATGGAAATTAAAAAGCATAACCTAATATATGTTTTCTAGTAAATAAACATGAAATTGGTATATATTTATATAACACACCTTCAATTTGAAACTTTTTACAACTAAATGAATTCACATTTCACCTAAAATAAATTTAAAAAAATACCAACAAAAATAATAATAAATTCGGATTAATTTGCACTAAAACAACAAAACATACCCAAAAATAAGATTTCTAGAAAATATATAGTCTAACTCGGTATTACAAGAGTAAAGATTATCAATGCATGCTCAAGATATTCACATTTGATAAATTAGAGTTCCAAATATAAACTTTTTCAAATATAACGTAAAACATGAAATTTTTACAAAATAATTAGTCAAAATCATGATTACGACAATGGGTAGTCTAATTTTAGTAACAAAAACGAGTTTAAAAACTTAAATATACCTTGTTTGCCGGAGAAAATGATGAAAATGATGGAAAGGGGAGATTGTTGGCCGTGGTTGGAAGTGAAGAAGAAAAGCAAATTGTCTGTTGCTGGGCGATCGTTTTAGGATCCTTTATATAGGGCCTCTACCTCGGTGTCCAAAAAACGCTGTTAAAGATTAAATACTACAGCACTTTTTAGATGCCATGGTATTACTTCTGTCTATTACAGTGCTTAATAAGAGCCGTAATAATTAATCATTTATCACGGCACATCCGTACACGTGCCGTGATAATAGATATTTTTAGTAGGGATATATACACACATACGTATATATATCAAACTCACTGTATATCTATAAAGGGTCCGTCTATAGTCAAGTGAATATTTGGGTACCGGTATCCAAAGCAGATTTAACCATTGATTCCCACTTTAGTAAAGTTAGAAATTAATCCAACGGCTAGCAATAATTAGGATATAAAGAACTGCTAAAACTTGTGACCAGACACTAGATGCTTCCTTAATCTTGTTTTAAAATTACAATTGAGATTAGTGAGTTAATTAAGACTTCTGTAGTAACTGTCTCATGAACGAAACCCTTTCAGGCTTAAATCAACTAAATTTTTGAAGTCATTTTTTCAACGGATAGTGGAATTTGCTCTTCCCGCAAATTGCACAGGTAAAGCCTCTAAATTCTTCCCATATTATCAAAATTGTACAAGGAACTTTGGTTTTCTTTCCTGGGGGTGTCTAATGTTTACATTTCACTTCAGTAGGTTCCGTCACTCAATCAAGGCTCGATCTCAAATTATAGGATATTGTCAAGTGAGGTAAGTAATGAGAGTTTGTGCTCGATTTTTATTTTGGGAAAAAAGTAGAAATGATGCATGTTCTTCGCATTTTACTTATATGAACAGTGAAATAAGTAGAATATATTTCTCGATTTAAGAGAATGAAAGACTGGAAATTTGGTTAGAACAAATATAGAGGATATCTAAGTCTGTTCAAACTGATATGTTGTCAATTTTAGTAACTTGTATTGACGATTTCATATGACAAACTAGTCTATAAAGATTGATAAGCAGGAATATATGCATGTCAATTTTGCTTATATAGGATTAAGAGATAATGGACATTATGATACAAAAGAAACGTCAAATTTTTTAAGAAGCATATTTTGTTATGGGGAACGGTTCTCATTTTTTAAGAATCATGTTCCATAATTGAATGTTTTTGTGACGGAGTCTAATTCCTGGCCCTTAATGTTCTTGCATGGGCTTACTTTTGTTATGTGGCATTATTGAACTTGCCATCAGCATTGGCTGACTCTATCTTGGTTTTTTTTTTTTCTGGGGCGGGGGCAGGAGGGAGGGGGGATGAATGGCCTTTTTTGGTCATCGCTATGTTATTGACAGTTTAGCTTTAATGAAATCATAGGTTTTATCAAAGGAAAATAAATGGCGATTATAGAAGAACATGGTGGATCTAAGAGTTCCAGAAGAGGTGCGATAGACCCAATGCCAATAGATAACAGGTTATCCATGTTACTATAGTTGCTGTTACGTATTAGTTTGAAGTGTATAATTTTGCTCAATAGTGTCTAAATTTTATATTGTAGGGTTGTAGGTTGAAAAGAGCACTCATTCCGCTTTAGAGGAAGGTGGTCCTTCTAAGACTGCTGCGAGTATTGTATTTGACAATTCATAAATAAAATATATAGATATCTCTTTTGTTTTGACATTTGTTTGAGTTAATATATTCTTAATTGGACAAATATATAATGTTTAGAAGGATGGTAAGGTGGCCGAAGTAAAGGAGTAACAACCTACAGGATTGGAATTAATCCTGATGTCTTTTAAGTCAGAGGGTGCATCTGAGAGAGATGTGATGAATCTATAGCCACGCTGTTCACCAATGAGGTTTCATTATGTTATGACAAGTTAACGATGAATTGAAGGTCACTGTGTTGGAGATGGGTTTTGGTAGTTTTCTAGAGATGACTCATGTTCCCATATCAATGGCCTTCAATACATATCTAATTTTGATAATCTGGATGTGGAATCGACTATATTGATAATACATCGCTACAGATATAAACTTATACCACAGGATTTCGAGCAAATTATGCAGGTGGTTAATGGTAGCAAGGACTGCCGAAAAGATGGATCAATGGATGAGTTAGATAAGATCAGATCTTCCATTTGGGGGGTCAAAAGCAAGGTCATCTATAACTAATTTCGATTGTTACTGATATGATATTGTGTTACGGTTCGTGCTCTTCATGGTTGGTTGCATGCTAATGCCAACCATATCTATCCATGTTGGGACTCTGCTTTTGGGATCCATTAAAGGTGTGGCTAGTGTTCAGCAACAAAACTAGGCCGTGATATCATTCGCACACTTAATTCATGCAACTTAGCATTAAAAAAAGAAAAAGATTACCTTTATAAGTCGACGCATGTTATTTTTACAGGTATGTGAAGTATCTATCTTTTACAATGGATTCTAATAAATGGATTACTTTGATATATATTTTTAAATGTTCTTTTTAGGAATATGCTGTCATCAGTGCGACTTTTCCTGAAGTTAAGATTATTTGTTTCGGAATATGTATATATCTACACAGCTTTGAAGGGCATAAGTTGTATGTTGATTGATCTGTACACTTCCTATTTCTGTTTGGTCAGAAGGCAAGACTGCCCATGTGCTAAAATAGGTAGAAGATTGGGGTGGTTTTAGCAATCATCTAATAAAAGTTAGAGACTGCTTTATTATGGATCGGACAGCTAATGCTAACTACTCGGACTTGGTTTTGTTGCGGAGTAAAATGAGAAAGATGCATGATGAACTAGATATGCTAAGAGAAGTGATAGAGAGGATACCAGCACAGATGAATGAAATGAAGTTGGAGATCCTAGAAACTATCAACAAAAGTGGACAAACCCCTGAGTGGCACAAGGACAAGGGGAATAAGGTTGCTGGGAATGACAATAAAGCCCCCAGCAAAATGGAGGAAGAGATTCATGCAGTTGATGACGGGAAACTGAGTTTACCAAGTTTGACAACAAATCCTCTATTCTATATGTCAACCCTCAGACGACACACTAAGACAGCAAAAAGTCACTATCTACATTTGTAGAGTGCGAGGATAATTGCAATGACATCGTCGAGGTAGCTTCGGACAAAGAATGTGAACTAAATTTTGATGTAATGGTCCATGAGCTGATCCCAAAATCACAAAATCGATATACAACCACTATATTAATAACGATGGTTTCAACGTTGTTGCGATAGTTTCAACATTGCCGACTTTAACTTGAGCTCAAGTATGTCAATAGACGACTTCAAGTTCACATTATATGTATTTGATGACAACTTGGATATAGGGTAAGCTAAGCAAATACTAAAGAAATCTTTTACTTGACATTTATTAGAATTCATAATTATTCATTGCTTATTTTTATTCCATCGCAGCCAAACTTTGGCACAGATTGGGCAAATGACATTGTCAAGATGCTACATGAGGTCCATGCAACTGAATGGTCATGCCCAGGGTGAAGTAAGGTATTCTCATTCGATATGTTGAATTCAAATTCACGTGTTATAATTAAAACTTCTCGAGTGTAATGGTTTATCATATATGTTTTTTGAGTTACTTGATGCATATGCAAAGATCTTAGCATATATTTAGAGGGAGAATGTGAAGCAGGAATCTCCAGATACATAGATCTTGCTAACTCGTGTGTCGATATAGGTTTCATGTTACAAGTTTGTCCTAACTCAAATTTAGTAGACTCCTCTATGGCCTTAGGGAATTAAGTTCAAATATAATCAATTATGTCATTTTGCAGAGGGGGCCGCATGGGAATGCTAATATAATGAAGGTGTCGTTGGATATTCATTGGCGAAAGAATTACATGGGTCATTTCCAAAGTTATAGTTAACAAGATAGTAACATTATTATGTCTCAGTAGTATACTATATAAGGACCGATTTAAATGGTATATGTTGCAGTTTCTTCTATTTTATCATTATTCTAATTTCAGAAATGATTATTTTAACCAAAACACGGTCCCGGTATTTGCAAAATCGTATCTTCATTGGTTCTTAGTTGAGGTTAAAGTGGATAAGAAATGTGTTCTAACATGGGATTCACTGAAAACTGCGAAACATCGGGTCAAAAGAAAGGGATATACGTAAAAAATTGTATGTTTTAACTTAATCTCCTAGTAGGAAATTGTTCTTTACAATGAAAGAGTAAGTTCACTCTTTTGTAAGATTGTAGCTTGAAGCATTGGACATCGTTCTTGTGGTAGACATAAAGCTAAATCGTGAACTGGATTAGTAATTTGCTAAATTCAAGAAACTTTATAAACCCAAAGTTCTTGAACAGAGCAATGGAGATTGCCGGAATTTTTAACTGAAAAAAAAAAAAAACATGGAAGCATTAGCCGCAGGGAAGGACATAATGACACAAGTGCATGAATCAACTATGGTATACTTAAAACATGGATGATGTATTCATCAGATTAGGCAATAATAAATCATGATGTCTTTATTAAACCAAATGACCACAATTTAAACCCGTTAACGAGCAGATGAGATTAGTACTTTAATTGATTAATTCATCGTACAATAGTTACGAAACCGAGGTTACTGCAACTGCAAACAATCATTACATGCTTGTGGTTGAAATAAGAAAGGTCACTGCTAGTTCCCCTAAATGCTAACAAGAGAGGTATACAAAACCCCTAGAAGCTCCCAGTCGATCCTGCACTGGCAACAAAGGATTAGAGACAAAAACTTTTGTCCGAGAAAAGAAAGAGGTGAAGATGTTTCTTCCTTTTATATCACTTGGTTAACACTTAGCATATAGTTTAGTATTATTCATCATTTAAGTGCGTAACGACAATTAGTAGATTATATTTTTTCACGCTTCGTGTTTTCAATTTGTCAAAAATATTATTACACTGTTATTCAAAAACACTCCTTGATCTTTCGAAAATATCTCTCTTGAACTCTCATTTTTTTGTCTATAAACCAGAATTGATCAAGTACCTTAAGCTTCTGGATATCTATCTTCTAAGCTTCTCGGTCTTTATTCATAATCCTTCAATCCATTACTTCGAGAGATATATTGATCTCTAAGTAATTTCTTAGAATTTTTATCCCTCTCCCATCTCAGAAGATACTAGTGTTAGTATATACCTAACACTTAGGAAAAAATCATACATACATGCAAATTATGGAAAACACATAATCACATCATGAAAGTGGAAAAGTTAGCAAATTTCGGCTTTAAAATTTTTCATAAAAATAATTTTCATAATCATAAAATATGCATATATCAATTACAAGATTATGTATAATATAAATCAAATCTAGATGTATAAACCCTAGAGATAAAATTAGGGTTTACCTCTTATAGCATGTTCCTTCTTGATCTTCTTGTTGATAGTAATCAAATCTCTAACCCTAAATCTTCTTGTCTGTGATACTGCTCTTTGTTGATAAGATGAGTAGGCACCAAGTTGAATCCTTCATTGGAGAACGATCAAGAATACTTTCTTGAACCTTTGGAACATCAAGACGTGAGATAAAAACATAAGGTTGCAGGAAACTTTTTCTCTCTTTTTCTCTCAAGTTGGTGCAAGGTACCTTTCTCTCTCTCTCTGTTTGTTTTACATGTGGCTCTAGTTGAGTTACTGTACAGTTTTTTTCTCTCATGTATCTTATATATGTGAGGCCTCAAAATTGCTAATCTCAGTCCAACTAGGATTGGACTTATTCTCTAACTTAGGCTCTGTGTGTACTTTTATAAATATATCTAACTCATGTAACTTATTCTTAAAAATACTAACTATTGCGTAGAATCATTATTTTATACATTTTTATGAAACAAATTTTATAAATACCACCAACTAATTAGTGAGCTTTGTTGAGCTAGACAATAGACTTAATGGATCCAAATAATCTAAACTCCAATATTATAATAAATATATAATAACTCTTATTATGATATTTATATAAATACTATTAGTAAAAGAGACACTCCACTAAAAACTCAATACTGCACTCCTAGATTAAATGTCATGTCTTTTATAGAGATTTAATTAACTAGCTTTGATTAATCGATCCATCTAACATATTCTATATCATATGTAAAATCCTCATACAATATCGTAGTTGGATAGGTAAAATTACTATAATACCACTCTAACACATATTTACCATTAAGTTACTATCTGTCTATCAAGGAATAATGTTGTCGATAATTTTATTCTCAATAGTTATTTAGACAAAATTATCAACCAATTTACAAAGTAAATACTACGAGCTCAGATTTAATTATTCCATAAATTTTGAAAGACTCCAAAGTGGTATTAATGTATAATGCCCTTAACTATTCAATGTTCCCGCCAATTTATAAACTATAACATCCAATATACCAGAGTTCGCCTCTAATTTTATAGAAACTAGTCTTTTAATAAATCATAAAGGTTACAATCTATGAAAACAAGTTCAGTCAAACATCAAGAATTAAGATTTACATGCTAAGAGCTAATTTGTGGTAATATTAAGAATTGAGTTACGGTACTCCAAATCTTTATACTAGTGGGTCCAGTTTAATACGCATAACTTATTTATATTATACTAGTATTTCTATCAGAGGTTAGACACTTCAACAAATTTGAGACACATCATTCCCGTTGAGATAGAAAAACACTATAATCTTAAATAAATAAAGTAATCTATCTTTATTTACAAATCGTGAACTAGTTAATTTAGATTTATATAAAGAAATAAATCTCTCTATAATTAACATTTAATTATGTTTGTTTCTTTACACACAAATAAAATCATAGAATCTTTTTTAGATATATAAACTATTCAACTAAAACAGTTTAATCTAGCAAATATCATAATTGCATATAAGAAAAAGTTGTTTACATTACAAATGTAAAATTGATAATCTGCTTTTTAGGGCACATATCCTAACAGCTAGAGGGTGATAGTTTTGTTACCTCATCCTACCCCTGGGAGCAACAAAAGCAGTAGATTTGATTCATACATACCAATCTTGAGGGAATCGAGTAGTTGGTCTCCTTGAAAACTATTCTAGTAAGCTTTTCACACCATCAATTCTTCATCAACTGAAGCTTATATAGTGTGTCAACGAGGTTAGGTGACTGCAATTAGGAGACTCACTTAGGTGAGATTCTTGTCAAGTCTCGTTTTAGCTCTTTCGTGGCCCACTTAGACATGCCATACCATGAGGGAGTGCACAATATCTAGTCTTAATCCTAAGGCCCACTCAAAAGGATTATTTAGCTTTCTCAAAGTAATTCTTTGGAGAAAATATCTAAGTTTGAGGGTAGTATTGGCAATCTATAAATTCACTAGTATTTTCTAAAAAGACCTCTATATCATATCTCATACACTAGTCTCATGTAAAATAGAAATTTCTATCATTTTGTTGTAATTATTTCCTTATTACTTGTGTTAATCAAAACTTAGTTCTAATGACAATGAGAATTTTGATCTTATATATCTTTTTAATTTCGCACTTGCATATTGTACTCAAGCTCAATCTAATGCTCTTATTATAAAATAGTCAAAATGATAGAATCTCTATCTCACTAATCTAGAATTCATATAACTGCTAGAAATTCCGAATCAATAAATTTTGAAAAATGATTTTTTCGAAAATAATTTCCGCAGTTTTTTAAACAAATCAAGAATCTAGCGGAATAGGTATTTTAAAATTTTTCTTGAAACTTTATAAAACAAAACCATAGGATTGTTGATCTAACATAAATCAATTTATGGATCTTGGTTTAGATAAAACCTAGAAGTGCTTCACAACCATTGAGCATTCCCATCTATTCTCTAGAGCCTGTTGATGATCTAGTGTGTGGGCACCTTCTTGATTCCTAATGAGAGATGAGCGAACGATCCGGAAGACGATCTTCCTTCTCCTTAAGTGCACGTCTATGACCATGGGTATCTCTCCCTTAGCGGCCATAAACAGACACAGGACTTCTCCCGCGGCGGCTCTTCTCTCCCACTCTCTTTTTTTCTCTCTATCACATAGAAAAGCACAATTACTGTGCATGAGTGGTGTATAGAACCCTTAGAGAGACTTAGAAAAACTTTTCTCTTAAGTATTTAAAGAGATGTAAACCCTAATGGGCTTATTGGGCTCAATTGACCATTTAATTAGTTATTAGGCTATGTGTGAGCTAGACAAAGGACCTTATGGATCCAAATAGTCAAGCTCCAATGGGTCAATTACTAATAATCATAATTAACTCTTAGTTATGACTGGACCATGTCCATCAATATTGGGGCACTCCACTATAGGTCCAATATTGTACTCTTAAACTAAATGTCATATATTTTCTGTGAAGCTAATTAACACTTTAATTAACTTGTTCCATTCAGCATATACTATACCTGCAGATATACCCCCGATGCAATGCCATACTAGTGAGATGAAATTACCGTATTACCTCTCTAGTACATATTTATCTTTAAGTTGTCATTTTTCATCTAATAGATAATAATTGACTACGGTGTTTGTAACTGCTCACACAAACACAGTCAAATTCACAAAGTGAATACCTGGCAACTGGTTTTTTATTATCCAAGTCCTTGAAAAACTCAAAGTGACATTATATGCATGGTGTCCAAATCATGAAATGCATTCTCATCAATTCACAAATCTTATCTTCCAAGATATCAGAGTTCAAACCATATAATCAGAACTAGTCCTTTAGTAAGTCAAAAAGATAAAACTCATGAAAGCAAGTCTAACAATCACTAGGATTAAGGTAATCTTGCAATAGTGCTAGATTAGTGAAAGATAGAATACTGAGTTACGATACTTAACCTCAAATTCTATTTTCACTTGGTCGAGTTCAATGCACTTATAATTTTCTTATATCGCATTAGTGTTTCTTTTCGAAGTCAGACATTTCGATGATTGGAGACTTCATCAATCCCGTTGAAATAGACAACACTACATTCTATGGCAAAATAAAATATTCCATCTTTATTTACAGAATGTGAACTTTTAATTTAGACATAATGAAATAAATAATTTAGTCTCCCACATGTGAACACTTCACACGAACAATTATTTATTACTCATTATTAGTCATGGAAACTTTTAGACGTTTGCATAATAGAAAATATAAACATCACATGTATATTATTGGGACATAATATGAAATTTATTAATAACAAATAGATAACACTTAAATCCAAACATTGTTTAAAATACCAAACAAAGAAACTACTTTATAGGGCATATTCCCAACAATAACTCTAACCTCTTAAATCATAAATTTTTTGAGAAATTAATAGGCCCTAGCAAATTATATACCAACTAATCAATACGTTCTAATTTTATAATCATAAATGACCTAGCAAAAGTAACTAGGTTCCTAAAGCATATTTGGACCATATTGTTCAAAATATTTCATTTCCAATAGATAACCAAGAAAAATTGGCTTAAATTAACTAATAATAAGGATCCTCAACATATGGTAACTTTTCGAAGGAAAGTACACCAAATTAGGTATAACTTTGACAACAAAATAGGGTAACTTTTATACTATTCCATAGGTTGAACTCTAACACATGACACAAAAATTACACTATATATTAATTAACACCTAATTTCAAATTATTAAGGATAAAATGTTCTAGTAGATTAACAACAATAAAATTAAGAAATTACTTTAAGTGACCTAAATATTTAAATTATTATAAAATTTGATAAATCAATATATTTAGATAATCTTGGAGGATCTAGGACCAATCCTCTAGAGTACTTAGTCAGTACCGAAAATGTTGTTGGAGATTTAATTTAGATTGTGTTTTATTATTCGTTTCTTTTTGCATATTATGAAGTTTTTTATGTTTGAATTGTAATGAGTAAATATTGTTTATTTATTAATACTAGTTATATTATAAACAAAATTTTAGTTTAAATTCAAATATAATTATATAGGAAATAAATAAAATTAAATCATTACAAAATTAACAATTCTAGTAAATTAACAATAATAAAATTAATAAATTACTTTAAGTGACCTCAATATTTAAATTCTTACAAAATTTTATAAATTAAAATATTTAAATGATCTTGGAGGATCTGGGACCAATCCTCCGAATACTTAGTCATTACCTAAAATGTTGTTGGAAATTTAGTTTAGATTGTATTTTTTTATCAGTATGTTTTTGCATATTATGAAGTTTTTTATGTTTAAATTGTAAGGAGTAATTATTATTTAATTATTTATATTGATTATATTATAAACAAAATTTTAGTTTAAATTCGAATGTAATTATATAAGAAATAAATTAAATTAAGTCATTAAAAAAAAGTTAATAAAAAAGGATATATTGAGAATTAAAATGTAAGAAGTTACAAAGGTTGGCCATAATGGAAATAAAAAGAGTTGAAATAAAATTACACTAAATATGTTGTGATGTTATACCATGTTTGGTATAATGTTCGGTGTAGTATTGGAAACGAGTTACCCTTTCATAATATATAAAATAAAATGGGACTCTAGTGCTAATTCGAGTTGGATTGAGCCCAATTTTATCTGACATATTGGGGTCTTATTTATAAATTGATATCATCTCTAGTAAAATAAACTAAATTAAACCATAATAATAAGTGAAATATAATAAATATAGAATATAATTAAAGAATAGTACTTTGTTAAAACCTTAATATACCCTTGTAGTTAGGTTATGATCATCGTCACTCTTCCGAGGGGTATTTTCCAAACTAAAATCTGAACAAAATGCTAAATATCGATTACATACGAATTAAGACTAGACTACCTGCTCAACTAAAATGAATACCTTATAAATGTTAATTTTACTTCTAAATGATAATTATTTTTTATATTCTTTGCAATTTTATGTGTCATTCTAAGGCTAATTGTGTTGGTTTTGTGTTCTTAGGTATTTTAAAGGTTAAATGATGAAAAACAGCTAAAATGAGTCGAATACAAATTAAAATGACAAAGTTATAGAGAAGTTGAAAATACTGCATGGAACAGAGGCTGGATGCCAACCTTCGTGCGCCGTGGTGCCAATGTGCTAAAAGTGAAAAAAATAAGGAACTAAAGATTGAAAACCCACTAAGCCACTGACTTTGAGTCTTTCGTGTGTGACTTAACCTAAACACATCCCAGACTTAATTGTCTATATTTAGGATATTTTATCTCCGATAGGAAGAGATGATAGACAACAAGGAGCCACAAAACAATACCTAAATCCTAGAGAGAGAGAATGAGAGCTTGCGGAGCTGCTGCATCATTTTATATCATTCTTCTTCATTTTCTTTTCATTTTTTATTTTTTTTTATTATTTTAGCATGATATTCTTATTATTTATTCTTATACATACTAGAATATGCCATAAGTTAGGTTAAAAGTAGTTTTCAACGCTCCAGATATGATTGTTCTTTACTTTTTCAGATTTTATACAATTAGTTGTTTATTTAAAGTTGATTATATTCTTCTATATTTAATTGATCCATGAATCATATCTTATTTATTTAGGAGTACTATTAGATAACCATGGTAGAATTCTAGGATTAGGTATCGTCATTTGTCATATCAATCTATTTTGATCATTTGATGAGTTAATTATAGTGAAGAATATAACTTAGGTTAGATTTTACTTTTGTAAGATTATAATCTAGACCATTAATTTAATATCTTTCCATGAGGTAATACTTTTGCTAAATTATTCTAAAGCGTTTGCTTATTGTTGTGCGGTCTAAAATCTTATATGTTGGTCAATACTAAAAAGGAAAAAGTTGACCAAGTAAGCATATTAGATCACATGAGTAAGATTAAGTGCGACCTCCTTCGAAAGAGTTTAGTGCGACTTCCTCCGAAAGAGTTTAGTGCGACTTCCTCCGAAAGAGTTAAGTGTGACCTCCACCATATAAGTTAGTGCGACCTCCTCCGAACGAGTTAAGTGCGATTAGAATAAAAAAGAAACTAGACTAAGCTTCGTCAAACGAATAACCTACAAAAAAAGGGAAACAAAAGTTTCTCTTTAAAGATCGACCAGTCGTCTCATTTAAGTTATTACCCAATTATATTGTTACTCGAATTGTATTTTTCGATTATACATTTACATATTCTCATAATTGGGAAATATTGAGCTATCCTCACTTATATAAAGAGAGTTCAATATTTTAGTGAGGATTTTTGGATCTTTTTGGGATATCTTTGATCTTTTATCTTTTAGATTTTTTGGGAACTTTTTAGAGTCTTGTTTCTTCCTTCTGGAAAACACATTGTAATTTTGTGCTCTTGTAATTCTCCAGAAGATAGTAAAAAAACAGTAAACGTAGGCTCATCTTTTTTGGGGCTGAACCACTATAAAATTCTTGTCTCTTTATTTGCTTTTATTAATTAACCCTTTTCACACACAAGCCATATTTTGCAATTTTCTCAAATTTATTGCTGAAAAACCTCCGTCAACGATTGGCGTTAGAAGGAGGGCTATTCTGGCAGAAAAGTTTGTCCTTTCTGCTTCTTTCAACAATGGCAAACACCAGAAATACTACCAGAAACACCGGAACTAGCCAAAATTATCCCCAAAGTACCGCACTGCACAGGTATATCCTGCTCAGGATCAGCCTGCTGTGACTGCACTGGAAAATATTGTCTAGAGATAGGATTGTATGGAGGAAGCACTGGTAAACCTTCAGTGAATTACAAGTCAGATTAATGACTCTCTACGATGACTTGCTGAGGGATGACTCCACTATAGTACGAACGTCCCAGAGAACGTCCCTCTCAACAACTTGAGAGAGGAATTCAGATCCTAGAGACAGGGAACTGCGACCAACCTAAAGCCCGGCAGGAGCATCGAGGAGATTGTATCTCCAAGGGAAAAGGCAAGGTTGCATACTTGCCTCTGGTATCTGGAACTGAAAGTTCGAGCACTGATCGTGATTGTGGGCAACCTTCCCGGAGAGCAACCATCAATTGTGATTATCTAGACAACGAGCAAAAACATCAATCGATGAGTGTCTTTGAAAGGATCAGTAGGGAATCTTGACAGAATCCTACAGACCTGAGATAACATCTGGATCAACTACGTAGTCAAGAACAATCCACATTGCATCTCAATGATCGAAGTTGATCTCGTCACACTGTTTCATTGGAATCCCTAAGGCCGCAGCAGACCCTACCTAACCAACCCACCTTATATTATGACAACGATCAGAGGCCACTCCTACCACCAGTAAAAGAGAATGTCCTCCCTCTGAACATCGATATTCATAATCTAATGATTGCTTTAGATGCACTTGCTAGTTGAGACGATGAGCTCATTGACGGGTATTGTCAATCACCATTCAGCGAGGAGGTTCGAGCTGTCGCCTTACCTGCTAGATTTAAACTTCCCACCATAAACACTTTTGATGGGAAAACTGATCCACAGGACCATATGGATCACTTTAATGACCTGATGGAACTTTATCGTGTTGATAATCTCGTACGTTGTAGATGCTTTGCTGTAACTCTCACAAGAGCGGCGAAGAAGTGGTTCCGAGGACTCAAGTCTGGTTCAATCTCATCTTGGCAATAGCTTCAAATTGCATTCTTGAGGCAATTCCAAGCTGCAAAGAATTTTACTGTTCCACTGGTAAGTCTATTTGCTATTCGAAAAGGTCCGGAGGAAACTCTATGATCTTACCTAAATCGTTTTACCTCAGAGTTGGCAAAGGTCAATAACCCGCCTGAGGGAGGAGTTTTAACTCTAATGATGACTGGGGTATGACCAGAAACTAAACTCTGGGAAGAGTTACTAGAGCGAGAATGCAGAACCCTTGAAGACTTCTATCGAAGTCTTGGCCGACATTTAAGGGTAGAATCTTCACGCAAAAACCTTCATAAAATGACAAATAGAGGAGGAAAGGATACTGCTAAAGATGCGACCACAAACAACAACAATAATGATAAGAAGTTGAACAAAAGGAGTAATGAACAATCGACTGAGAAGCAGCCCAAACAGAAAAAATAGGAGATTCCAAGAGCTCCCATGAGGTTCAATAATTATACTGAATTGAACACACCTATAGATCATATCTATGCGGTCACAAACCAATAGGAGCGGTATCATTAACCGGAACCGATGAAAAGAGATAGAGCGAAGTGCGACCCCAACAAGTTTTTTCGGTATCATAATGACATTGGGCACGATACCAATAACTACTTTGCCCTGGAAAATGAGATCGAAAGATTAATTAAAGAATGGCGGCAGCGACAGTACTCTAAACAGAATAATGAAAGGTAAGAAGAAAACCGATAGTGATTTCCTGAAATTCAGTGCGAGGTGCAAACCATTTTCAGAGGACCACATCTTGGTGGAGATTCCAAGAGAGCGCAGGATAGGTATGCACGAGAAGCTTGGCAGCAGCTGTTAACCAACATCATGCACCTCAAACAGAGACCACGAAAGCTTCAGCGAGTACCGGATATGGATATTACCTTCACAGATCAAGATGCGAAGGAGGTCCATTATCCACATAATAATGCGTTAGTCATAAAGATCAATTGTGGAAACACGCAGTTATGGTGAGTATTGGTCGATAATAGAAGTGCTATTGACATCCTGTATTATGACGCTTTTAAGAAGATGGAATTGAATGAAAGCGATCTGAAGCCTACTGTCACCCCACTCTATGGATTCACTGGTAACAGCATAATGCCTATAGGCATGATTGAGTTAATGGTCAACGTTAGAATCTATCCTACGGTTTCAATGGTAATGACCCAATTCTTGGTTGTAGATTGCCCCTGGAAAGACCGGCACTGAGGGAACTTTGAGCTATTACTTCAATCTACCATCTCGCTATGAAATTCCCGACTCAACAAGGAGTAGGTGAGGTGTGTGGCAACCAATATGACGCGAGGACTTGTTATAATATCTCAATAAAGTTTGCAACAAAACACTAATGAGGATTGAGCTCGATCTTTTAGAAGAAAGGCGCGAGCAGTCTCAGCTTCAAATCGCATCATATCAAGAGCGCATTGCTCGATATTATAACTCTAAAGTTAGAATCCGAGGGTTTGAAGTTGGTGACCTTGTTTTTCGGCAAGTCCTACCAAATAATAAAGAGCACGATGCTGGTATATTTGGACCTTTTTGGAAAGGATCGTATGTTATTGATGCCATCATTTGGCCTAGGACATATAAGTTAGCTCGTACTGGCGGACAAAAGAACGAGCATGCCTGGAATGCAAAACAACTTCGTCGCTATTATCAGTAAATTTTCATGTATATCTTCATGTTATTCGTCATTCATCAATAAAGATATCTACTCATTCGTCATTCATCATTCATTGATCGTCATTCGTTGTTCGTCATTCATTGATCGTCATTCGTCATCATCAATAAGGGTGTCTCCTCATAGATCATTCGATTTGGTCCACCTTTATAGTTTTATGGAAGTCTTCAAACACCATAAGACTTGGGGGGCGGTAGAATTAGCATATTATCTCCTACTTGCTTTCTAAGGGACTATGCAAAACGTCCATTTGGAGGGGTCAGAATTTTAGATCGCCGAAATATCTAAAATTCCTTAAAATCTTAGGATTTTCTCCTCGTTTCATGCCTTAGCGTGTCATATTACGCAATTTTCCTCCTCGAACAACAAAGTAACTAAGCAAAATGTTCATTGTTCAAAGTGATATATTGCTATATTTACATTTTGCCATGGAACTTTTGAAAAATAATATTGAGTTTGCATCACTCATACTTGCTGTTTTCTTAAGCGGTCTAATCTATCCTAATACAACCATTTTAAGTGTGTTGGATTCAAATCGAAATAGTGTACCGATCAGTCACCTAGTGATTGACTACTTAGTTAAATTAATTATCATCTTTATTTCAACTTAGTATTTTGATTGTTTTGCAGGAATAAACGTCTAATAAAGAAAGCATTCATTCATTGATAAAAGTTCGCACCTATATGCAAGCAAAGAAATACAAATAAGAAGGGGACCAAGCCCGTATTGTTCTGAAGTTAAAAATATATATATAAAAGAACATTATTTTTATGCAGACGTGTTCGCTCCACCATCTCCAGTTTTGATAGCTTCCGCTTCCCTCCAACTCCGGACAAGCTCAACCACGTCTTCGCCAAGGATGGAAAAGTCAAAGTCTGGATGCTCGCAGAAGATGTTATATATAATGGTCGACGAGGCGATGTCACTGGCTTTGTCTTCGAGCTCCTTGACTTCAGTAGCCTTAAACTCTTTAACAGCCTTGTGAGCCACCTCTATTGTCGCCTCCTTTATATGATCTGGATGCTCGGAGATAGTCTTTTTAAGCTCTTTAATTTTCTCCTCGAGCTTTTCCTTTTCGAGCTTTTTCTTGACCAGATCCTCGCATAGCTGCTGATTATCCAGTTCGAAGGATTTTTCTCTTCCTCGCGAGCCTTCTCCGAGTCCTTGAATACTTGGGTTATTTCTTCGACTTTTTCGGCTTTTTCCAAACACTCAAGGACTTGAGTCATACATCAGGACAGCAGCTATAGCAGTCTGAAAATATAGCACATCAATACCCAAAAGGTGCATTGAAGAGAGAAAATAGAAGATGCTTACATTCGCCAACATCCTCATTGCAGATTCAAAGGCAAACTTGGCTGATCGTCGCTTCATCCTCTCCCAGCCATCTTCAAAAGTGAAGCGATCAATGAAGGCAGTGCTCATACCAGCTTTCTCCGGCAATTGGTTAAGGAGTGCGAAAAGCTCCTTGTCTTTATCAACCTAGTTCGGATCCGAATAAGTGGCAGTCTCCTTGAATGGATCATGATGGCTCGCAGTTTGAGGCTGAGGAGGAGGCGAGTTTGTCGGGATATCCTTGAAGGCGACTTTTTGTTTCTTGGAAGTGTCGACCTTCTCTTTCCCTTTTGACATCGATGGAGGTGTGCTCTTTGGCGTCTTGGACTTTGCCATTGACTCCAGAGTGGAAGGGGTGCTCGTAGTCCGCTATCAATAACCATTTCTGTACAGATGTAAGTCAGCATGTGAGTTGACATAATACGATGATAAGAAAAAAATAATAATAATTACCTTCTTGCTGTTGAGAAGCTGGTGGTGATGCAGTTTCTAGAGACGATGGTTCCGAGGTTGTAAGGGTGGCATGTACTTTTCATTTCCTAGGTTTGGAAGATGATGCATTCTTTTCCGTCTGCTTCCTCGGCTTCTTCTTCTTCGAGCTCGAGGGTCTGGTCGAACGGACGGTGGAATCCGGGAACGCGGCTCCCCTTGGAAGTAGACCACAAGCGACTAAGTTCTTGGAAGTCCTAAGCTTCTTCCAATTGAATTCTTCAATCGGAAGGTCGTTTATTCTGTATACCCTTGCGAGCTGTTTTCTGGAAAGTCCAAGTCATTCCCTATTATCTGCGATGACATATGAGTGCGATCAGAATAATATAATTATGCAGAAAAGGCGATAAACTGAAAGTTACCTACCAGGATTCTGAAAGAAGCCGTTATCTGCACAGTCAAAGTGGAAAAATAGATTTTTCCATTTTTCCATGTTGTTGCAAACCCCATAGATGGTTTTTATTTCTTGGTTCAACCACTTGCTCGCATAAAAGAAGCGAAGTCTGGTGGGTTTGATTTCACTTGGTAAAACCAAGCAAACTCTTCAGGAGTAGGGGTTTCTAAGCCTAGTTTATGGTATAGTATGTACAGATCTACCATGTATCTATAAGTGTTTGGAGTTAGTTGAAAAGGAACGATTCAATAATAATCGATGATAGATTTTATGTAAGGATGAAGTGGGAGGTGGACACCACATTTGAGAACTACTTCAGAGAATGAGGCAATTCTGCGAGGTGGTATATGTGGTCGATTGAACTCTATGGAAAGGCGAAGAGGGATGGCGATCTTGTAGTTGCACACGATCTTGTTGAGCTTATTCGTGGTGCAGCTCGTCCTTATATTGGTACATGACCAGTCTCCCTCTATATATTGATAACCCGTTACGAATGCAGGGGCATCTCTGATATGTCAGAGCCATTGGTCTTGAGGAAGGTCGCCTATGTGAGGACTACTTTGCCTGACCCTGGTTATCTCAACTTCGGGTTCTGGCTCAAGATAATCTTCGAGGTTTATGGAGCTAATGCTGGTATTGGAAGATTCTCCTAAGAATGCATTCCCTTCTCTAAAATCCTCACTACTAGACATCTAAAAAGAAATATGGATGGATTTAGTCCTATGCGAGCATCAAGGACCTTAGCTATATGCGAGCAGTTTTGGAGTCATCCTAGGATTGCATCAGCAAGCTGCTCATCGAATTTTTTCTAATTGATCTACAGATTCATAAAAATTGTTCGAGCAATTCATAAAAAAAAAAAAAATCTCTTTCACGAGTTCGTCTCTATCAGTCATCTAAAAGAAAGTATTCTATAAATCAACGAAGGGGATCTGAAAAATTCCTATTCCAATCCATCCGAGTATGGGATGGATTTTCATTCAGGATATTTAGGCTCTACAATCAGATTCAATTTCTAGAAATGAAATCTGTAAATTGGTTTTCTGGACAGAGAACAATAAGAGAGAGACAGATATATACTAACCTTTCTTCGAAGACAGAGGGATCGAGATGTAGTCTAAAGGATTGCGGTGATAGCTTCATCGGAGAAGAGGAAGAACAAGACGACACCGAAAGGATTACTTCGTGAATGCTTCAGGTTTCGAGAGAAATAGCAGACGATAGGATTTTTGAAGAGGAGACAGATTAGTTTTCGATATATATGTCTCGAGCATCGTCAAATTACAGCCGTAGATTAAGATATTTAATTTTCAGATCCAAAGGCCAAAGTTCACGCGGGATTTGATTTTCTGAAACTAAATCGGTATCGTTTCAAAATTTGAAACGATTCGATTTAAGACAATAGCTGGTGTCATCACTATGATTGTGTCTATTTAAAAAAGAAAAAGGAGGGAAAAGTCTCATCGAGCTTTGCTATGCTTCTTAGAAAAGGTGACACATGGTTTCATCTATCAGAAAAAGATGGACGTGATCTTGAAAAGGTGAGATTTGAGATCTGGCGACTCATCAAAGGTCTCAAGTCTAGGTTATGGCATCTCATTTTTCAAGCTCGCACTTATAGTAGAAGGAAGCTCCATTTTGTCTTAAAGAACTAATAGAGTTGGGGGGGCAATTATTGTGCAGTCTAAAATCCTATATGTTGGTCAATACCAAAAAGGGAAAAGTTGACAAAATGAACGTGTCAGGTCGTATGAGTAAGATTAAGTGCGACCTCCTCCGAAAGAGTTTAGTGCGACCTCCACCGCATAAGTTAGTGCGACTTCCTCCGAAAGAGTTAAGTGCGACCTCCACCATATAAGTTAGAGTGACCTTCTTCGAATGAGTTAAGTGCGACCAGAATGAAAAGGAAACTAGATTAAGCTTCGTCAAACGGGTAACCTACAAAGAAAGGAAAACAAAAGTTTCTCTTTAAAGATCGACCAGTCGTCTCATTTAAGCTATTACCCAGTTATATTGTTACTCGAATTGTATTTTCCGATTATACAGTTACCTATTCTCACAATTGGGAAACATTGAGCTATCCTCACCTATATGAAGGGAGTTCAATGTTTCAGTGAGGATTTTTGGATCTTTTTGGGATATTTTTGATCTTTTATCTTTTAGATCTTTTGGGAACTTTTTAGACTCTTGCTTCTTCCTTCCGGACAAAACATTATAATTTTGTGCTCTTGTAATTCTCCAGAAGATAGTAAAAAAACGGTGGATGTAGGTTCATCTTTTTTGGTGCTGAACCACTATAAAATTCTTGTCTCTTTATTTATTTTTATTAATTAACCATTTTCACACACAAGCCATATTTTGTAATTTGTCTAAATTTATTGTTGACAAAACCTCTGTCAACACTTATGTTATTTAATAAGAAGAAGTTATTTATGGCATTTATCTAGATAGTATATAGTCTAAGAAAAGACAAAGATAATTGTGCATTTATAGACTATCTACGGTTGTTAGCTTAGATAAATAATTATAAGATTTGGTATTTAGTTAATATGATTGCTTAGTGGTAGTGAATGAACTTTTAGCCTATTTATTTTTCTATTGTTTCTTTTCTATTTTATATTTTGTTTTATTTTCAATCCCTTTTTATCTTAAGATTAGAAGCATCTCAATAAGAATAATTCCTCGTGGGATCGACTCTAACTTTTCACTATACTAAATAATTATTAAGTTTTCTTAAGCTTTGCTAGATAGAGATAGGAAGGAAAATTAGTTGGTAGTTTAACAATATACCAATACCAAAACACTAAATGGAAAACCAAAAAGAAATATAATAGGAGTGGCATATGGCACACATGAGCCATTCATATATTCATTAAACCACATTGTCATTTGAATCGTGTTTGCCATAGGTGGAAGTTAGATCTCTTTCTCAACATGCATCATTTTCTCAGCCACACCCTCTCGACTTGAAAATATTTCCACATACTCTTCCTTTATTTTCAGCAGGCGATGGCCTCCCAAGCTTACATTACTAGCGTAAATGGAGCTACCTTTAGTCGTTACCTTAACTTAAAAATATAGCATGTACACTTTCTCAAACTCCCAACGTGTGCTATAAGACTTGCATATGTTTCCACTGTATCTAATGACTTAGGCTTGTCACCCTGGCTATGAATCATAAATCATTGATTTACAGCCAACAAAAACGACATAGAATTTGGATCTAGCCATCAAGTTATATGAATGGAATAAAGTGCTATTTTTTCTTTATTCTCCTAAATATTTTTTTAATTATATGAACCGAGTATGGTAAATATAAATTGGATAATATATAATAAGGAAAGATACCTACCAGTGTAGCAGCCTCGTGAAGCTTCTATTAAATGTTATTAAAAAAATTGATATGACATTAACTGGTCTTTTAGGCACTGTGTGTATAGACTACAATATGATAGGGTATGAACTAGGTTTACATTGGATCTGGAGTTTGTCAGATTATTGAAGAGATAATTGCTGGTATTTATTGGAATAAATTTTCAGAAAATATGTTCATAAAATCATTTTTTAGAATACCATAGTTTTTTAAAATCAAGAACGCAGCGGAATTAGTCGTTTAAAATTTTTCTTTTTACAAAACGTTTCGGATCGTGATCTAACATAAATTACTCTTTGATCTAGACAAGAACAATACCCAGATTTGCTCTACAATCTTTTCGTCTTCCCGTCTATTCTCGAAAGCCGTTTGATTGATCCGGTTAGTGGTCACCTTCTTAATTCCCAACAAAGAGATCCACAGACGAACAAGAAGATAATTTCCTCGAAACGATTGCTCTAGGTTGACCAAATACACCAAAGATGGAATCGCTAGGGTTGGCCGATTTTCTGTTCTCCCTCTTTCTCTGTTATGTGTGTGACACTCTCTTCTCAAGGGGGTCTAGTTGCTAGAGAACTTTTCTCTTAACTATAGAAATATTAGTAAACCCTAATGGGCTTATTGGGCTTATTGAACTCAACTGATCATCAAATGGCTATTGGGCTTTAATTTGAGTTAGATAGGGGATCAGATGGATCTATAAACCCCAAGCTCCAATGAACCATATACCCACTATCATAATTAACTCTTAATTATGATTGGGCCTTGTCCATTAATATTATGGCACACTACTATAGGCCCAATATTGTACTCTTGGACTAAATATCATTTATTTTTCTGTGAAGCTTATTAACAATTAATTAGCTTGATCTATTTAGCATATACTATACCTGTAGCCATACCCCCAATACAATGCCGTACTAGTAGGGTAAAATTACCGTATTACCCTTCCAGTACATATTTACCTTTGAGTTACCATTTTTCATCTAATGGATAATAGTTGACTATAATGTTTGTATCTGCTTATACCAATACAGTCAAATTCACATAGTGAATATCGAGGCCTTAGTTTATATTATCCAAGTACTTTAAAAAACTCAAAGTGATATCATGAAAAATATTCTACACATTTCATATACCTTATCTTCCAAGATACCGGAGTTCGAATCATAAATCAGAGCTAGTTTTTTAATAACTCAAAAAGACAAAACACATGAAAGTAAGTTCGTTAATCACTAGGATTAAGGTCTTCTACAATAGTGCTAGATTAGTAAAATTAGAAATTTGAGTTACGGCACTTAACTTCAAATTCTAATTCACTAGGTCATGTTCGATGCTGTTATAACTTTCTTATAACACACTAGTGTTTTTATCCGAAGACTCACTTTGATAATTAGAGATTTTATTAATTAAATAGACAACACTGCATTCTATGGCATAATAAAGTATTCCATCTTCAATATGCAGAATGTGAACAATTTAGTTTAGATATAATGAAATAAAGAATATAATGTCTCCCATATATAAACTCATCATACGAATAATTCTTTATTACTCATTTCATGCCTTGGAATCTTTTAGATGTTTGTATAAGATAAACATACACATCACATGTATATCAATACGACATAAATGAAATAGAAATTCATAGCATGAAATTTATTAATAACAAATAGATACTAAATAATCTAATAAATATTGTTTATAATATCCAAATAATAAACTGCTTTATAGGATATTATTCCAACAATAATAACTTGTCAAGCAATAGTAGCATTGTTCCTAAAAGCATGTTAAGCACAAAGAACTCCCTACTCATTAACCCTAGAAGGAGAGTTTTCCTATACTAATTTGTATTTAAATTTGATTAAATAGTGCTACTTCCGTAAGCTTTAAATATGGATAACTATAGGCTATTGTGATTTCATTCTATCCATATTCAACTACACTATTGCTACTTCATAATCCCATTCATCTATTTCATTACATATGCTTGCCATATTAAGCGATACTATAGATGGTGGTTATGTGAGTCCTCGTTCTAATTGCTTGTCCATTGACGTGTGTTGGGAAATGTATAGAAATTAATCAATGCTCATCCATGCAACTCGATTGACTTTGTTAATAGGGAGATAAAGATGAATAACAAGCTACAAGTCAAATAGGAGTATGAAGGTCCGTGCTCATCATCAGAAAGAAGAAATTCAAAAAATGGTTGTTGAAATGACTGAGCTTAAGTGTGTGGAAGCTAAGTTGTGATCCCAACTCAACGAGGCTAAATCGTGTATCGCGGCTAAGGAAGATGAGTCAAAAAGAAAATATAGTTTATTGACGGAAGCTATCAGTGATCTTAAAGAAAAATCAGGTTAACATAACCATGAGGGACTAAAGTACAGAATTGGTATGGCTTTGATGGACAAAGCTGAGTTTATCAATATGGTTGATCAACCCTTGGTCATTGGACCTACAGACCGTTAAGGTCAATGTTTTTCAAGCTATTATGGATCAACCCTATCACCTAGCTTGCCTCGCTATATATCTATATTTATATCTTTATTATGTCATATTATTAAATTTAGGTATTTGGTCTCTTAGTCTTGATTTTGGTTACTATGATTACGCACATGATATCTACTTTGGTTAGGCAAGCAAATCATGTAGTATTTATCTTTTTTTTTTTCAAGTAATACAAGTCTGATGTATTGCGTATATTTTATATATACTGTTTCATTCTTCGCTATGTAATTCACGTTGCCATTTAAAAGAAAGTAAGTACAAAATTATAGAGCTAAAATATATCTACGTGGAAGTAAAAAAACTCTCTAAACTTTTATTTTAACTTTATTATAATAACATTGTCCTTAGTTTGTCTTCAATAGAATCAATTCATTCGCTAGCTTTTTTAGTGCTACGTTGTTACGCCAAAAGAATTTAATTCTATTCTTCTCGTATCGACATAATATGAGTCACACATCTAGATTAATTATCAAATTACTACATAAGGTATATATAAAAATACTAGAACTTTTGTCTTCCTAACGAGTCCGTATTATGGAATACATAATTAACTATTTACCTTCAATTACAATGATCTAATAGTCCTTCCAGAAAAACAAACTAAGAAAAAAGAAAAAAGATATACACGATGCACAACTCCAGAACTATAACCACTTGATTATCATCTTACTTCAACATGGACCCCGTGAAGCTTAACCTCTTACCCTCCGGCGATGGAAAATTTAGCTGTCATTGATAAAGGTTTTGTGGGACCCGTTCCCAAATCATGCACCACGTGGACGATTAAGTGGCAGAAGAGGTCACCAACAGGGCCCACCGTCCGACAGGTATCAAGAATGGTTAGCTAAAGGCCACGCAGGTCACACGTGATATCACAATCGGCCGTTGGGCTGTCCGAGATTAAGGTCGGGCCCATCGCTGACCCTGAGCAAGCTCGGCCCAGTCCGACCCTTACCTCGACAGCTGGGGGGGTCGGAAGTCCCAAGGGTCTTCCGCCAAAATACGATGGAAAGCTATTCACAACTCCAGACCCAAACAGAGCATTTAATGCGGTCCTGGGGTAGGTGAGTGCAGGGGAGGGGGGCAAGTTGTCCAAACAAAACGGCAATTTGACCAAACCTCACCCCTGACAGATTCAAGCCATAGGAGGCGGCGGAAACTAGGCTACAGTGTTACAGAGGTGATCACAGTAATCTCAGCCCATGATCTCTGAGAAACATCCCTGGGGATAAAGGTACTCAGTCTTGAGATTGAGACCCGAGNAGCTTATGAGCAAGAAACAAATATATACTCATATAGAACTCATTCCTTGCTACCCAAAAATCAAAGACTAAACACTGACTTAAGCATCGGAGAGTTTTTGCAGGTGGCCACCCCCGCCTCTCTGACCCTGCCTGGAGTTCAGAGTACTTTGGGAAAGTGAGGACACGTGGACAGTTGGAGAACACAGTATCAGCGGTTCAGAGACACGTGGACGGCTGGTGAGAAACCACTCCAATAGTGGCGCCATCTGTGGGAAAAGATTGAGCGTGAGAAAAAGAGTAGGAGACTCACGATCGCACTTTCCCCGAACAAAAAGCCATACAACGTCTAATGGCACCCTCAAGGATAACAACCAGGAGCACATATCCCGACACCGAAGGGAGCTCCCGAGAAGCACGACCAGATCTAGAACAGAAGCTAGATCAGATGCTTGCCGTCCTTGCAGAAGCAAACCGGAAGGCAGACATGGCCCACGAACCCGACATGGGTTTAAGGGATGAAGTCGCAGAGGTACACAGAGATAACGCCTGCCTCGAGGGATTGCTGGAAAGCGAAGACAGGATCCAGCGGAGAAAAGATTTTGACGAAGAGGTCCAGCAAGAATTCAGAAGTCAACCGCGAGGAGAAGCTCCCGCACCCTCAGGATCACATATGCAGGGGGCACGTCAAAGCTAGTCGAGACCCCTCCAAACCAGGGGTGCAATGGGCAGAAGACGCCATGGAAGCCCAGGAGGTACGCCTCTTGACTGGAAGTAAGAGATGATGGCAGAGTTGGGTAAGAGACTCGGGGCTCATCACAGCCAGACCCCCAACGATTTGGCAGAGCAAACTGTGCGAGGGATCAATCGGACGGCCTTCGTCGACTGGATCTAGATGGAGCCCAGGCCAAGGGACTTCACGACCCTGACCTTCAGGCTGTTCGAGGGGAAAATCGACCCCTCGATCACATATATCACTTTCAGCAGAAGATGGCTTTGGAAACCAGGGACAAGGCCGTGATCCGTAAAGTCTTCTCTACGACCCTGGCGAGACTAGCCATGCTGTGGTTCAGGCAGCTCCCGGAAAAATCCATAAACGGGTTTGAAGATTTCTGTAAACGTTTCTTGAAGCAGTACGCGGGTGTACTGAGACAGTAAAAAACCATGCGAGACCTGGATCAGTTAGAGCAGGCCACAGATGGGTCTCCGTGAAAGTACCTTTCGCGTTTCCTCGAGGTAATGTCCCAGGTTCATAACGCCGACTCGGTCCAAGCCGCAGGCTCATTCGTCAGGAGCCTGCAACCAGGATCAATGCTATCAGACCACCTCCTTTTGAAACTCCCGTACGATATGGCGGATGTCCAGGCGAAGTCAGAGGGGGTCTTCAGGGTGCTGGAAAGCCACCAGAAGGAGCCCAAAACCTCCACCGCGATAATAACAATGCCGGTACAAACCCCGGCTCTGCAAAAGGTGAAGAGACCCCCACTAGGCCAAGGGCTGGCTCCGAAGCAAGAAGCCCCTATCTGAGAAGGTCAGGAAGGTGGCAAGAGGAGGAAGACATTCCGTGACCCTCTGCCGAAGTATGAGCTCAACACGCCTATCGACGTGATCTACCTCCAAAACAAGGACAGGGGCATTTTTAAGGACCCACCCAAATTTGGCGTCCCAGAGCATATGAAGAACAGGAATAGGTATTGCCAGTTCCACAAAGACTTTGGGTACGACACCGTCCACTGCCGCAACCTTTACGCTCAAGTCATAATGGCGATCCACGCCGATAGGTTGAATCAGTACTTGAAAATCGGTGGAACCCAACCGCTGGAAGACGTCACCAGGCCTGAAAAAGGGAAACAGACCCAAGCTTCTGAGTCAGGAGAGCAGACCCTGAGGATAGTGCTAACCATTGTGGGCAGGCCAGAGCTGACCCAGGATCAAGAGGAGAAGGAAAAATGCCTCAAAAGAGCTGAAGGTAGGGTGAAGTGCCTGAGGGGGATGGGCTATTCCGTCAACCATTTGATGTCAGGGGAAAGCCGCACCTCTGCCGCCCCCATCGTTTTCACCCAGTAAGATTTAACTACGATGCGCCAGCCTCACGACGACCCCTTGGTGATTAAATTACAGATCGGCTCTGCATTGGTCGAAAGGGTTCTGGTCGATGGTGGAAGTAGCGTCGATATACTGTTCCTCAGCACATTTGAGAATATGGGTCTGGATCGAAGCACACTCAGGCCGACCTGTTAGCCGCTGTTTGCTTTTGACAACACGAGGGTCTGCCCTTTGGGCGTTGTGACCCTGAATGTCTGCACTGCAGAGAGATGCTTGGACGTGGATTTCGTCGTCATTGACTGCCAGTCCTCCTTCAATGTCATCATGGGAAGGGGATGGATCCATGCCATTCATGGGGTCGCTTCCACCCTCCACCAGGTTTTAAGATGTCTATCAAAGGACGGAACCTATATGATAGACATCAAAGGAGACCAGGCCTCCGCAAGGAAGTGCTTTTCAACTGCCTTGAGGGGAGTCGACGCGAATGCAAGCGCCTCGACTAGGGACGAATAGCAATGAAAGGACCGCCTGCCAGCGTATATGAAACGAATCAAAGAAGAGTCTGATGGTCCGGAATCCACGATCAAGGAGCTGGTAATAGTCCTATTGAAAGAGGCAGAGTCGGCGAAAGTGGTTCTACTCGGGGCCCTATTACTCGAGGAGCAGAAGAACGAAATGTTGGGATTCCTGAAGCGGAACGAAGATGTCTTCGCGTGGTCCCGTGATGACATTCCCGGGATAGACCCCACACACACCTGCCACCAGCTGAACATAGATCCCAATTTCCCGTCAGTCAGGCAGAGGCCCCGAAGGTTCGCACTAGAGAAAAATAGGGCGATCAACAAAGAGGTAGAGAAGCTGCTGGAGAATGGTCTAATCAGGGAATGTGTATACCCGCGTTGGGTCTCCAACCCGGTAGTGGTGAAGAAGAAAAATGGCGACGACCGTATTTGCATAGACTTCACCAACCTGAACAAGGTCTGCCTGAAGGATAGCTTTCCCCTACTAAGAATCGACCAGATAGTAGATGCGACAGCGGTATTCAACAGAATGAGCTTTTTGGATGCCTATTCTGGGTACAACCAGATCCTCCTGCACGCGGAAGACCAGATCCATACAACTTTTATCTTGGAGCGGGGTCTGTACTGCTACAGGCGTATGCCGTCTGGCCTGAAGAACGCGGGGGCAACCTACCAAAGGTTCATGAATAAAATGTTCGCCAGGCTTTTAGGGAAGACAATGGAGGTCTAAATCGACGATATGGTCGTGAAGAGCAAGGAAGATTCAGACCATCTGAGGCACCTAGACAAATGTTTTCAAATTCTGAGGCAACATCAGATGCGTCTGAATCCTAAGAAATATGCGTTTGGGGTATCCTCTGGGCAATTCCTAGGGCATATCGTGAGCAGGAGGGGTATTGAGGCAAACCTGACCCAGCTGACCTCGATCGCGAATGTGAAGATACTCTCGACCGTTCGAGAGTTCCAACGCCTAGCCAGGAAGATAGCCACTCTTAGTCGATTCGTCTCCAAGATGTCCGACCGATGCAAGCCCTTCTTCTAATGCTTGAGGAAAAGCTCTACTGTCGTCTGGGGGGAGGAACAGGACAGGGCACTGACAGATCTCAAGCTGTATCTGAGTCACCCACCTATCCTGGCTTCCTCNTATTTAGCAGTGTCCGAGGTAGCGATCAGTGCCGTACTATTCATCGAGGAAGATGGCAAACAGAAACTGGTGTTTTATATAAGCCGCATGCTCCTGGATACCGAGATGCGATATAGTATGGCAGAAAAGCTAGTCCTTGCTCTCGTCAACGCTAAAAAGAAACTCCGGCAATACTTTGAGGCACACTCGGTCACCGTGTATACAGATTTCCCTATCTGTCAAATTTTGGCCAAGCCAGACTTGTCGGGACGACTGACCAAATGGGCCATCGAGCTGGGAATATAGGATATCGAGTATCGGCCTCGAGCGGTGAAGAAAGGGCAGGCCATGGCAGATTTTCTGGTGGAAATTGAATCCTTCAGCAAGCAGCATGACCTGCATCAGATGTTTCAACTCCGCCCCCCTTCAGCCTGGACGCTCCACACCGACGGATCTACGAATGCCTCGGGGTCAGGTATCGGGATAGTCTTGCAGACCCCAACGGGTCTCAAAATTGAGAAGGCATTGAGGCTCAGTTTCCAGGTGACTAATAATGAGGTAGAATACGAGGCACTGCTGCAAGGCCTTGAGCTGGCATTACACTTCGGAGTGGAGGACATCGTAGTAAAGACCGACTCGCAGTTAATCATGGGTCAGGTCAGGGAAGACTTCGAAGTAAAAGAACCGAGGTTGCACAGGTACTTCTCCAAGGTAATGGGGGCAAAAGCTCGCTTTGGCAATTTCAATATCGAACCAATCCCTAGGGAGATGAACCAGAGGGCCGACAAGCTAGCTAAGAATGCGTCAACCGGGGATACGGCTGGAACCATAGAAGTTCTCTTAGAAGGTGGGAGCATGGAGGACCCCCCGCAGATCCCTACGCACCATGTATTCGCAACCGGAGCTGCTGATGAAGGATGGATGAAACCCATCACACAGTATTTGACGTTGGAGAACCTGCCCGCAGACCCCCGGGAAGCAAGGTCAGTCAGATTGAAAGCTGTCAGGTATTCGATGGTGGGTGAACGGTTATACAGGAGATCGACAATGGGACCGATGCTGCGGTGCATAGGTCCCGTCGAAGCGCAAAAGCTAATGGAGGAAATCCACGAAGGAGTATGCAGCAACCACTCTGGCAGACGCAGCCTTGCTCACAAGGCTCTAATGGCTGGATACTTCTGGCCATACATGATGACAGAGGCAGCCTGATTCGTCAAGAAGTGCGATAAGTGCCAGAGATTCGCCCCAATGAATCGCCAGCCCGTGGAGGTACTTCATTTGAACATAACTCCCTGGCCGTTTGCCAAATGGGGTCTGGACATCATCGGAGAGCTCCCCAGAAGACTAGGGGGAAGGAGGTATGTCCTGTTGGCCACGGATTACTTCACCAAATGGGTGGAAGCTGAAGCCTACGCGACCATTAGCAAGATTGATACGATTAACTTCATCTAGAAGAACATAATCTGTCAGTTCGGGATCCCGAAAGAGATACACACTGATTATGGCACATAGTTCCAAAATGCTAAGGTCAATGAGCTGTGCGAGCTGTATGATATAAGGCTCAGTTTCTCGTCTGTGAACTACCCTCAGGGGAACGGTCAAGCGGAGGCAACGAATAAAGCTATATTCAGCAACATCAAAAAGAACCTGCAGGAGGCTAAAGGCAAGTGGTTAGAAGAGCTGTCGGCCGTCGTATGGGCTCATCGAACCACAGAGTGGAGGTCGACTGGAAGAACGCCATTTGCCATGGTCTACAGATTAGAGGCCGTGATCTCGACCAAGGTCGGCCTCCCGACCCTCCGCTCCGAAGTGGTAAAAGATGCCCCCTTAAACGAACTCCAGCTAAGCCGCAACACAGACCTCCTAGAGGAAACGAGAGACATGGTCCTGGTCCACCTTGCTTCATATCACCAGCAGGCTAGGGCCTACTATACAAAAAAGATTAATGCTCGACGATTCGATACCAGGGATTGGGTCTTGAAAGTTAGAACAGGTAATTCCTCGAAACTGGACTCCAATTGGATCGGACCCTATGAGGTGATCAAAGCACTCGATAATGGTGCATATATCCTGAAAGAGCACAAGACCGGGAAAAACCTGCCGAATACGTGGAACGCTCAGCATTTGAAAAAGTATCACGTGCAAGACACATACAAATGATGTAAGGCCATGTGAATTCTTATATTATTGAGAAGCTTAAAACAGGTCAAGTTCCTTTTTTACTGCATGGATTCATCTTTTGGATAGCTATAGAAAAGGGGTCTGCCCACAGTGGCAAACCCCGCGCACTATTCACGCATGAGAACCATGTGAACGCTTATATTATTAGAAGCCTTAATTCTGAAACAGGTCAGGTCTTCAACCATATGGAAAAGGGTCTGCCCACAGTTGCAGACCACACGCACTACTCGCGCAATAAACGATCGTACTATGAGAGTCACATCGCTCGTCGACGATCCGAGAAAATGTACGAAGGGAAAACTACTGTGCAACAACAACTTGCTAGTGGACCTCAAAAACGCTCGTACTATGGGAGTCATGTTGCTCGTCGATGACCCGAAAAAACGTACGAAGAGGAAACTACTGTGCAACAAGAACTTGCAAGCAAATCTCAAAAACGCTCGTACTATGGGAGTCACGTCGCTCGTCAACGACCCGAGAAAACGTACAAAGAGTAAACTGCTGTGCAACAAGAACTTGCCAGTGGACCTCAAAAACGCTCGTACTATGGGAGTCACGTCACTCGTGGATGACCCGAGAAAAGTACGAAGAGGAAACTGCTGCACAATAAAAACTTGCCAGCAGACCTCAAAAACGATCGTACTATTGGATCACGTCGCCTGTCGACGACCCGAGAAAACGTACGAAGAGGGAGAAGCTGCGCAACCAAAACTTGCCAGCGGACCTCTAAAACGATCGTACTCTGGAAATCAAATCGTGCAATAAAATGTTTGCCTATAACCCGAGAAAACGTATGAAGAGAAAAGGGGTGCGCAACTCAAAAAGCTTGCCAGCAGACCCCTTAAAGAACATTTTAGCTATACGAGTGGCTAAAGGAAAGCAAGGTCGGGATCCACCCGTTGGAAGTGGACCCCCCCTAAAGAACGTTTTAGCTACACGAAGAGCTAAAAGGAAACAGGCTCTACCCGGGGGACGATTTATTTGCGCATGGTCAGGATGTGAACGGATTTGGAGTCTACCCGTTGGAAGTAGTCTAGTATCAAATCAAACGTGAAGACAGAAATTAAGATTAAAGCCTGTTTATTATGTCCTAAAAATACAAAGCGCACAGTTAATAGTGGTGTGCACTCTTAAACCCTACTTACGGGATGCAGGTCTAGAACAGACTCTTAAGGAGACGTCGGAGTGATAGTGCCCTGTTTGTTCCCAGTAAGAGCCGAGCCCAGGCCTTCTCCTTTGCAACGATGGGTCCCAACAATGGTCGACCAATCCCTGGAGATGGTTCTGAGCACGGTCCCATTTGGAGTCGGAAAAGTCCAGCCACATACGTGGGTCGAACTCTGCCAAAACAAGTTATAACGAGAATTATACCTCCATGAAACTGGATGAGTCGAACACCCCGATCTCTGGAACTAATCTTGGTAGTCGTGACCCGAAAAAGACTCACTAGTAGTCCGAAATCGAGTCCATACAATTATTTATATAGACGGTCGGACGCGATTAACAAAGAAAAAGAAAACAGACTAAAGAGAGTTGCACTATTCTTATTATTTATTCAAAGGATTACAATGAAAGTCAGCTTTACAAATATACAAAGTTAGAGATCCTAGTTACCTCCGTCTGAGGGGGCGCAGCCAACCTCGGCGCTTGGACAGCCTCGGTGAAGGGTGGTGTAGCCGGGTCAGATTCGTCACTAGAAACAATGACCGTGCCAGACCCCTCATCGGTTGAGACCCCGAGACTAGGCTGAGCGTCTGGGGCCTCTGAAGTTCGATCTGGCGGACTGGAAGCGGGAACAAGCTCTATAGCACCAGAAGTAGATGTAGAGGGCCCCTCCTTTTCCACGGCAAGCATCTTCAGCATGTCAGCCAGATACATGATACTGATCTCATCCCCGAGCTGCTGCATATAGTGCTTGACGGAGTAGTGGTCCCTCTCGACGCCTTTCTGATCGTCAAATTGGTCTGGCGTTACTACCTCGGCATGGCCTTCGAACTCTCTATTCTCCTAGCCAGACCTGTAACTTTCCGCAGAAAGGACATCCACCTACCTCTGGTACCTCGTCTTCAGTTTATCCGCATCCGCAGCCTATCCTTCAGTGCTGCCAGCCTGAGCTCCGCTTGCCGCTGCGATAAGTCGACCAAAAAAGTGTTAATACCGGCAAGGTCCTCGCTATGTTTGTGAGACGTCTCCACTTGAGCACCCATCAGATTCTTGTGATCCAAGAAGAGATATCGGTTTACCTCGTTGGACTGGTCAAGTCTGCATCGCAGAGAGTGGGCCTTAAGCTTGGCTGTCACCTCAGTATTTCTCGCTTCTTTGGCATCTTCAACAGCCCTGTCATGAGCGATGAAGGCCAGTCCTATCTCTGTCCCGGCGCTCTGCAACTCCTGTTCCTTGACCCTTAGCTCGTCCTGGGCCAGTCTGGCGGCCTCGGAGAGGGTAAGCTTGTCAGCCTCTGCCTCAGCCAACCTCGCAGCCAACTCCTCGCGTCTGGTCTTATTAGCACTCAGAGTGTGAGCCACTACGCTGCTGACCCTTGCCTCCTCGAGGCTCCGATATAAATCGAAATCTGACCTCAATTCGACGAGGGCAACCTCGCTGCACTCGACCATTACAGAGTAGGAACTCAGCTCCTTGGTCAAGTCCCTGACACGGAAGGAGTAGAAAGACCGGATGGCAGCCAGCTGCAAGTTAAACAAAGAGGGGGGAGGGTCAACATTTAGCAGGTATGCTGAAAAACATAGAAGCAACCGAATGGACTAAACCTGCGCGAAGGTGCGGCTGGTGATAAGCTCGACGTACTCCAGAGAAAGTGCCTCCAGCTCCGGCTCCACGGCTGGACCGTCTCCTTGGGCATTGCCCGCGCCTGGGAAACACGGCCCTACCCCGCTAGCCGTGAGGGCATCCTCTCCACCAGTTGGGCATGCCCCCGAAGTAGTGACAGCAGGGACAGAAGGAAGCTCTGTGCCACCAGAAGCGCCATTAGCCTCGGCGGGAGGTGGTGCGTCTCCACTTGGAGGGCCGCTACGCACCGACCTTTTTCTCCTTAGAAGGGTCAGCGTGGTCCCGTCATCATCATTGTCAGACGAGGGGGTAACCCTGCCCCTCTTCTCCACCCAGCCCTCTTCTTCGTTAGATGAGCCGACCTCGCGTCGCTGCTTTATGGGGACTGGGGGAGGGAAGGATAATCTAGACTTCAATCTCGAAGCCCCGGCTAACAGTGCTCGATCTCGAACCGGAGTCAGGGGTGGATGAGATTGCTACAGCAGACCCCCCAGCCAGACTCGGCATCATTTCTTCCCCATGCGAGATCCATGTGGCAGACGGTCCTCCGGATGGAGGTTCGCCTGCGTCGGAGAGGGGGACCACTGGCATTTCACCTCTTGAGAGCACCACGAGGCGCCGGCCAGTGGATGCCTTGGCACTAGCCTTATGTGCCACAGCACCCCCCTTGATGAGTGAGGGGTCAACCGATGGGCCTGTCTCAGAACCTGCGAAGAACAAATAATATGTTTAGCTTACGGCCACGATCTAACCCACGAAGCTCAAGGATGCAAAAATGAACCTACCTTTAGCTTTCTTGGGGGCGGCGGCCTCCTCACTGTGGAGCCTAATGCACTCCGTGGCCACAAGCCTCACGGCCTCCTCGAGCTCGTGGCTAGACAGCGCCACCAGATCGTTGGAGCCCGCCAATTGGCTTGAAGCCGTAACCTGCCGACCCACCATGGTGATTTTGTCATGCTCATCCCAGCGGAATCGGTTTAGGGTGGAGGCATCAAGTCGGCTCTGCATGTGCTTGGTGATGACCCAGGTATCCAAAGGGAATGGAAGGTATGAAACCATCCTGGGCATCATATTCATCACCAGGGGGTTGAGGACGGCCTAGATGTGCCGGCAGTCCCTGAGAGATCTGAAGATGACTATCCCCTCCAGGCTTTTGAGCCGCCCCAATGGCAAACGCGCCTTGAACCTACTCTCTTCTGCCGAGGCTGCACAAGACAAAATAACGTGAGCAATGACAGACACGGAGAGCACAGACCCGAAAATCACGACCTGACACTTACTCTGCAGGAAAGTTGAGGGAACCTGGAAGTGCTCGCCGATCACCCAAGGGGAGCACCACGCCCCTCCAATGGCGTATAGCCTGGCATGGGAGTCCCATTGTTTGTCAGACTGTGGCAAGCTTCAGAAGATGTGACGTCCTGACAGTGGTTGGAGGTAAAAAAGTGAGATAGGAACTCTTCTTGGGGATGAGGGTGAGCTTGTAAGCATAAAAGACCACCTCCAGGTCAATATGCAAATTATAGATTACCGACAGGATGGAAAGCCCCATCAGAATCATGACCCCGTTTATGTTCAACTGCATCGGGTGGATCCCCATCAAAGAGAAAAATTGGTGGACCAGGTGAGGAAGGGGGAATCGCAGCCAATCCAGATGGTTCCTGCCCAGGATGATGGAACCTTCGGGGGCACAAGGGCAAAGATACTAGTCCACAGGGCCCTCGACCCTTTGCAGCGTCACTCCACCAGGAAGGCAGAGTTGTCTCCTTAGAGAATCCAGCTCTGAATCCACGACGGGGCACAATTCCTGATTTTGACTTGAAGTCATTGTTCGAGATGCGATCGGAAGAATAAAAGTCTCTGGAAAGGGAGAAATCGGAAATCCTAGAATTTTATGAGGCTAGAATGAGTGAAGATTTTAGTAAAGAGGCAAATGAGCATAGTTGCGGCTTTTATAGGGAGGGAGCCGAAGAGTTTTTTCTAGAAAGGAGGAGAACAAAGGAGACCGAACAGTCGGAATTTCAAAATTCAAATAGATTTCGTGACATGGGATGGTGTGCCTCCGCGTCGGTAGGGAGGGAGCCACATGCACCCCCTAGATTGGAGGAATGGATAAACAATTTCCCCACTTGATGGGCACTAATCCATCAAGTAGGGAAATAGGGGCAGTTGTGGGACCCGTTCCCAAATCATGCACCACGTGGACAATTAACTGGCAGAACAGGTCACCAACGGGGCCCATCGTTTGACAGGTGTCAAGAATGATTAGCTAAAGCCACGCAGGTCACACATGATATCACAATCGGTCATTGGGCCGTCTGAGATTAGGATCGGGCCCATCGCTAACCTTGAGCAAGCTCGGCCCAGTCTGACCCTTACCTCGATAGCTGGGGGGTCGGAAGTCCCAAGGGTCTTCTGCCAAAATACGATGGAAAGCAATTCACAACTCCATACCCAGATAGAGCATTTAATGCTATCCTAGGGTAGGCGAGCGCAGGGGAGGAGGGCAAGCTGTCCTGACAAAACGGTGATTTGACCAAACCTCACCCCTGACAGATTCAAGCCATCGGAGGTGGCGGAAACCAGGCTACAGCGATACAGAGGTGATCATGGTAATCTCGGCCCGTGATCTCTGAGAAACATCCCCTGGGGAAAAAGGTACTCAGTCCTGAGATTGAGACCCGAGTAGTTCACAATCTCAGGACTACATATATATGAGCCATGC
>JXTB01000182.1:299725-311023 GCA_002914805.1 Parasponia andersonii | reverse complement strand
CTTTGGGTAGTCTAAGTCTTTAGTATTCTTCAATAGCTTTTCAGTCTTTCCGATTTCCAGACGAGATTGTAACCTTGAGTGTTCATTATTATTTATAAAATAGTGAGAAAACAGTGGACGTAGGCTCATCTTTTTTGGGGCTGAACCACTATAAATCCTTCTTTCCTTATTTGCTTTGATTACTACTTCAATTCACACAAGCCACATCTCCTGATTATTTATAAATTTATTGTTGATAAAACCTCCATCAACGTACATTAAATGTTAATATATTTAAAATTAAAAAACAAATTCAAAGACTAAATAATTATAAATGACACAAGAGTCTACCTGTTATGCTCGGTAATTTCAACCAAAAATGGAGTGGGACGAAATCGAATATTGTAGAGATGCATTACATTTAAAGATAAGGCTCACTGGTTGTTTCCGCAACACTAGTCACCATACCAAATGATGAGGAGCTCACTTCAAAAGCCATAAGTAATCAATACAAGATAATGTACTTCTCGATGGATGTTGCCCTATGCCTTAAGGTTAACTCAATAAGGGCACTAATTCATATACACCGAGCTTGATATGATATCATACCAATATCTTCCTAAATTATTATAAAAATGGTGATATTGGGATTAGTATTATGTACTGTGTCTTCTTTATTTTCACATGTATTGATGTGAAATAGCAACCACTACCGAGAAATGTGACTTGATACTTTATCAATGTAACATGAAATCATATTAGAAAGGTAGGTATAATCAATGTATTTGACTTGTTCTTGTATATACCACATTATAAGGGCCAGAGCAAATAGACTTTTTCAGTGTGATTGAAAATTTCTTAAAAGCATTATACTCATTTTCAAAGACATAACAGTGTGACGCTTGTCTTAGACGGTGTGCATATACCAACTATTTATGTAACATCTTGTCATTATAGGTTCTATGGTCTACGGATGACCAACTAATAGGTGTCGTTTTTATAATTATTTTAGGTTGTTATTTGTGCTCTTTTAGATAGTTTACTTATGTTTTTAGCCTAATTTTGTTTATTTTCATATTTTTAAGTATTTTTAGAGTAAAAGAAAACAAAGAAATGAAACGAGAGTTAAAACAGGACAAAAAGAAAAATTCAGGCTGAAAAGGCTTGGCGCCGAGGCGTTAAACCCCATGCATCGTGACATCCACACGCCGATGGAGAAAAATAAAAACCCGAGGTTATGAGCTGCGACACTGGTCCTCGTGAGCTGGGGCACTTGAGTTTTATTCAACCTGCATTTTGATGATTTTCACCCTTCTAACTCGTCACGTTATTTATAAATATGTCACTGATAAGTCATCTCTATAGAAGGACCATTCTAGGTCAGATTTTCAGAGTCTTAAGAGAGTCTATGGAGAGAACCCCTAGAAAGCATAAAGTCAAGAGAGAGAAGAGAAGATTGAAGCTTTGTGAGATCCGAGAGGCTGTTGCTCAAAATTTTGGCCCTTCTAAAATGTTTTAGTTTTCCTCTTTCCCTTTTTTTCTATTTTATTTAAGTGTGTTGCTTAATTTTAATACAATGATAGGCTAGGTTTCTTTTTAGTTAAGGGTTTGTTTTAAATCCTAGCTATGTATTTAACTTGATTGCTTTTAATTCATATTTTTTTGTTAATTTTATTGAAGTTGTTCATATTCACATATGCTTTAATGATTATTATAATTGAAGTTAGTTGTTTAGGTGGAGAACTAAATAATTTATATGAATTGTAAGATGTTAAAATTAGGTTTGAGTGTTTGCTAAATCCAATTTATTGATAGCAATTTCATGATTGATAAATTTCATTTGAATGTATTGATAATTGTGATAGAGAATATGACATAGTTTAGAATGATCTATATTTATGGACTTTTATGTCTAGATCGACTTAATTATCAGTGCTTATTGCTTTTGTTAAACTGTGCCTATGCTAATAATTAGCTTAATAGAAAAAATAGGTGTTTGTCTAATACCTTAGAAGAAAATAGTTTAGTGCTGCATTTGTTGGTTAACCTAGATCAATAGCTTCAATTGATGACAATAATGAGTGAAATCTAGTAATTAAGTTAATGAATTAGTTAGTGGTGGATAATAATCCTTAGCTAATTGTTTGGTCATTAGTTTTCTCTATTTTATTTTTATTTATTGTGTTTATGCCTTTTATAATATTATTTATTTTAATAAATTTAAGAACCCCCATATAATTAACTTGTTTAGAATAATTAAAATTTGAAATTGCTAATATAGTTCTCTGTGAGATCGACTCTTTCTTATTGCTATGCTAGTTTATTAGGGTCAATATAGAAAGATTTTAATTATATTTAGTAGTTGGTGACTGCTATGCTAGTTTATTAGAGTCGTTATAGAAAAATTTAAATTATATTTATTGGTTGAAAAACACACTATTAACTATTTATTAGACATTAAAGAATGAGGCCGACAAAATAAATTATATGATAAAAATTCTTCTTTCCTCTCATATCTGAAAATGACTAATATGTATTATACAAATCTATTAGCCATGTAATATTCTGATATGCGAGTTTTTAATGCCGCTAATTAGCGTAACATGGTGTAATATTTTTTACTCCTATCCTACTACCCTAATATTTTGGTGTGGTATTGTTTGTAGCCACGAGTAATTTCATAATGCACAAAATTGATTATGATCAATATTATAAATAAGCCTAATTGCATATACTCGTAAATTCTAGATAGTAGCACAGAACACGACTTCATAAGAGTAATCATCTAAGTTCAAAATACATTATATAATTCATTTATTTTATATAATAGATAAAATATATGCAGTAGATTATGCTCCATATTGACTCATATTACCAGATTTCTTATCAAAAATAGTTATGAAAAAAGTTTGCTCTTGCATGTATTCGAAGTATACATGATGAAGAAGATATTACCTCCAAATCAAGACTGTTTTAAGCTCAAATAGTTATGCGTTTTCAAGTGTTTTTGCTGGTTTAATGTATTTTGTTTGTTTTTGTAGTTCTTGTGATTAAATAAGAATTAAGATAAATTTTTTTCGAAAATAAGTTTTTCAAACTAATTAGATTGAAGTTTGATTTGATACAGACATATTACAATAAAAACGAGGTAAAATGAAGCTAAAACAGTAAAACAGCATACCTAAGAAGCAACATGTATCGGGGTGATAGAGGTACCGTTGCACCTCTGTTGAGATGCCCTTGGGCCTTAGGTAGTAAGAGGTACCCAGGTGCCTCCCATGCTATCTAGAGGCTCCCTTGCACCACTTTAGAGGGCGCATGCATCTGCACCTCAAACGCATCTTGGATGCATTTTTTAGCTCTTTTAATGAGTTTTGACGAGCCAGATCACTCTTTTCTCATAATCCAATAATAAAGACTCATCTGTTCTGAAGTGTGCTTAAATTTAACCTAATACTTTAAAACAAAGATGGAAGCACAAATTTTAGTATGGAGAATTGGAGAGAAATACACTACATTCCTAGATAGAAAAGTTTGGAGTTGGAGACTTCTTGAAGAATTTTTGGGAGAGATTCTTGAAGATTTGTAGACTTAAAGTTCATTTCTGCAAGAGTTTTTCTTTTTCTTTCTCTAACTCTAATCGCTTAGAAATTTGTATTAAACTTATTGTATGAACATACTTAGATTTATGAATTTCTTATTAAGATTAGCCCTGAATTTTACTATGGTTGGTTATAATTTTTATGTTATGGTTTGATTTATTCTCTTTACACTTTATTTTGATTATTTTATTTATTATTGATCTATCTTCTATTTCTAATTCATTTATGCTTATCTTTGCTTAATGCTTCTATTTTATTTGGCTAATAAATTAGTAAATTTTAGGATGTGATTTTGATACTCCGAAGAGATTAAATTCATATCCAAAATTGAGAAGCATAGTTTAGGTAATTGTGAGAAGACCAACTCCAAGATACTCACCTCGATAGTTTTAGGCTATTTGAGTTATCGTGAGACCGGGAAGTGAGCGATACCTATTAATTTAAGGGCTTAAACTTAATGAATACTTCATTAATCGAATTAGATAGGAATATCAACTTAGGTTAGCTAGGTGTATTATCTTATTTGATGCTCAAGAGAAGTAATGAGTTTAGATTAGGTTCCTTAAATAGAGAGTTGAGTGGAATGAAGCCAGTAATTACTTAATTTAACGAACTTATGAGTAATTAGGTGTAATCAGTTCCTAGTACATTCATGCATAGTATATTATCCATATTTTATTTACACTTTATTCTTTTCATCTTTATATTTATTTGTTTATTTTTATATTCATTTAGATTTTATGCAAAAATAAAGTCGAGCTACGATATTCTAATACTTAGTGATAGTTTAATACCCAATCCCTAAAGATCGACCATTCTTGCTATATACTAGTAAGTTTTGATTTTCATTAGGATAAGCTAGATTATTTAACAAGAGGAGAATATTATAAATTATAAATTTGATTTTAGGCATTTATAACCAATGATAGAACGATCAATTATCAATATAATATCCCTATTTATCAAGATATGCTTACTTACAAAGGTCTTCCAACCGCAATGGAAAAAAGAACAACCATTGGCACAATGGTACAAGCAAATTTTGTACCAAACCTGACATGTTCCTAGCTTGACAACGCAATAATCCCTCACATCTAGTTTGAGTACACCTTCTTCTAGAATTGGCTACTAACCAATATATAACCTTATAATTTAAATCATGCAATTGTATTATATTCTCTTATCTAATTAATTCAAATTATTAGAAAAAAGTATACAATATTAACAGATATTGACAGAGATTTTGTCAACAACGAATTTAGAAAATTGCAAGATATAGCTTGTATGTGAAAAGAATTGATAAAACTAAGTAAATAAGGAAACAAGAATTTTATAGTGATTCAGCCCAAAGAAATATGAGCCTACATCTACTATTCTTCATTATTTTCTAGAAAATTAGAAAAGTTTCTCTAAGTCTCAAGGTAATAGCAAAGAGAGAATTACAGAGAGAGTATATAGTGAAGTGATTGTGAGATGATTCTTAAATAAAAAATTATGAGACCAAGCCCCCTTTATATAGGTGAGGGTAGTTTTAGATTTCCCAATTTTGTAAATAGAAAACTATATAATAAAATACAATATAATACTGAGATTGGGTGACTACATAATAATGGGTAATTATATCCTCTTTAATTAGCTACTTGCATTTTTTATAAATTAGCCAGGTCAACTATTTGTGGTAGTAAAAAATTACACAACAATTGCCCTCCCAGCTTTTAATGTGTCCTTAACATGTTGAAAGCTTTCTTTGATAAAATAGTTGACCGCATGCCATTATAATCAATAGTTCTCGCTCGAGTCTTCAGTTGAACTCATTGTAAATTCTCTTGATTCTTCTTCGTCGATGTTGACGATTGAGTTGATAGGTGTAAAGTAGTGATCAAATGGCACCACTATACTCTTGTTTTAATCTCTTTTTCGTAGATAAATAAGTTAACCTTTTGTGAGTGTAATAAGGATCGAACTCCTAGTACATTGAAAAATATCACTTTTCCAATAGAAAAAGTGAGGTATGTGACTAAAAAGCGATCGATCTCATTAATCTTTCATAGAAATTTATAGAGAAATATGAAACGCTTAAGAACCATGTCGTTGTCAATGCGACTATTTACTAGTAGAGTATTGAATAGGCTTTAAAATCTTTTAAAGAAGATCTTTTCTCAATCATAAATTCGTAATAACACTTATATTGAAGAAGTATACTTCTTATTCTAAAAGCCTCGATGTAGACATGATGTTTTTTCGTTGAAATCCTGAAGACGGTTAATGGAGTCGCCAAGAAACAAAACAAGGTGTGCTACCCTGAAGACATAGTTGATGACACTTACATCGTTGAAGAGCAGCTCATAGTAGTTGAATTAGTGAATGACATGAACTCCTTTTATGCTTCTTAGTAGTTTAAAAGAGTATCATATTTCGAATTTTCCAGCAAAATGTTAGAAAATCTAAAAATACTGAAAGTAAACAAAGATGTAAAAAATACTTGACCTTTGGGTCATATGCTTTTTAGCTGAGCTTACATTTTCTTTAAGATGCTTTGCTTCATAAAATAAGAATCGAGCTATTCTATAAGATAGATCCATAACTTATTATTCAATTGAATAATAGGAATCGTTAGACCACCTCGCATATTAACTTGAGGTTCCATGTTTGAAAATCTTCCATAAAGTATAGACTTGTAGGAATTGTTAGGTCATTCTGAAGATTCAGAATTCTATATCATATCGATAACTTAAAAACAAGTTAGATCGATCTTTATGCTCTTGCTATTCAAATCCAATAACTTAAACTAAGGTTTAAGTAGTAGAATGGATTAGGTCACTTATAGAAAACAACGAGCGTGAGTGATACAAACTCAATATTTATTTTCAAAAAGTTCCAAGGCAAAATAGGGTTTGTGGCAATATATCACATCGAACTACGGATATTTTTCTTAGTCGCTTATGTGTTCAAGGAGGAATATCACGTAATACGATATGCTATGGCATAAAGTGAGGAAAAAATCCAAAAATTTTAAGAAATTTTAGAAATTCAGTGATCCAAAATTTCAACTCCTTTAAATGAATATTTGCATAGTCCTTTAGAAAGTGAGTAGAAGATAAAGATTTGATCCTACTGCCCCCCGAGTTTTATGGTATTCCAACATGGCCACAAAACTATAAAAGACAAATTAATAGAATAAGACGTATCAAGATAATAAATTGAAAGAACAATGTCGTTTATTGATCAATTCAAATAATGGATAATCCTCCCAATTTTATGGTGTTACAGTAACTACCATAAAACTGTAAGTAGATAACACATAAGAATGAAAATAGATCGCAATAAGAAAATATATACGATTTTATTGATGGAGTCATCGAAATATATGAAGATAACCCACGAACTAGTAGTCGCATAATAGTTGATACAAGATAAAGAGATTTGAAAAGAATTATTGATAGTTATAGTATGAAAAGCTCGTCCTTAGGGAGCTCGAATATGGAGAGATTAATGATCGAGTAAAGATCTTGTCGAGATTTTTTGAAATTGAGTGACGATCTCATCTAGGTCAAAGATAATAAATTTGAACATGGTAGAGAGCTTGTGTTATAAAAAGCTCAATGATCCAGAGATCTTCAAAGTTTGAGGAACAAAATGAAGTTCTCATCGAGATCAAAGAAAGTGAAGAGCTCAAATATAATGGAGAAATATTATAATAGGGAACTCAAATGTGATGGAAGCTTGAATATGGAGGGAGAGCTTGCATAATAAAGAGCTCATATATAATAAAGAAGCTTGAATATGAAGAGCTCAAGGATCGAATAGAGATCTTATCGAGGTATGATCAACTGAATAAAGATCTCATCGAATTCACGTAGTTGTATTCATTCAATCTTTAATCTGCAAGAACTTGACTTTTAATCGCAGTGCGAGACTGAAAATTGATATCAAATTGACTCAGCTCAACCGCCTACTTGAAAAATTGTCTTGACGCTTCAAGCTTTTACAAAACCTATTCGATGGAAAGTCTGTAAAAATCTCAATAGAGTCTGTATGAAAATATGGTCGAAGCTTTCTAGATGCGATGACAAGTATTAGTGTCAATTTTTCCATATGCGGATATCTCGTTTTGGCATGGAGTAATCTTTTGCTTACATAATGTACAGATTGCTGTATATTTTTTTCTTCTCAAATTATTGCAGTGCTTGTTGCATATTTAGATATGGCAAGGTACAAGTACAACTTTTCCCCTAGCTTTGGCTTCGACAAGAATTGAGGAGAACCCAAGTGTTTCTTCAAATCTTGGAATGTCTGCTCACACTTCTCGATCCACTCAAAATTTTTTGATCCCTTCAGTACCTTAAAGAATGGTTGGCATTTATCAGTTGATCTTGATACAAATTGACTCGTTGCAGCCATTCTTCTCGCCAGGCTCTGTACGTCTTTCGGTTTTTGAGGTGACAACATATCAATCATTGTTTGGATCTTTTGAGGATTAGCTTCGATACCTCACTAATTGTTCATGAATCCCAAAAACTTCCCAGATCAAATACCAAATGCACACTTCTAAGGATTCAGCTTCGTCAGATACTTTCGAAGAATTTCGAACATCTCGTCAAAATACTTGACGTGATATTTAGCTTTTCTTCGACTTCACCAACATTTCATCAACTTAAACCTCTATCGTCTTACCTGGTATATTACCATAGCCGCTCTTCTCTGATTAACCTTTCGATCTCATCCTTCAGGGTGTAGTAGTTGTTAGTGTGGTGTCTAATATCGTTATGATATGGTAAAACTTATTGGGATCAAGTTTTGCTCTATCCTGCCTCATCGGCCCCAGTTGACGATATAGCTCTTGATTTGTGACCGTATAAATATGATCTATGAGTACACTCAGCTCGATATAGTTATTGAATTATAAGAGAGCCCTTAGAATCTCCTACTTCTTTGGCTCAAGCTATTTTTTAGTTGATTGCTCGTTTTCGCTCTTTTTTGACTTCTTGTTATTATTGTTAGTTGTTGTGGTCGCATCTGTGGTTGTATCTTTTCCTCTTTTTTCTTTCGTCTTATGAAGATTTTCTCGAGAATATTCCACTCTTAGATGTCGACAAACTCTATGTTAGAATTCTTTGAGAGTCCTACATTCTCGCTCTAACAACTTCTCCCAAAGTTTAGTCTCTGGTCGCACTCTGGCTATCATTAGAGCTAAGACTCCTCCTTCAGATGGGTTGTTGACCTTAGCCAGCTCTGAGGTAAAGAGATTAAGATAAGATTACAGAGTCTCCCCTAGACCTTGTTGAATAGCAAACAGACTGATTAATGGAATAGTAAAGTTCTTTGCAACCTAGAATTATCTCAAGAATGCAGTCTGAAGTTTCTATTAGGACGAAATCGAACCAGGCTTAATTATTTAAAACCACTTCTTCATTGCACTTACAATGTGCAATATCATCGACTCGATAGAGCTCTATCAGGTTGCTGAAGTGATCTTTATGGTCTTACAGATCGATTTTCCCATCAAAAGTATTTATAGTAGGAAGTTTGAATCCAGCAGGTAATGCAACAGCTCGAACTTCTTCATTGAATGGCAATTGACGATATCCATCTACGCGTTCATCATCTCATCCAATAAGTGCATCTAATGCGATCCTTAGATTATGAACATCAATGTTAGAAGGAATCGCATTGTCCCTTACTGATAGTAGGGGTGGCCTTTAGTCGCTATTATCACGACGTAAGACAGGTTGATTAGATAGGGTCTACAGCGACCTTTGTAAAGATTCCATTTAAATAGTTCAACGTGATGGAGTTTGGTCATTATGATGTGATGATGATCACTCACGACTACCTCTTTGATGTCGCTGATCTAGATGTTGTCTTAAGTCTGCAGAGTTTTGCCTTGACTCCCTGCTAATTCTTTCGAATACGCTTCGTAATTGATGATTCTGCTCATTGCTCAGACGATCATGATTAGTGGGAGCTCTCCTAGAGGGTTGTCCACGATCACATGCTCGAACTCCTAGTGCCGGATTCCTGTGGTAAATCTACAATTTTATCCTTTCCCTTAGAAGTGCGATCTGTATGTCACTTTTGCTGCCGGGTTCTGGGATGGTTGCGATTTTTCACTTCTTGAATTTGAATCTCTCTTTTTGGTCATCGAGCAAGGCAATCTTTAAGATGTTCGTGCTGTGGTGGAGTGTCCATCTTCCCTTCAGCAAGTCACTTTAAAGAATCATGGATCTGATTAGTGATTTGCTGAAGGTTTGCAAGAGTATCCTCTATGCAATCTTGTCTCTGAATAATATTCTTTGGTACGGTCATAGCAAGTTGATTCTAGCGGGATCAACTTATGCAGCAGCAATACTTTGGAGTTGATTTTGGCTAACTCCAGTATTTTTTCGTAGTGTTTCTAGTATTTGCCATTGTTGATGAAGCAAAATTGATGAACACTTTGCTAGAATAGCCCTCTTTCTAGCACCAATTGTTGACAGAGGTTTTGTCAACTACGAATTTAGAAAATTACAAAATGTGGCTTGTGTGTGAAAAGGATTAATAAAGTTAAGTAAATAAAGAAATAAGAATTTTATAGCGATTCAGCCCCAAAAAAGATAAGTCTACGTCCACTATTCTTTACTATTTTCTAAAAAATTATAAGAGTTTCTCTGAGTCTCAAGGTAAGAGCAAAGAGATAATTATAGAGTGTATAGTGAAGTGATTATGAGATAATTTTCAGATGAAAAATTATGAGACTGTGCCCTCTTTATATAGGTGAGAGTAGTTTTAGATTTTTTAAATTTGTGAATAGAAAATTATATAATAAAATATAATATTGAGATTGGGTAACTAAATAATAAAGAGTAATTATCTTTTTTTTAATTAACTAATTATTTTTATTATGGATTAGGCAAGTCAACTATTTGCAGTTGTAAAAAAGCTACACTATAGTAGAGAACTTACACATATCAAGCTATTGTTGTCTGATATTTTTTTATAAATGTCATCGTCTCCACCTCCAATTAAGGTGCAGAAACACGTTTAATCTTGCTGATTCGGCATCCTTGTCTGCGGGTTGACGAAGAGGATAATGTATGCACTGTACGTAAAGATCAAATAACCTATGGTTTTTGTGTTAATATTTTTACTTCAGTCCGTATCTAGGGTTACTCATACAACTTTTTATATATAGATGTACTTGTATTAATAGCACGTGCCGAAGACACGTGATTTGCGGTTCTAAGAATAATTATTTTAGGCTATTTAAAAAATCAAGGCATATGGATTTTCACTGCTAACGCATGTCTAGCTAATAATACATATGGCTAGTTGTTTGGAAAAGAAAAAAGGATAACGAAGAGTAATTAAAATTTAGATCCTAGTCAATTTTTGTTCAGAATACTATTATACACTCTCTGGATCGGAAAGGAATATTCAAATTTATTAGTTCCTTCTATTTTAAATATATGTAAAGTCAACTATTCTATCTAAGGATGCATGTTTTTTTTTTTGAAGTATAGTTATGTTTGCTACTTGCAGAATGTATTAAATTATGATTTTTTTTAAAACAAATTGATTAAATATACTCTCATTGTCTCATATACCAATTTATGTCATAGAACAAAGTACGAAATCACTCTCTCTTCTGGACATGAAGATCCAGAAGAAGATTCGAAGGGTACAGTGCAAGATGTCAAAGTATATCGAGAAGCCAATAGTCTTCAGAGATATTCATGTT
>JXTB01000182.1:251751-286069 GCA_002914805.1 Parasponia andersonii | reverse complement strand
ATGTAGCAATTTTGTTTGGACTTGGGGGAGCGCAGTGATTACAACAGCTACCAGAAAACGGACACAGACACACACACACACTCCATCCTAAGATTCCTTCGAGTCGGCCAAGTTTCCTTCTTTGCTACTTTCCCTCATTTTCTCTCTTTTCTTTCCTTTTCCCGAGAAAAATAAGTTTAGGGTTTTCCTAAAATTCATATCACAATCATTCTCAACCTCACCCAAACTCTTCTCCGAAAATGGGTCTGTGGGATTCTCTTCTCAATTGGCTCCGCAGGTAACTCCTTTTTACTTCTATCTTTTTCCCTTTTTAGGTTAAAATTGTGGGCTTCCTTTCTTTTAATTTCATATTCAATGTTATGGAATTCCTAAAGATGTTTGGTTTCTAAGAACACTGAATATAGAAAGTGAGACGTGAATTCTCACAAATATTCAGTTTTCTACTTTGTTAACAAAAACAGGTCATTTGGATTTGGATTGCATATTTGTCTTTGCTTTATTATGTCTTTTATTTCACATTTAGTTTTGCCCCTCTAGTTTTGGTCTAAGCGAGTGGATAGGGATAGTCAATTATAAGGTATGTTACATTATATATGCGCGTTATATATTCAATTTTGGTTTGAGGAGATTGAGTTGAGAAAGAGCAGTATGAGTCTATCTGTTATTTGAGGGCACAAATTATGAAACCTGGCTGGGGTGTATTTCGTATCTTGTGTGTTTCACACCGGTTGAATTTTAGGAGGTTGGATTGGAGGCTCGAGCTTCTTGTTGTATGCTTTACATATTCGAAGTTGTTAATAAACGATTGATAGGCTATAGGCATATACACAGTCTGGGTTGGATTAGAAAGATTTCTTGCTGGAGGAAAACTCGGTAAACTATGGTTAAAACTTGTACTAGTCCCAACAATGTAATTATAAACTATAGTTAAAACTTGGTAAATTATAAAAGTAACCAACACCTAAAAGTACAATTAAGACGCACTATACTTTGCACAGATGGAATGTCGGTAGAAGTTGGACTGTGTCATGAGAAAGGGATGAGAAAAGTAACAAAAGAGGGAGCTCTTCTTTCTAGTGAAATGATATTTGTATATATTAATTTCCTGAGATATCAGTTTAAATGATATGTTTTCGTTTCTTGAAACTCATGAGTATGGATCCAAATGAACTCTCAAAAATTTGTAATGGGAATTGTAGCTCCTGAAACGAGGAAACCTCCAACACAAAAATGACCGTATATTATGCTACAGAATTGAGGAGATTATGAATAAGAAAGAAGCAAGAAATACTTGCATACTGCACGCACAAGAATCTAATTTCGGAGTAATCTAATGGGCATAGCCAGGGAGAAGTAAAACAGGACTTTTGGAAATATCTTCTCAATTTGAGCAGATAATTAGTTCAATATTAGGGGTCTACTAGACTGAGTAGGAGCCATTGCATAGGGATAGAGCTAGAAGTCACCTTTGGTAATAGCTAGTGTGCAGGCATGGAAGGATTGATTTGAAGGCTACTCCTTAAGAGTGATTTCTAGTTGTGGCCCAACATGTTGGAAAACTATAGCTATATGTGGTGGGACTTCAAACCAAAAGGATAGAGGTGAAGTTTGATATGAGGATTCTGTCTCCAACTTTGCCACAAGCCCTGTGGATTTTTCTAAAAAGCTATCGAATATTGCTGTAGACACATTGAAGCAGACTTCTGTGACTAAAGCATATCTATAAGGGATGGAAGACCTATACTAAAAAGGTAAGGTAGTTAACTATATTTCATAGTATAAAATCGGCAATCAGATTGTTGGATGTGAGAAATCTTGGCTGAACAAATAAATGTGAACTTCTGAAGTATTTTCATTTTCAAGGAATCCTTCGTGGTTCAACTTCTTTTTACTTCAGTTATATTGACTGATGATGGTAAGAACGCAGTTTATGGGTTGTACATTTATGCTTGGGTGATGATGCTAATGGCATATTGGTGTGAAATTTATTTTCTTTCTTCGTTTCTTTGTTTCTCGCTTTTTTAAATTCTTTTTTTCTTTTTTTGCAAAGTATTTGACGGCATAATTTTGTTCAGTTATATACATGAATAGATTAACAATAAGTTTTTGCATAATATATGCTTTGTGTAGCTCTGAATAAACACAGTTCTTTTTTTTTTCCCTCCTAGAAAAATGAATGACCTTGAAGTAAAATGTGCTTTTTCATATTTATGAATTTTCATGGTTTAATACGAATAGTTTCCTTGGGTTTATTTCATATTACATCTTGGTATTAGTTTTTTCACAATGCTTGCTTCATTAAATGCTTAATTGGTTCAGTTGTTTTATGATGTGATAATATAAAATTCAATAGCTTCCCTTCATTTTTCCTTTACTGTGAGCTTTGGATAGTAAAGCTTTTATCTCAGTAAATCAGTTCCTTAACTCTCTTTTTCTTATCTCGGTGTATCTATATTCCAGCTTATTTTTTAAACAGGAAATGGAACTTTCATTGGTAGGGCTTCAAAATGCAGGAAAGACCTCTCTTGTAAATGCCATTGCTGTAAGTAACACAAAAAACACTGCAAACTCCTTTTGGTATTTGGTAGTATTTTTTCTTCACATTGATTCTTTTATGTTTTTCCAGACGGGGGCCTACAGTGAGGACATGATTCCAACTGTAAGTATCTTGACTTTGTTCTTATATTGTGTTCTTTTACAAGAATGTATAGTACGACGGTAAAAGTGAATCTGTTGAAGTGTGTGTTTTTTCAAATAAAAAAAAAAACTGGGTGGTTCTAGTTATTCAGGACTGTTTCTTATTGAAAACTTAGAAATATTTCTTTTTTAACACTTTTTACCTTGAAGGAAAGATTGATTAATTTGATGATACTGATATTTTATATTAACAATACAAAATTACCAGGTTGGATTCAACATGAAGAAAGTAACAAAGGGAAATGTGACAATTAAACTTTGGGACCTTGGAGGGCAAAGGAGATTCCGTTCAATGTGGGAGCGTTACTGTCGTGGTGTCTCCGCAATTGTGTAATTCCCTCCCCTTTCAAATATTTCTTTGTAGTATCTTGTTTCTTTCTTTGTCTTGAAATAGTTTAGTTGAATGCTACTTGCTTTTAAAGAAACAAATGAATGCCCGCCAGTAAGCAAGAATATAACATCTTGATTCTTGAAAATCAATCCAGACTTGGAATTCTGAACCATATCAGCTTTCTATATAACTAGCATAGAGATATTAATAATTTGTTATGTTAACTTTCATTCTCTATTTGGCTTTTCTATTAAACCTGCTATGGTTGCAACCCTGTTTTAAATAGTGCATTAATGTTCTACTGAAGCTCATGCCTTGATTAGTGTCATTGAAATTGATCCTCCTACATTTTTCTCTCAAGCTCTTATCCAGTGATTTATTTTCTATTTTCTGCAACATGCTATAAAACGCCCTAGCATATTGACTTTTGTGTGGTTTCATTATTGGCCTGTGTTAAGACGTGTTATGTACCCAAATCTCGTCTGATTTAATATTAGCTGTGCTGTCTGTCAATCTCTATCATTTCAAGTCCCCTCTTACGATGGATTTAATGGCAGGTATGTAGTTGATGCTGCTGACAGAGACAGCGTTCCAATATCTCGAAGTGAGCTACACGAACTTTTGACGAAACCTTCCCTAACTGGGATTCCTTTACTCGTTTTGGGCAACAAAATTGACAAGTCAGAGGCTCTTGCCAAGCAAGCCTTGGTCGAACAGCTGTGAGTTCAGGAGATCTTGTTAAAATTGCTTCATCGGTCAACATAACATCTTAATAGCTTGCTTTGTTGCTTATTTCAAATCCTGTCAGTCTTGATTGTTTCTTTTGTATGGTCTCAGAGGACTTGATTCAGTCAGGGACCGAGAGGTTTGCTGCTACATGATCTCATGCAAGGATTCGGTTAACATCGATGTGGTCATAGATTGGCTTATCAAACACTCCAAAACAGCTACGTAATTTAGTTGCTTGGCATTGAGTGGGGACTGTGATTAAAGTTCAAGCAATGTCAAAGGTTGATTGGGTGACACACGGAAGAAATTGCTGAAACAATTGATCCTTCCTTCGAGATTCTCAGATGTTCGGTTTTTTGCACTGCTCCAATTATGTTTTCATGTGTATAGAACTTTGAGGGTTGAGGAGGCAAGTCTCTCGTGTATTGCTTTGTTAACTCCTTTTTTGTTACGAAGTAATATGTTTGATTTATGGTCATCAAATTACGAGTGCCACGATTTTGTTGGCCAAATATCTTTCTTTAACCTGTTATAGCAATTCACACTCACTTATTTCCATCGTTTTTCAATTTTTTTAGAGAATCCCACCTACTTTCCTTGAATTTGTTTTTTTCCCTCCAAAGATGGGTACTTTTTTTTTATAAGGAAAAAAAAAAGTAGCTAGAAATTCATATTTTTAAAACAATAAAGGGACGAAAAGATAAACTAGAATATTTTGCCGTTATCTAGAACCAAAAAGAATATAATAGTTTGCTAGTCCTATAGGAACAAATTTATGATGATTGTTATCATATTCACAAGACATAAATGTTTCGATTGAATTGATTATATTCATTCTAGAGTTTTACAAATCACAAGTTATATTCAGATTTCTGAATGTTATTGCAGTTTGCATAGTAAATATTCACAAATATTCATATTAACGTATAACCCTATTAGACATATAATGTACATTTGTTTGAGGAAAAAAAAAAAAGAAGTTGTCATTAAAAATCCTATATTTGTAAGTTGAAGTCACTTGGGTTTTTGACATAGTAATTATTTAGCCTAGTTGTTTGATATGTGTTAGAATCTATAATAAATGTCTAGACTAACATAATATTTTGAATAATTATCCAGAAACTATGAACAAGACATGCCAATTCAAAACTGTGTTTATGTATATATTAGTCATGTTCATGCCAATTCCTCGCCGCCCGCAGTTTAACACATTCAAAGATGAGTCATACAGTGGGAATTTGGATTTCCCATTTCTAAATCATGCAATGAGGACAAGATACTACGCCAACCATGTTCTCCTAACTCTCAACAAGAAGACGATGAGGAGGACGTGAATGGATTCGATTGGAAAGCTGTACTGATGGGATATAGAAGTGGAATGATAATTGGAATTTCAGTGAGATATGTTGTGCTTACGGATAAAGCAATCGAATTGCAAATGAAAAAAAGTGAGGGGAAAACAACAGCGTCTCCGGGCAACTGATGGAAACGTTTGCCTTGGAGTAGTCGTCAAGGGGAAGTTGCAACTATCACAGTTGTACCAGGCCAAGGCATAAGCTAGCTTAGTTTACCTCAACCCAGTTTTATTAGTTTCTTTGCAAAATCTGTAATATCAACTTCTCATGATGTAATCGAATTATTGGAGCATTTTATTATTGACACGTTATGGCTTATGTGGTATCAATTCTATTTCTAGTTTAAATAAAAATGAAATAAATGGTGAAGATTTTCCTATCAAATGAAAGACTAAAAAACTTTATTTGCTTGCCTGAATTGTACCCGTGTAGTGAGCTAGCAATTTGAACAAGATGCCATAACACGATTTTTTTTGTTTTTTTTTTTTTCTTTTTTGTTGAAAGTTGAGGATATATTGAAAAGACGGAAAAAGAGTGGCTCAAACGTACTAATTTGTTAGGGTCCCCTCAATTGAGTTTAAAAAGATTGTATGGGGGACAATATCAGGGAAAACAATTCCAAAAATAGAGTATATTCTTGTCCATTTAGCAATATTATGCGTCATTACATTAATAGTTGTACTAATAATAGAAAGAGAAAAACATTGAAAGTGGGAAGAAAGATTCACGATGTTAGTAGTGACCTTTGAAATCTCCCATGCGCATGTCTCTTGTTGAGCTTGAATGTTTTCCAGTGGCACCGTTGAGTCTCCTTCGCTGATGATGAACTTCAGGTGAAGAAGCCACATCAATGGCTAAAGAAGCAGCCAATAAAATCCAAAACGTTCCTGGTTCATAATGAAAAAAAAAAACGTTCATTCTGGTTCATAATGAAAAAAAAATATTAGGCCACAACAAAAGATTGGGCTTACTATGGTCTAAGTTTCGGCCCGGCATTCGTGTCCGCAGGTGCGGGCACACACGAGCCCATGCAAATTCAGGCCCAACCCCGAAGATTTGCACCCCCTGCGCGCGCCTGAGAGAGCATCTGTGGTTGTTATTCTTACCACCATCACAAAACAAGGTTCTATATAAACCACTTGCACCATGCATTTCCCACCAATGTGGGATTATAATATTTTCCTTTCATTTTCCATTTCAATGGTGCACTTTTGAGCAACAATTTCTCATTCATCCGTGCACTATTTTGAGCATGTGAATATACGAAATCGATGTTCTCGCAGAGGAGAACAAGAATTCACTAAGATCTTTCATCAATAAGATGTGGATCCCATTCAATTTTTAGCTTCAAAATGATCCATGAAAATGGGTTTTATAACAAATTTAATCTTTAAAATCCACTTGGGCTTCCAAGCCCAAGCCAAGCCCAAATTGTTTCCTTAACCCATTTACCCATTTTTATCCAACACATATTACGCGCCGAGCATAATATAGCATGAAGCACAAATATGCCGTAGTTAAACTTGATTGAACTAGAACAACATGATCTAATTAACATCACTATTCCTAAATATCAGAAGTTAGAATCAAAATTTTTCTTATTTTAATGGGGCTTGAACAAACATGGCTTATTTTATGGGTTCCCTTTTACTATATATCCTTTTTTAATTTCATGAACAAAAATGCCCCATTCTAATGCTTGTATTCCTATAATACCAAAGTTATCCTTACTTTCTAACTCATTCTCGGACACTCTCTCCCTCTTGACTGCTTTGACATTCTTTCCCATGGTTTCTCTTCTGGTTCCTTATTGTCTCTCTTCACAAAACTTCTCTCACTTGTAGTGCTTGATTGGGTGTTTGTCATCGTCGCCACCAGCGAAGGAGGATCTTGTGGACAGTGAGCGAGGGAGGGAGCTAGGATCTGCTTGGAATTACCCCTATAATCACATTTCTTTGTGTGAAATCTTATTAGTGTTCTTATAGTCTTATAGCTAGTATTAGTTAAGAAGTTGAAACTTGTTGTATGAATTTGAGTTATTTATATATTCCCTCCCTCTCTTATTTTTTTTTTAATTTTTTTTTCTATGGGAGAACGTCCACCTACTATTTGATGATATGCCTCTTAAAGAACCGGGGAGTTGGTTGTGGCTTTGTTTTAAAGTCAAACTGTATGACTAAAAAATAAAATATTTTCTTAGCAAATTAATTAATCACTGAGCTATCATACGCATTTCATATCTACGTATATGTAAGTTATATGTTTATATTACCGCACCTGCTACTATCCTTGCTACCGAACATGGTTTTAACATGTCTCCATGTTATAATCATGTCTTAAGAAGCGTTGCTATTACCATTTTCAGCCTTTTTTTTTTTTTTCCCCCTTGGTTAAAGTAAATTAAGCAACTAAAATACCACTTATTTACCATTTTTTAGTGGACATCAATTTTATCAAACAAGATAGTGCACTGTACACCAACCCAAATGGGACGGGTTTTTATCGTTATAAATAGTGCGGAGTATGGGGTATGAATTCTCTGTTTAATATTTAGTAGGACAGACGTACTTAAGATTGAGTGCTCTTCACCGACTCCGTCACGATTATGTATAAATTGATTTCTTTTTTTATATAGTAATAATTCAATTAGATTTTTTTAAAATCTAATAATATATAGTCGTACACTAATATTGTTTGAGTTTAAGTATTTGGGATTGTGTTATCTCTTTGAATAAATGATATACTATGCTATATGATTTTAGTATTACATTGACAACTCTTAACATATTCAAAAACTATTTGAATGTGTGTGTGTGTGTGTCTTTTTTTTAGTTATTTGGGTCTTTCATTGAATTATAATTCCCATGGATTTAAGCTAAAATTGGAGTTTTCAACGAAGTTAACTTTAATTAATTAGATATTTTTTTGATATATTTAGACTTTTAAAATATTTGAACCAACATAGAATTGTTTAGTTAATTCAAGATAATGATTCTAGGGGAACTTTAATATACCAATAAGGAAACCAGTCCCTGTGAATTCTTTAAAATTACCTACACCAAAATGAATAATATGGGATGATATAGTAAAATAATAATGCAGACGTGGATGACAAATATAAAATAGGTCTCGCCCCCTTGATATCTCTACCATTTTTTTTTCAAGAAAAAACTTAACGGTAAATTAATTATATATCATGGTAAATTAATTTATAACACTGATAATTAATCATATACTCAGTTATATAAACCGATAAATTAATCACATATTCTGGTAAATTAATTATGTACCCTAGTAAATCAGTTCTATACATTAATAGGTCAAATTAACTTATATAGGACATAATGGTTAACTCTAATCATTATAACTTAAAAAGAACATAAAAATTTATAAGATATAAAAGAGATATTCACTAACACATTGCTTAAAAACAGGACATGAGGTAGTTTTCCCTATTTTAATCTTTTCTGATCAGTGAACTTAATGTATCACTATTCTTTAAATGCAAGATGGTATTCTAGCTCTTTGAACTTTATTATTTGGTTTGCCTATTCGATTTTTTTTTTTAATTTATATATACTTGACTTTTCTTTTTGTTATTATAATATATATATCTTGCATGTGAGTTTAATTTATAAATACTTGACTTTTCTTTTTGTTATTATAATATATATATATATATATCTTGCATGTGAGAGAAGTACTTGTCTTAACTAAATTTCAGTGTGCCAGATGGTTTTTCAATCATCATGCTCCTTTGTTATTAAACATGTTATCTTGGCTACACTAGAATAACTTGTTACTAAACATATTAGTTATACTTACAGTCTCTCATTTTTACCATACAATTACCACTAAATAGGAATAGGAATCCATATAATTCCAGAGGTCTCTTTTAAAAATTCAAATCTAGAAATAAAGAATTGACAAATTGATCTTCTTTTGTATTAATTATCGGTTATATAAAGTTGTTAATTTGGGAAAAGATCCGCCATCCAACGTGGAGTCTTCAAATCAATAATCTAAGCTAGTAATTCATGTCATTTTGTGTCAACCTATTTATATTGTGCGAGTTTCAGTATTATACATGAGTTACATATTTAATAAAAATATCATTCAGATTGACGCGTCGTAATATTTTAAACATTATAATTATTCATTTATAATTAAATGTATGTATTTTGAATCGTATCAAGCATGTCACTATAGAAAGGACTCATGGTTCTGGCCTTTCAATTCCTCTGGCAAATTTACTACCAAATCAGCTTACCTTTGTGACGGGAGCCATCGTTTCACAAATTCAACCTCACTAACAACAACTGAGTGGAAAAGACTTGGGAGCTCCAAAATCTACGCAAGACACAAGATCCTTTGGTGGCAAGTCTCGATCCCACATAGCAATGTTCATTAGCCTTGCATCCACGACATGCCCATTCTGTAAGTCATATCTAGAAACTGACATCCACTTATTCTTGTTCTATGAACAAGCAAAATCATTGGCTGTTACACACCACACCAAAACAAAGAACAGAAGCCTTCTTCTCTTTGCCATTCTCTCTCAAGTGTTCTTGAGTTCCTCAGTTTTTTTTTTAGCTAGAGCTTTTCGAGTGTCTAGAAAATTTTGAGTTCAAAGCTATCCAGTTCGTAGAGTGGAGGTGTTGGTGCTTCACCTGCTACTCTTCGTCGTTGTATCCTGGGAGACTGACGCTTGCAAAATCCTCAAGCATTCTGGTGGAGGGAGCGAATCAGTTTTAAGGACTCTGTGTGGAACACAGCCCTCGACGGTTAACAATCCTTTGTTCTGAAGTACAACCGAAATTCTACTCAAAGTTAGAGCATAATATTTTGGTAATATTATTTATTTATTATAAACGTTTATAACCTCATATATTGCATGTTACAACAGGTGTGACAATATGTTGGTGTCCGTAATTCTATCACTATCCTCATATATATTTTTGTGTCTGCTTATTTCCACTTTCGATGTTACACTATTTTCATTTCTAATCGTGCTCGTTCTTGATATGTGCTATTTTTCATCCCTAATCGTGCATATTTTCAATATTGTACTTTTTTATGACTAATTTTACTCATGTTGGAGACAACGTAATTTTTGGACATGATCAAGTCCATGTCTTATATTATGCTATTCTCGTGCCTAATTGTGTTTTTTTTCTATCTATATATCACATGATTTCAATCCTTTTTTTTGGTTTTGTTTTCGAACTCATATTGTTCTTGTGCCATAATCGTGGTCATGGTTGATTTTTTTTTCAAATTCACTTGTTTTAATACATATAAATAATAATTTTTTTAAGTGATATGAAATATTCGTTGTTAATGTTATGTAATAAAAAATTTATTCTTAAATTTGAGGTAACCTTTTACATTATAATATATCTGAATTGAACAAATACAAGTAAATGTTAGAAATGAGAATTAATTTGAACTTTTATAATTTGAGTTCATCTTAACTAAATTAGTTGTTAGGATATTTGCCCTACAAAGCAAATTTCTTTTACTACCCCTTTTGTAGAACAACTTTTTCTTATGGATAATACTACATATTCCATCTTTTGTATCAAATTTTTTGTACTAATACATATGGCATATAAGTTGTCATTATCTAACTAATATATTAAAACTTACTAAAAATATATTAAACATTATCACCAATTAAATTATGACAAATCACATGCCACGTGTGTTAGTATTAAAAATTTGGTACAAGAGTTGGTACCTCAAGCATTACCCTTTTCTTATATGCATCTTATGATATTTGTTAAATTAAACTATCTTCATTAGAATAGTTTATTATCTGAAAAAAATTCTAAGACTTTATAGAGCATAAATAAACAAACATGGTTTAAGTATGTTAATTATGGGGAGATTTATTTCTTTATCGAAATCTAAATGAATTTGTTCATAATTTATAAATATGTATTTACCATATAGTATAGTATTTGTCTATTTCAATATGTCTCAAATCATTGAAGTGTCTGACTTATAATAGAAACACTAGTACCACATAAACAAATTATATATACTAAATTAAACTAAGTAATATAAGAATTAAAGTTTAAGTACTAGAACTAAATTCTTCATATTACTAACTTATAAGCTCTTAACATGTATATTTTAATCTTTAGTATTTAATTAAATTTACTTTATAGGTTGTAACATTTTGATTTATTAAAAGACTAGCTCTTAGTGTGAGTGGGGCAAACTCTGGTATTTTAGAGGTTAGGATTTATAAATTGATGGGAATATCAAATAATTAAGGATACTATGTTATAATGTCACCTTAAGGTCTTTCAAGATTCTTAGAATAATAAAATTTAAGATCTTAGTATTCACTCTGTCAATGATTAATAATTTTGTCCAGTAACCATTATGAGTACAATTGTCAATAACATTATTCTATGATAGACATTTAAAATAGTAACTCAAAGGTAAATATGTATTAAAAAGATATTACAGTAATTTTATTTATCTAACTACAGCATTGCATATGGATTTTACACGTAGAATAGAATATGATAGATGATCGTTTTTATTCAAAATTAGTTAATTAAATCTCTATAAAAATTATGACACTTACTCTAAGAGTATTGTATTGAGTCTTTAGTAGAGTGACAATCCCTTTACTAATAGTATTTAGAAAAATATCATAGTAAGAGTTATTATGATATTTATCACACTGCTAGACTTTAGGTTATTTGGATCTATTAGATTCTTTGTCTAACTCAACAAAGCTCATTAATTGATTGGTGGTACTGGTGAAATTAGTTTCATGAAATTATATAAAATTATGATTTTGCATAGAAGTTAGTATTTTTATAAAGATGTAGCAAGAGTTGTGCAATCTTATAATAGACTTGTAAAGCTCAAATTAGAGAAAAAGCCAGTTCCTAATTGGACAAGGGTTAAGTATATAGGCCTCGTATATATAAGATATATTGAGACAAAATTATATAGTAGAACCATAAATACCACATGCCTATCATAGAGAAAGAGAGAATATGTCTATAACTTGTAAAGGAGAAGAAGAAAGTCTTTTCTTTCAATCTCATATTCTCGTCTCAAGTTTTTGTGATCAAGAAACTAAGAAAGTTATTTTTTATTATTCTCCAAAGGAAAATTTAACTTAGTACTCACTTACCTCATCATCCGAAATTTAGAGAATAGACAAGAAGATCTAGAATTAGAGATTTGATCATAACATCAAGAAGATCAAAAAAGAACACAAATTAAGAGGTTAACACATGATCCTTATTCTCTAGGAATTTGTATCTAGAATTGATATATGTTATATGATGATCACGTATGATACATGTTTATTCATTGATTATGGAAAAATATATTTTCATGTCAAAAGCTTTATTATTGTTTCCACTAGATTTTCTGTTGCATATGTGATGAGATATTATTACCAATGAATAAATGAATATCTAAATCTAAACTATATCACATTAAATTCCTTAAAAATTAGAAATAGTTTACATCAAATTTCAATAATGCCAACTTCTATAATTGACTACATCCCAATTAAGTTAGTATCTGCTCAAATTATACTTTTTTTTCTTAACTTTTTAAGAAGAATTTGAATTTATATGATAAAATATAAAACAAGTGAAAAATCTCGAATGGTCATTTTTAAAAAAAAAATCCTAAATTTACTCAAAAAATAATACTATTCAAATATTTATAAAAATATCACTTCTTACAAATTAATAAGTGAATATGGTAACCCCATTTGTTACCTCGAGTACTTTTGAAAAGTACTAATTGTTAAGAGGAAAGTGGTATTTGTCCTAATAAATTGAAAAAGTCAACTTTTTCTAAATAAACTTTTTAAAAATTGGCATTTTTCTAAACAAATCTAATGATTTTGAAAAGATCAACCTATCTAGAATTTTTTAATTTTTGGATTTTGAGTCTAGATTTTTACAAGAAGCCCTGAACCTTTTAATTACTTTCTACTTGAGGTGGGTTTACCCTTGATATCTTTAAATTATTTGGCTCTAACTTATTAAACATTCGAATTTTTTCTTTAAAAAAATAGAAATTGACTTAATAGTTATACATATATTTATATATATATATATATATATTTCTATCTAGAAAATATTTTACTTTTTCTTATCTTTTTTTTACATTTTTTTGAATTAAATCATGCCAAAACTCTTTTTATATAATTTTAGTTTTAAGTATATTTTTATAAATGAATTATTTTTTTTAATCGAATCTGTTGTGCTTATTATTTGTGCCAATCGTGTCACGTGTCGTGCCTATATTTATAAGTGTATCTTATTGACCTTAGCATATTTACTTATCATGTCCCTCTTGAGCCATTTAGGATTAGTACCATACATATTATTAGACATGATTAGGGCTTAGAAGAAAGGCGTAGGACTAGAAGGCAATCACGAAATCACTCTTCTTTCCACTACACTTATTTTAATTTTGATGCAGCTTCTACGTATTTACATCTTCTTCCACTTCAAATTTCACCAACACCACTATGTATCGCAAGGGTTTATCTACTAAGCAATGTTAGTTATATAATTAATCTCGCTGAAGATCCAATCCCAGTTACACAATTAACTTGTACAAGATCAATAATCACCAATTAAAATTACTAGCAATGAGCTAAAGCGACATTATAAATAAAGTTAGTAACATAAAGTTATTACAAATAACTTGAAAACTATCCTTTCTTTCTGAGTCAGAACAAGTCATAAAATTTATGTTCTTCAAGTACGCAGACTAAAAGTTACGTCTTCGCGTATCCATTAGTTGTTCCTCGTTGTCAGTATGCAGACTCAACAAGTGCAATATTCTTTTAAGGACCTGCTAGCGAGATCAAAAGCTCCACTTCATTTTGTTCGTGGTAATTTTTTATCCCCGAATTTTAATAATCGCTTTTGTTCAAGTCAAAAGATTAAGATAGCATAATTAAGTATAAAGAGTTATAGTAATACATATATATATATATATATGGGTAAATTTTCGATGAGTACTCTTATTTTTGCTCCAAAGATGAGTAAATTTGACTAATTTAAAAATAAGCCTACAATAATGTCATCTCATTCAATATATTAATTTCTAATTTTTTGTTATTTATTTCCCTTTTAAAATTTTAATTTAAAATTTAATTTTTTAATTGTCTTTAATTTAAAACTATATGTACATTATATCTTCAATATTTCATATCTTTTATTTTTTTTTTTTAATAAATAAATAGTTGAGAGTAATTTGGGATTATTAAGTATTTTTCACTAGTTTCATTTTCTTATTAAAAAAAATAATAAAAAAATTGACTAAATCATCAGGTTATCCATTTTTTTTGTTTTAAATAACTTTCTATATTTATATATGTATTAATTATAATAATTTTTTAGTAAATCTATTAATATTATTTTAGCCATTAGATTAAAATCCAATGGTCCAAATTAGAGTACTTATTCATAGAGTAAAAACAAAAATCTCCATTAAATATCACCTATATATATGTATACATGTGTGTGTATATATATAGGCTGCCAATCTAATAGGTATTTTTTTTTAGCCGTTGGATCACCATTAGATAGTGATCCAATGGTTACAATGAAGTATACGAAAAGACGTGCATCATTAATGCTCTTTCTCTCTCTTATTTTTTACAATAAAAAAATATGCATGCTAAATTTTTATTGGCTAAATTGATACTTATGCATAGGTAAAAAAAAAAATACCTACTAGATTGGTGCCCATATATATATATATATGGTTGCCAGTCCAATAGGTATTTTTTTTCTTTACCTATAGGTAAATATTTTTTTTTTAGCCGTGGTGATCCAATGGTTATAATAAAGTGCATAAAAAGACGTGCATCATTAATGTTCTTTCTCTCTCTTACTTTTTACAATAAAAAAATGTGCATGCTTAATTTTCATTGACCAAATTGATATCTATGCATAGGTAAAAAAAAAATACTTACTGGATTAGATTGGTGCCTTATATAAATATATATATATATATATATATTAAGTAAGTAGTTGAGTTAGTTATTAAAATATATACATAACAGTTGGTAATTAAAAAACTGAATATAAATGACTAAAATAAAAAGGGACCAATTTACTGGAATTAAGTTGAGTTAAAATTTAAATACTTAAAATAAAGTACTTAAAATAAAGTGCTGGATTATAAAGAAATAGCTTTATATTTACATTATGTTATCTTTAGATACAAACTCTACCAAAAACATAAGAGTATAAATTTTAAGATGGCTCAACTAGTATAGTTTTTTAAATGTAAATATTAACTTAGGATGCATGTGTGAATGTACGACAATATGAACCTAATGATGTTTTAGCTAAGAAATTGAGAGTATGTAACAGCCCATAGGAGAATCATGATCTGAGCATACATGGGGAATAAGTATTAGACTTGTGCAAACTGTTAGACAGTGACGGGGCCAAGATTTTTATCAAGTGGGGGACTAGAATTAATAATTATCATTTAATCAAAATTAACAAGTTTTTATCTTTCATCATCTCCATGATTCTTCTAAAAGTATGCGTTTTTTTCTTTTGCTTCCATTTATTTTTAATGTATACTTTACGCGTAATGAAGAGGATAAAATTAGGTTCTTTTTTTAGAATAAAAGTAGTTTTTTTAATTTAATGGAAAAAAAAAAAACAAACAAAGGTGTTTATAATTTATCTCTTTATACTTATTTTCCATTTTCAAGTGGCCATTTTTTTCAAACATAAATTACTCAAAAGACTTAGTTTTTACATTCACGTTTGAGGCCCAAATTGTTTATACATTCAGGCCCAAATTGTAATTATGTGGGCTATTCATTAACTTTTTGATGTTTGAGTGGGGCTTGTTGCATAATTGATAGTTAAAATATATAAAATATTATAGATTTAATAAATACTAATAAAGGAAAAGGGATATTGAGGTAGGGCTCAAGCAGCCCCGAGCTGTGAGTCTCTTCGTCTCTACTGTTAGATCCGTTTTTCAAGTATTATATGTTGTAACATATAGTGTAAAAATTGTAATAGAGAGATGTAAAAGGTAGAGACAAGACGTTTTTAAAGTATAGATCCATTTTTCAAATATTATGTTGTAATACATAGTGTAAAAGTTGTAACAGAGAAATATAAAAGGTAAAGACAAGGCATTTTTAACGTGAATCAGTCCTACCTACTCTACAGGATTAGGTCCAGAAATTAAACAGATTAATAAAGTATCAAATGAATACAAATACTAATTAATTTATACAAAGAAAGACTCGCTTTACTATATTTAGCAAACTCCCGTCGACTTTAGTTAACTCCTTGTACTAGAACTCCCTTCAAGGCTTAGAGTCGATGTTGTAATGAAAATGTAGTTCTTCTCCCAAAGAATGAAATGGTCACTCAACGTAGATAATCACTCTAAATAAACTAGGCTTGCAGAGGACATTTCTTTTCAACTCAAGCCTCACCAAAAACAAATATCAAAATCAATATATAATACTTCACCAAAGACAACTGTATATAGTAATCCTTGGACTTCAATCACCACCAACATGCAAATCAACATTAAAGGGTGATTGATTCTAGTTAGAAATGAATAAAAATATATTCAGATGTTTTCCCAAAGAAGGAAAACCAAATTTGCCTTTGAATACTGATAATCTGGAAAATCTGATATTATAACATGAACTGTGAATCTTCGCAACATCAACCAGAATATTCTGTTTTTTATCAGAATATGTTTCTGCATTAAATGCACGACTTTGCCAACTTGAGATTCAACAAGAACTTTGTCATTCACTCAAAGAAGATCAGCCAATCAATTAGAAAAATCTCAAATCAAATAATTAATCTCAATCTCATGATTTGAAGATATTCTGCTCAAAAGTGATAAGACAGAATTAAAGACAAATATATTAGAACATTGACTATCTTTAATACTGTACACAAATCAATCCATGTTCAAGAATAAGTCTTTATAAGGAAAAAAATCATAAAATCACAAAAATTGATTATAAAAGAGATTATTACAATAATTTTGTTTTTAAGATAATATCCTCGTAAAAATAAATCTAAAAATTACTTCTACCAGATAACAATTTTGAAATGTGAGTTTTCAGATAACAATTTCGAAATATGAAAAGTCAAAATATAATTGTGGCAGAACAAAATCTAGAATTTTTGGCTTTCATGTTGCAATATGACCATTTCCAGTTCACAACATAAATATGCCAGCAAGAGAACTTTCACAAACCGAATAAAATATGGTATTTGATAGAGAAAATTGTTTTAATACAATGCATGAATGTTTCGTATGGTTTTTAGGCTATCGAGCAGATAGAATGCTAAGAAACATCCATTGTTTCCATAGGAACAAGGTTTGATCATGCATGCAATACTGGAAGCAGATTGTTTATTGTAGATGCGTTTAGAGTGATAATTTCATTTTAGAATATGATCTTAGGTGTTATATGAAGATTTAATAATGATATAAACCTATAGGGTGAAGGAAAAGTATGAGAAAATGTAAGTTCATAAAACTGCAGTGGCTAAAAATGTGATGAGAGGATAAAAGAGAGAATGGTGGTTGATAGTGGGGGATAGTCTGAATGGGTTGTCCCTTGCGAAGAGAAACGTCTTCTGTTTATAGGCAACTTTAAATTGGTAGCCAAGTAGATAGTGGGGGAGAAGTAGATTTTTAGAAGGAATAGGAAGACTTGGCAGAAAAGTAACTCTCCCTTATGTCATTTATATTTTCTAAGTGGTTTTGCACATAGTTTAAGTTAGAAACTAACCAATCTAATCATTTTAATACCATGAATTTGTTGGGAATCTGACTGACCCAGATTGGCCGCTCCTAAGATCTCACTTCAAAAAAATGTCAGAATAATAGAGAAATAATAATAGGAAATAGAAACCAATCTCACAACACAAGAATTTAAGTGGAAAATTCTCAAATCAAGAGGAAAACCACTGTCTCTCAGAAAAGAATTTCACTATATGAAAAGTTTCTACAATCACATAGATTTCTCTCTTTTCTATCCAATGACCCCAATACAGCCAAACCCTTTCTCACAAGTATTCTTTCACTCATACTTTACACTGCCACTCTTTGAAACTTCTTCTTTCACAAAGAAACTCTACTCTCTTTGAAATGAGAAATAAAGAGAAATAAAGGATTTAATTAGAAGAGAGAACTTGAAATGCTTTCAAGTTTTGGGATGAAGAGAATGATGAATAAAGTTTCTATCTACAGGCCTTGAAAGGTAGTGTTCTCACTACCTTTTACTATTGTTATTACGGCTACCATTTTCACTATTGTTATGACGGCTGTCCTATTCACTATTATTATGATGGCTCCTTTTTTTACTTCTATTCACACATACATCAATAATCTCTCACTTGAAGACTTGATTTCAATCACATCTTCATATACGTCTCATCTCATAGCTTACATTGCTATCATTGTCTTTACTGGCAATTATACTCCACCATATGAGTATACATATCACTTAGAATTGACAAATTTTAAGAATTTCATCTCGACTCATGTCAAAAGAACCTTATTGATAATTATGGTGCTGACTCTCATGTTTGGCTTCTCCGGGAGTCCATCAGCCATCGACATTATTCAGTACATGCCTTACATCAATACTAAACCAATGCATGTATACAAACTTGCTGCCACTAATTATGACACATCCTCTTTCATGGTGTCTTTAGAGATTAGCAGTATGCCATGAAGATGTACATATCATGATCAAAGGACAAGATCATTATTTCCATCATTGAAGACAATATTAGCAGCATCACCATATTTAGAACTTTTAGCTGAGCCTGCTCCACCTTTTTGACAATTTCTTTTTAGGTGCCCAGATTGTCCACACCTCTAACAGATTACAGTCTTTTTCATAGAGTTTTTCTTCCTAGTGTCAACTGCCAAGGTTGAGCCTTCAGATAAACATTATTTCCACCACCCGTCAACCTTCTTTCTTCAGACAAAAATTTACTTGTGACCTCAGAATAAACTTCAGTCTCCTTCCTATAAACCAAAATAGGTTTCATGTGCTCATAGGACGGTGGAAGAGACCAGATGAATCGTAATGCCTTATCTTTATCTTCAAGCTTCACTCCACCAGCCTCCAATTTAGATACGATACCATTTAAGATACTTAGATGATCAAAAATTTTTGTACCTTCATTCATACGCAATGTATGAAACTGCTCCTTCAGGTACACTTGATTTGAAACACCTTTCGCTTGATATAATTCTTCAAGCTTTCTCCAGAGATCTTTGGCCGTCATTATTCCAAGCACACTTGCAAGGACATTTTTGGCCGAACATATACGTATCGCACTTGCAGCTCTCTCATCCAGATCATCCCAGTCTTCATCGCTCATACTGGATTTCTCAGAGTCTCTACCTTTATAAGCCTTTCTATCTTTCAAAACCTTGTGCAATCCAGATTGAATCAATAAATCCTTGACTTATATTTGTCACAAGCCAAAATTAATGTTCCCATCAAATTTCTCCACATTAGTTCTAACCGAAATTGAAATCTTGTTTCCTGACATCTTGCTTCGTATTTCTAACTTGGAAAAGTGCTAAAAAAATTTCCAAGAAAGATTAAAGAGTTAAAATGCTCCCACTTGAACACAATCTCCTTATACAGAATTTCTTAGACTAACACCAAGCTATAGTACACCAAAGAACCCCACTCTGATATCACTTGTTAGGAATCTGACTGACCTAGATTCGTCGCTCCCAAGATCTCACTTCAAAAAAATATCAGAATAATAGAGAAATAATTATAGGGAATAGAAACCAATCTCACAACACAAGAATTTAAGTGGAAAATTCTCAAATCAGAAAGAAAACCATTATCTCTCAGAAAAGAATTTCACTAAATGAAAAGTTTCTACAATCACATAGATTTCTCTCTTTTCTACCCAATAACCTCAATACACCCAAGCACTTTCTCATAAGTATTCTCTCACTCACATCTTACACTGCTACTTTTTGAAACTTCTTCTTTCATAAAGAAACTCTATTCTCTTTGAAATGAGAAATAAAGAGAAAGAAAGGATTTAATTAGAAGAGAGAACTTGAAATGCATTTAAGTTTTGGGATGAACAGAATGATGAATGAAGTCTCTATTTATAGGCTTTGAAAAGTAGTGAGAACACTCCCTTTTGCTATTGCTATTACGGCTACCCCTTTTTACTATTGTTATTACGACTGCCCTTTTCATTATTATTATGACGGCTGCCTTATTCACTATTGCTATGACGGCTATCCTTGTTACTTCTATTCACACATACATCAACAAAATTTGCGGAAGGATCCCTATAATTTCACAAATTGAGCTAGGAAAGGTCTCAGCTACTGCCACTTTACGGGTTTTCCCGGGAAATTTACCATGTACTAAAAGTGGCAAAACAAGGGGCTATTGTATCTGCATATGAACATGAATGTTTTCCTTGAATTTTATGCAAGAAGTCCCTCCTCTTGGAATCCCAATAGGTTTTAGGGTTTAGGATAAATACTCTATCCCATTGCTGACTAATATCCCCTAAATTTCCCATGTTCTCTTCTCTGTTGTTCCCTCAGTATCTGCTTTAAATATTTTTCATCTTAACCTAGTAATAACCATAGCTAGCTTAATTTATTCTAATCATATTTTAGGAACTTACTTAAAACAAGTTTGTAAATTAGATGCAGATGATCAGCTACTTCAATATGATGTCACAATAATCATACATATGATGTTCTAAGTTATAAATTCTCGCCTTGAACTTCCGGAATAGGAGTATTGATCCTTCTCATTAGTTGCAAGCACCTTTTTATAATATGAAGTTGACAACAATAAAATGCCGAAATGATAGTATGCTCGGCTATATTGCATAAAACTTCTAGTAAATTTTGATATAAACTTAGAAATAAATCTTAAGAAACACAAGTGAAAAACATCTTATACAATATAATAGAATAGAACTAACAGGGGAGGTTTTATAATAAAATTGATATACGTATTTTGTTTAAGAAACAATTTGGTCATTTTTTCTATAAAATGATAAATTGAGACATTTTTAAACTGAAGTACGAAAAGCAAGCATATTGCTAAGAGCATGTAAAAAATTAGGCTTTTGACAATTTTTTGAAGAATCCCAAATGGACTGATTTTTTTTTTTGAAGAATCCCGAATTCATTTAGAAAAGTACTAATTTTTTAAAAGCTTATTTAGAAAAATATTATGTTTAAATTTTATTAGGAAATACCATTGTTCCTTTAAAATTAGGTTTTTTTCAAAAATACTCGATGTAACCAATTGAATTACTTGAGGTACCCAAACAACAAACTGTTTATTTCAATTAATTAATAAAAAATAGTATTTTTCTAAATATTTTTAATCGGATTTTATCTAATCAAATTTAAGATTTTTTAAAAAAAATTGACCATTTGGAATTTTTTTAAAAAATTTAAAAAAAAAATTGCCATGTAAAATTAAATTTCCTCAAAAAAAATTAAGACCTTTTCTATGACCTCCTTTCTGATGATCACAAATAACCATAATTTTTATGACTAGTCTAAAAAAAATATCCTAAAAATAGTTGTAAAAAGCATCAGTCAGACCCCCCCTCCAAAAAAAAGTAGAAAACTAGGTGGACAATTTTTTAAATTAGTTTAAGTAAATATTCGTGTTTTAAAAGTTATAGCTAAATGTCCGTTTTTTTTTTTAAGTTTTAGTTGTAAATAGGTTATATTTCTATTTTTGTCATTAAGTAAATTAGACATTTAGTTATAAATTTTTTAGCTTGGTCATATATTAATTTTTGGACCAAAAATAATCAAATAACTACTCAGCCCAAAAAAAATCATAAAACGGTCCATTTCCCAAAACATTATACATAAATTAGGCCCAATTCCTTAAATGTGAGAACACATTTAATACATCTTTTTATATTATTGTCGTTATTATTATTATTACTATTTGAGAAAACACCTTGTGTTTTAAGAAATATAGGAAAACCCATAAATTTTGATATTTTATTATAAAAAACATTATAGTTAGACTATTCTTTAAACCTAACCTTCTCATATAAATTAAATTAGATACATTGACAAGAAGTAACAAAATTACAATTAATAGATGGTAGATTTAGGTTTATCTTACATTTTTACTGTCTTTGCATATATAAATTGTCATGACCTAAAATCCGAGCCAGTGGCAGAAGGACACAAAGGTGGGAAATTCCTTGATTTATTTGAAAAGTGTAAAAAAGTTTTAGTTTGATAAACAGTCCATTTTAATAAAATATTTATAATTTCATCCTGTGAACCTCTCCAACAGTTCATATACACTATTAAACATAGATCGAATAATAATTTAAAAACGCGAAATCAAATATAAGTCTAAGCATCACCATCATTCACAACGAAACTCAAATCCCAGAATGACATACATAAGTTCAGAGACAAAATAGAAAGTAGTAATCTTGGTTCAATGCTAATACAAAATCCAAATAGTCCAAACACCACAACAACAAGCTTCTGACATTACTAAGAGACGAACTACAGTCAATATGACCTCTTACTCCTCTTGATCACCAAGATCGCACTGAACACTACTTGAGGAAGAAGGTAGGGGGGTGAGCATAAAATGCCCAGTAGGAAAAATAATTACCTCTGTCAAAAATATTTTAGTGATGGAGAATTCCTGCATGGTTAGTTTAGTACAAAACATACATATATATATAATCCAAACCGAAAATCCATATATATTTAAAGCAGTGTAATCAAAACCATTCAATTTATATACACATGATACAAATCAACCCATACCTATAAGCTCTCATCCTTTCATCTCTAGAAACCCAAGATGATGGCACTAAGTATGCCTAACAACCTGTCTGACACTTAAGCCCATATCCGGAGGGGACACCCGTATGTCGCCTACCAAATCTGGAAGGGCAACCGAATTGCCTATGCCTATCAAATAGGAAGGTAATCAGAAGTAACAAAACCCTGCACGGCTTAATAGACTCTACACTGACGGTGGGACACGTAGCGCCACACTGTAAACCCACGATGCTACCACGGTGCTCATGTATGATCGTATGACACGTGCAATACAGAACTGAAGTGTGAAAATAACTATGCTCGAGTTTTTCAATAAAATCAGCATACTAGGTTTTATAGGAAAATGGGCAGCATAACAGCCTTATTTTTAATATACCTAAATAACTTGTACTCAGAAAATTCCCAGAGTAATACAATATGTATATATCATACAATCAATTCTCATCACAGATGTTTAAATAGTCTAAAAATCACGTTTGTTCTCATGTATCGTAGAAAATAAGTTTTATTCGAAAACGATATAAAACAGAGGTAATTGAGTCTCTACCTCGCTTAAATAGCGATACCACACTATTGAATCCTCAAGGTGTTATTGATGATCGCCCGGAGGGTCGGAGACCAATTCCAAGCCCTCGATTGTCCTCTTGTAAAAAACCAACTTCTCAACGGAGCTTTAATTCCGCAAGTAGACCTCTTCACTGAATTCTTAGCATCCAAAATAGCTAGGTTAGACATATAACTTGTCCAATTCTGATCCAGGTCTACACCGGACCGGTGGCACATAAATCGAGGTAAATTCCGATCGTCTGATCTCGATTTCCGTGCCAGTCGCCAAACATAGGTAATATATATATATATATATATATATATATATATATATATATATATATATCAAACTTCCCCATTTTTCGAGTACAATCCAAAAAATGACAACAAAAACACAATCTAACGGCAGGATCAAAAAGTCAAACTTAAACTCAACACATTCCAAAAATGGCAACTTTTGATTCGGCCAGTATGGGGTTAAGATATATATACCTTGAGCTTCCTCTCGACGAGACGAATCCAACGAGTCCGGTTTAAGGTCGAATAGACGCCAGAATCTTCACGGGGGCCAAAAATCTGAAATGCTCCAAACGGCTCCTCCTTCCTCTCCGGCAACGGTAACAGCTCCGGCGGCCCTGCAGCTGGCCGGCGCTAGCTTGTGGTGGCCTGGGGGAGCTCCGCCTGCCGTCTGGTGGCCAGACGATGCTCGGGAGGCGAGCTGCGGTAGTGGTCCTCCTTCGACTGAAGGAGACCCGAGAGAGAGAGAGAGCGCGCAAAAGAACAGGGCACGTGGCCTGTCTTTATGGGGCAGAGCAATTTTTCAAAAATTGCACATAAGTCCCCAAAATTTTAAATCTCTATCAAATCAGTACACTAAAAATTACAATTTAGTCTTTCTGTACAAAACTTTTGCTAATTAATCTCCCTAATATTATATCCAAAAAATTGATAAAATGTCCAAATTACCCTCCTAAAAATCCGGGTATAATATAAATAGTTATTTAGAAACTATTTTATCACTTACGAGGCCATTTAGAAAATCAAAATATTGTTTAGAATATTTCTTAAAACACAAGGAATTTTTATAATAAAAAAATAAATTGAAATGAATAAAATCAGATGGAAATGAGGTTTTTCATATTTCTTAAAACACAAAGGACTTTGTTATATATATACATATATATATACATATGATATACAAAGCCATTTTTACGATGTTTTCTTTGATTATTTTTAATCGGATATTTTTCTTCCTCCCTTTTCTTTCCACTAAATTGATAAAATTAGACCATTCCTCTTTTTTCTTTTCCTTTTTTTTCCCCTTCTCCTTTTGGACATTTTGGTTGGGGCCCGGGGAATTCGAACTCTTAAAGGAAAAGAAATGGAGAAGAATAGGGAAAAGAATTATGCTATTACAAAAGATAAAAAACAGCTCCAAGAATAAACAGCCAAACAAGCAGAGGCGCTTGCTAACCTAAAAAGTAAGTCGTTGAGAGAGATTGACATCAAGCTTTGTGTCTTCTAATAGGCCATATGAAAAGAAACTTGAGCATCCAATATCTGAAGTTGTGTATCGTAATGAGCAAATTATGCATTGGATTTTCCTGTTGAACTATCTACTAATGGTAAATTCACAATTCACACAATAAAGGTATATAACACTGATATCCCTTTTCACATACAGCAGAACCAAGGGAAATGAAATTTGCTATTAAGAAAACAAGGGGAAAAAATAAATAAAAACAGGAAAATTCAATGAAACCAAAAAAAGGGAGGAAAAATTCCTGCACAGTATAACTTCTTTATGACAAACCAAGAATAGGACAGCAATGATAGACTGCTGCTGCGCTGCTATGCTGCTGAGTCTTCAATCTTTCGGTGAAGGCGGTATAGATGCATCAGTTGAGTAGTACTGCTGGGAAATCCCCTCATCAGTGCCATAAAATGATTCGTTAGCCACATTGCCTTCTTGTTGTGAGCTGGATCGACAGAGATCTTCTATTCGCTTTGTCACCTCAGCCATTGAGGGACGCTTGTCAGGGTACTGCATGGTACATTCCAGTGCAATTTGTAAAAGCTCAACCATTTCTTCCTCAACATTCTGGTACCTGAGAAGCTCAAGGTCAAATACTTCAGCAGTCCACTCCTCTCGAACCACAGACTGGACCCATCTTGGAAGGTCGACTCCTTCCTCATTCAACTGGGAATGGGTGGGAGGCTTTCCTGTAAGCAGCTCCAAAAGCAGCACACCAAAGCTGTACACATCTGCTTTTGGGGATACTTTGTGAGGATCCGTGACTTCTGGGGCACGGTAACCAGCAATGCGGTTGGGAGCCGAGTTGGGGCTAGCAAGATGAGCAAGGCCGAAATCCGATACACGAGCCTCATACGATTTTGTCAGGAGGATATTTGAAGATTTAATGTTACCATGGGAAGAAAAACGACCCTGAGAGTGCAAGTATTCGATGCCACGAGCAGCTCCAAGTGCAATGCCAGACCTTGTTTCCCAATTCAGTGGAGTCCTGCCAGCCCCGCTGTTTCCTGTGGTTTCAAATAAGGAAACAAAATGACAGCATAAGTACAGGCCAGAAAAAAATTGGTTCAGCTTACATCATTTATCTTGCTGTTTTTACCTTTCCTTGATTCCCAGATCACAAGCAGAGAAATCTATTTACTGTTTTCTAGTTTAATTTTTTGTCATGTTTTCATTGAGATGCCGGAGAAGGAAGCTAAGAGATAACTAATTCCAAACATTCACCGCTGTAACTATAAATCCCGAGCATGTACAATTCTTCTACTAAGAAATAAACAAATAGATAGAAAGTGGAGCTTGTTCACCTTTTCGGTCATGTAAAGAAAGAAAAATATTGCCTAAAAAAGCAGCAAAAAAATTTGAAATACTAATTCATACAACATTGCTTCAAGAAAAGAAAAGAAACTTCATAGCAAAAACAAAATATATGAAAGGAAAAGCTTGAAGAAATAATCAATGAGTTGTAAAGAAGCATACACCACATCCAGATAATTTTTTCCACAGAATTTATAGGATTTATTTTAAATTTACTAAGTAGAATTTATGAAGCTAGGTCGTGGCTACATGACCTGAGAAACCGCACAACAAAGACAAGAAATGGAAAATTTTTCAAGAAGTTTTCTTTTTCTAATTTTTGTGGAAAAAGGCAAAGCAGAATACCTTTTCCAATACTCCATAACATCCAATTAACCCATTAAAAATGACTGACTTATTGCTTAGTGCAAATCTCAAGACCCTTAAACGTGCCTAATTAAAATGGCCAACTACTCTAGTTGCTCAATTTTCCTGATATTCTCTTGCCAATTCACATTTCTTTCAATTTGTTTTGCTTTCACTATCATATTGTTTTGCTAAAAAAGTAAGTTAAAATTTTAGCGACGGTTACAAGTTAAGCTTTTTGAGGATTCATCCCCAATAAGCTTGGGCTTAGCAAAATAGCAAGTTGAGAAACCCAAAACTCAGATCTAAACATATAAATGAACCCAAGCAAATATCTAGCAAATTAGCCAAGCAGAAGGGAACAGTGTAAATATCATAGATAAATAACCACATTAGGAAGTGAATCAAAAGAAAATAATAAAGACTTTAAGACGTATGGACTATACCACAAAACAAGATCAACATATCCATATCACAAATAATTGAAATACAAACGAATAAACAAATAGACAGACAACAATCAGGGAAACCAAACAGTTAAGGCAAAGAGATAATAGTATGAAGCCATAATAAGAATTCAATCATTTAATCACCACAAAACAATAGTAAAAATGCTGAAATAGTGAGAACAAAAACATAAGCAAATTCAGATGACAAGAAAGTAAAGAGAAGACAGAAATGCTAACCGTGCAAAAGCGCAGACAAGCTTCCCATGGGCATGTAATCATAAACAAGAAGTTTCTCATCTCTGCTATAGTAATAAGCCCTGAGTGGGACCAAATTCTCGTGATCCATTCTTCCAACATCTTCCAACTTTTCCCTGAACTCCTTCTCTGGCACAGAGGCTTCCTTCAACCTCTTAACAGCCACAGCAACCCCCATTTCCAAAGTCGCCTTATAAGCTGTCCCGAATGTCCCCTTCCCTAGTACCTCAGCTGATGCCCTCAACAAGTCCTCCAAATCAAACACCCTCACAGCATTGCCAAAAAACACCAAACTCCTATTCCCACCATTCTTTTTGACACTGGCTTTTGCCACTGCCGACGATGAATAATCAGCACTCGAACTCTCAATATCCATGGTAGACTTTCCACTAGGAATTCCGAGCTCAGTAGACTTTGAGGCAATTTCCTTCGAGCCCTTTTCGCCACGATCCTTTCTTCGACAGAAAAATATCATAATAGCAAGAATGAACAAGAAGAAAACAACACAAGCGATCACAATACCGGCAATGACTCCACCAGACAACTTCTTCTTCTTGTTCTTTTCCACAATCTCGGTCCCATTACAGGGCTTCAAGGGCTTCCCACAAAGCGAATTCCCATCGAAAGAGTTAGCAGGCAAGCCCGAAAGCTTTTCAGGAATCGAACCATTCAATTTATTAAACGAAACATTGAATTCTTCAAGTGCGGGCAAATCAAGTTCTGGGATGGACCCAGAAAAGTTATTGTTATTCAAAAACAGAACAACCAACTTGGTCAAATTATTAAACCCCGGCGAGATCTCACCGGTAAATTTGTTATCGCCAAGATTAAGCCGGACCAAGCTTTGCATACCGAACAAGAAGCCGGGTAGGGAACCCGAAAAGAAGTTACCTTCCAAGTGAAGCTCACTCAGAGCGACGAGGTTGGCGAAGTCGGGTGGGACTGAGCCAGTGAGCGCGTTGAACCGAAGGGAGAGCTTCTGCAATTGAGTCAGGTTACCAATTCCCAGAGGCAGTTCGCCGGATAGTCCAGCGCCGGGGAGTCGGAGCTCGGTGACTCCGCCGGATGCACAAGTGACGCCGAGCCACGAGCACGGCAAGGGGAGCGAGAGATTCCACCGAAGCGTGCGACCACCTAAAGCCCTTTGGAGGTTTATCAGTGTCGCCTTGTCCGATACTAGATCAGACTCACCGCCGGGGACGAAACTCAAGCAAAACACGAGAAAAACTACGGTGAAAAACGGTCGCCATCGCCAAACCTCATCGGCCTTCATTTTCTTCTCCAATTTCTGGTCTGGGAAGGGGGGAAAAAAAAACAATCAAAAACAAAATAAAAAAGAGAAAAAAGAGAAAAAACGAAAACCCAGATGTGGGTTTTAGAGGGGTTATCCAGTAGCGGCGGTGATTTGATTTTTCCGGTATCTGTTTGGACGGAGAGAAAGTGTAGGAAAACTAGAGAGAAAAAGGAGGGAAACGAGGGATTACACTGATGGGGGGTAGTTGCGAGCAATAAAACCCTCAGGATAAAGGCTAAAAAACCCTTTTGATGAGCTGGAATTTCAATTCTACAAGGGGGAGAGAGAAGTTTTGGTAGGGTACGTTCGGGTGTAAACAGAGGACAAATGCAGTCGCGGTGACTTTGAACTTTGAAGGTGGTGTGTACTGTGGACAGTGTAGAGTGGATTAAGCAATGTTATGTGGGGCGCTAAAAAATTCCAAAACTTTTAAAAAATGTGTGAGGAGAGAATTGGGGACGATGAAATGGCAAATTTTAGTTCAGCAAGGAAGGTTCTGAACTAAATGGACCCCACGGAAATCAGAAAGGTCCAATGGGGCTTTTTTGGAGCCTTGTTTTGGTGTCAGCGTGACACAATGTGCTTTTGGTTTTGGAAGTGTTTTTGCTTGTTCAAAGGACACACCGGTTTTACTATACAATATATATAATATTAAGAAATTTAAAATAAAAAGGGCACTTTTATATAGTATTTTTCCAATGATTGCATCATTATGATACAAGATTACTTTTAATCAAGGGTTTTCGATACTGTTTGCTGACTATTCTTTACAATTTTTTGTTTGACTTTAAAAATTGAAAATACCTTGAAACCAATTTCAATTTAACTACCGAAATTATGGAAATATATGCTCCAAAAGTAATTGAAATGTGTGGGAAGTGTATTTAAATTACATATAATCATTATCTTTTTCTGTTAATTTCTAGTTATGGAAATTATGGAGTATATGGGAACTCAAAAAGTAATTGAAATGCGTGGGAAGCATTTTATAGTTTAACCAAAAAAAAAAAACTTTGGCTCGAAAATATAACTAGAAATTAACAGAAAAAGATAATGATTATTTGTAATTTGAATAATTTTTTTTCCGTATCTTATCCTTAATTCGTAATAGTATACCCCCAATCCAAAGGGATAAGTTCTCTCTCTATAACCCTATTTTAATACGGATGGGAGACTATACTCAATACTAGATTTGGTAAATATGACAAATCTCCCTATTTCATTTTCTTATTAATTTATTATGTAATCAATTTCTCTTCCCATTTTAATATCTTAGCTATTTTTTGCCTTTTTCATTTTAGAAGTTTTTCGTTTGCAACCCAATAGGTTTTATCATATTCATAAATATATATATATATATATATATTGTAACTGGAAGGTAGTACTTAAAAATTATAAAAATAAATAAATAAAGGGGTTGGGGAGGAGGGGTTCTTTTCGCCGTAGTTTTAAATAAAAGAGGAAAAATTATTCAAAAAAAAAACGAAAAATATGAAGCGAGTTTTTTCTTTTTTTTTTTTTAATAATCAATATTGAACCAAGAATTGGGCAGTGGTGACTCAAATCATACGGGAAGATTTAAACCTAATAGTAACTTATTTTTAGTATGGCATTGATGTTCTAATAGTAACTTATTTTAAGTATGGCATTGATGTTTTTTTTTTTTTTGGAAGTGAAAAACTTTGATGTTAATTGAAGCAAGTAAAATTCTTTCAATACAAAAAAAAAAAATTGAACCAAGTAAAATAACCAAAAAATTCAGAGTAAAAAAACCACCTACTTAAAAGAATGGACATAAACTTTAATACTTTTTCTTTAAAAGGCAAATTTTGATACTTTATTCCAGTGACAACTAACATATAGTAGACCTGTCGTATTAAAACTCCATTTCCCAAAGCATGTGATACATATCATGATAACCTATCATAATTAATTCAAAATAATGAGTTGATTGGTTCAATAATAAAAAGAAGGGACCTTCTTAATATGGCCCTTCATTTACGTCGATGGGGGGGATTTGACAAAGTGACAATAACACGGCTATTATATCCTTATGACATTAATTATCGATTTTTGCTTTTAAAAAATTCCTAAATTTATTGGATAGTTTATTTTTAAGTCCACATTCAGTTTAAAATTAGCCTTTCATGCAACGGTTATCTCATGACAAGTTACTGATCTCTATTTACTTCTTTTCTATAGTAAAATTACTGGCGTTAGAGTCTTACTTAGGGGTATCGTTTAGTCAAAGTCTCTAGTTATTAATCTTTAATGTCAAGTTGAAACCTGTAACAAACATTATAAAAACTAACAATTGTTACATTTTAGCACCGTTAATTTTACATGATTTAAATAACAACTTTTTAAAGAGTTAAGAGGACATTTTTTTTTTAACCCCTATGAGTTACAGTAGTCTTTTAAATCCACAGAATTCAAAAAACAAAAAATCGAAATATATAACTTTATATATGAACTATGAAGTTACTGTTCCCTGAAACAAAATAGAAGTAATTGCAGGGCAGTGGAATACTAATTGATATTTTTATTTTTTCAAATAAATGATGGCTGTGCGTCATTATGGATAAATAATATGGCATTATTGGTGACAGCCTTGTAATTTTAACGATATAGTATTGTCGTTTCGGATATTCTTAAGCCCAAAAACAAAGAAGAAAAAGAAAAGAAAAATAACTATTGGTCCATCGAAAATTCGAGCTGTAATATAACTGACGGAGTGGCCGGTGAGTTTAGAGCCGCCATGAAAGAGTCTTCTGGATGACTCAAAAGCGTATTTGCTAATCTTTATTTTATTTATTTGTTTATTTTATGAGATCCAGAGAGCAATTCCTTTATTTTATTTTATTTTTAAGAGCAGTTTGAGTTGAATATACCCTTAAAATGTTGTGGTTCATTTTTCATTTTTGCTTTGAAACAAGTCATCAAGCTTAACTATGAAGCCGAATAAGCCGATGCTTAGGCCCTATAATTAGGAAGGCTCCAACATTTTCCCCTTCGTAGTTTTTTTCTTTTTTTTTTTTTCCTTTTTGAAGGCAAAGTATTAATAATAGCCTATATTTCAAAAATCAAATATTATTTTATTACACATTTACTTTTTTTTTTTTTCCCTATTGTGGAATAATCCATGAAAATAATGTGTACCTTTTTCTCTTTTAACTACAAATGTAAGGTTTTTTTTTCTTTTGGAAACTAAATTTTTTTTATATTTGTTTCTATTTACATGCCTCTTTTCTTTTCTCATTCTCTTTGAGAAAATACTCTCTTTTCTCAAGACAACTTTTTTCTCTTTCTCCAGACCTCTTCTCAAGACTACACATTGCTATTCGATCTCTTATCAAGATTTCTTATACATGTGACAAAACATTGACAGATTTCTTACACATGCGACAGAACATTGATGAANTTGCATCGTCTCTCAACCTTTTTGGGAGTTTGCCTAGGCCCCAAATTAGAGTCGACCATGCGACTGTCGCCTACTTCAACAAACAATAAAATAAAAATAACAAAAAGAAGATAAGAGCAAGGATAAAAGAAATAAAAGTATGATAATTATTAACTGCAGGACGAGCTCAACATAAATTGGTGATGTCGTTTACATGGTACTCCATCTTTGTCTAAGGTTACCGTCAGCGTTAAGTGATAATTTGAAGCTTTGAATTATTATTGTGTTGTCTAGACAATAGTAATAGAATGTCCACAATATAGACACCGTCCAAAGAGGCCCAGGTGCAAGCTGCCACTCTCAAAGGGTAGTGTCGTAAATTAGAAAATATTTGAAATTCAAAAGAATAATGAGTCGGAAATGGACCGCGTCCGCATTTGTTGGAAGAAGACTCGCTGTCACATATCAGCAACTTGGATTATTTATTTATTTATTTAGGTATTGATTTATTATTTTTTGAATAAAATTGTTTCGGAAAAGTTTTGGATTTCTTTGTGTAACTTTAATCACCGGCCAATTATGTCGTCGCCCATGGCCATCTTTATTTTATTATCTTGGTCTCTTTGTGGCCGAAAGGGCAGTTGGGAGTTGGGACAAAGCCTCCGGGGAGAGATATCAACTTTAGCTACTACATTTGTTTTCCTTTTTTTTTAAAAAAAAAAAGAAGAATTCATTACCAACTGGATAAAGGCTCTATGAATAGTGTTGCTCATCTCAACTTTAATATAAAATTTTAGGACCAATGGATCTTTATTTTTTTTTTTGAATACAACTAATGGATGGATTATGTGACTAGTAAATTGTAGAGCTGTGATGTGTCGTATTGTACCGGAAGAGTTTATTAAAGTTTGACAGAAATGTACTTTTATGTTGTATCATGTTGTGCTGTTGTGCTGTCGTATCGTAATGTGGTATACCGAGATTCAAAATCACTAACCTAGTACAACCCATTAGACATACTTAAACGAGTCGTGTCAATCCGCATACCTAGATGTGTTAGTCCATTATTTTGGCCCCATTTAATTAGTAAAATTTTCTTAACTTTACTACTGTTTTATAAACATTTTCTTTTTCCAAACCATTCATATGTGTGCAAAAAAACAAAAAATAATATAATAAATTAAAGATAAAATTCATTTAACATCAAAAAAGAACGAAAAAAAATGTAATTGTAAACTATAATTGATTATAGATTATTTTCCTATTAGGTTAAACTTGTATATTAGAAAAATAATTTAAAATAAGATATGTAAAAAATGTAATTGTAAACTATAATTGATTATAGATTATTTTCCTATTAGGTTAAACTTGTATATTAGAAAAATAATTTAAAATAAGATATGTGTATCATGCTAATGTGTTGTGCCTATATACTAGTGTGCTGATGGGTCGTATCATACTCACCTTATTTTGCTTAAATTATGAGCCTAGTACGACTCACATAATTGGATCGTCTCTGGCATGACCCATATTTTAATGTGTAGTATCATGCTGTTGTGTCAGTGAGTTAGTCCAACTCTCTAGACAGCTCTAATAAATTCGTAATTTTCAATCGGTGTTTAATTGTTGTAAGTATGGGTATATTATCTTTTTCGTTAACCATAGAAATCGCCTAACTCACATTGCACTACCATCATTACCATAGTGCACTCCAGCTTGGAGTAAAATTTTATCTGGTCATCATAATGCAATGATGTTTCTGGTTTGGAACGTTGTTAAAACCATGTAAATTGCACTACACCATATATGATATATATGCCAATCTAGTAGGGTTTTTCTTTCTACCTATTTATACATATTTTTTTTAGCAATTGCATCATTAATTTAATGACTATCATAATTTAAATAATTGAAAAAAATAATAATAAAAATAAATATATATTATTCAATACTTTTCATTCACCTCTTTTATTATGAAAAGACATACGTGACCAATTTTAATTGGTAAAAATAATATTTACCCATATATATATTATTTATATATTTTTAGAAAATTTGTGGTAAAGTTCTTTTTTTTTTTTTTTTATATATCACTTGAGTCTTTTCATTTCAAATCGTTGGATCAAATCTCACATACTAGAATAATCAGTGTGTATATACATATAAATACCCAATCCAATATTTACTTTTTTTTT
>JXTB01000182.1:214499-251650 GCA_002914805.1 Parasponia andersonii | reverse complement strand
ATATATATATATATAAGCGAGGTTTCAATGGTTATGACTCCGCGATAACCATCATAAAAATTTGTGTTAGTACTAAATAGTATAGATATTAGTGTAAGCATTAAATATAAATAATTTTTGTAATGCAAAATTACATGCTTCAACAAGTTTCACGATAGATTAACATTTGGTATTAATTACAAAGATTTTTTTTTTTCCAGTTTTGCAATAAATATCTTTTACGAAAATCTAGATTTAATAATGACAGAATTTCGTGTCTTTTCAATTCTCTATTTTTGAATTGTTGCATTAATTTAATTAGTTAGCTTTTGAAAATTGGATTAATGGCACAGCTGGTCTCTTGACTATTATGTGAAGTGTTACAATTTGGTCCCTATACTTTCAATTATGACAATTAAGTCTCTCAAGTTAGTGATTGCTAGCAATATGGTCCTTAGTCCTTTGTCGTAAAACAAAAAACGTTTAACAAAACAAAAACTGATAAAAAAAAAATCCAGAAAAAAAAATTGTATGAGAGAATGGGAAAAATTAAAAAGAAAAAAAAAATGACAAGAACAAAATACAGAAAAAATCACTCCTCATCCAACACAAACACTTAGAAGATCAGTCTCTGTAAATCTCAAAAAACCAATGTTCTTGTATCCCTAAACACCCCTTGAACCATCAAGACCAGATCGTCATCATCTAGTCCGTTATCATCTCGCTGTAGAAATGGGTTCCTGGATTTTCATTTCGAGAATGTGAGAGAGAAATAAAGATTGAGAGATATAGTTCCTGTTGTCCTAATCCTCTCGAAAATATAGAAGAACAACAACCCATCAATATATAAATATATATTTTTTAAAAAAATTGTGCAGATGAAGAACTTAAGAAAGATATTTATTTTGTTAGATCATTCATAATTTATTTTTTTAGATCTAAATTATAATTTAAATATATTTTTAGTTGTTTTTTTTATTTTATTCTATTTTAATCTAAGTTATTTTCATTATGAACTTTTTAACCCTTTCTGTTATGTATTAACGGTGAAGGACTTGACTGCCATCAATCACTAAATCAAGGGACTAAATTACTCCAATTGAAAGTTCAAGGACCAAATCAAAATACTTTACATAGTCATGGGACCAATTGTGTCATTTGAGTTTTGAAAATTGTATTCTATTTGACAAAAAAACAAAAAAAAAAAAACATAAGAAAAATTAATTTAAAAAACAAAAATCTAAAAGTTAGATAAATACTGAAATCATTTTCCATTCTCATTTTATTTTTGGAGTTTAAATGAATCTATTGAAAAGATAACCTATTCGTCGGAAAAGATAACAAATAAATTTTCAAAGCTAACGATATTTGGATACAATATTTATTTTCATCTAAGATTCTACGACCCAAAAATTTTGTTTGTAAATCACATCCTGAACATGCATATCTTTTATTATGAACCCTTCCAAAAGATAATCAAAATTTAAAACAATTTTTAAGAAAAAAAAATCCCTAAAAAATATTCTCGAATGTTCAAACAAAAGGTTTAAAAATAATCTCCGAAAAATATAGCCAAATTCTAAGGATAAACAAATTAAAAAACTGTGCATATGTTCATACATAAATTATGAATATTATTCATTCAATTATCACATACAATGTATGCACTAAATTAGGGACTTGTTCTTTGTTTTTAATCAAAGTAGTCATAGAGACACAATAATATATATATGACCTAAAGTAAGAATGATTTTTTACAAATATATATATATATATATATATATATATATATATATATAAAACATGAATGTGGTTCAATTGTCAAAAATAATATTAAAAAAAATATGAAACATGATTATGGTTCAATTTTCATAAATAATATGTACCCTATGAAGCTTGCTCTTTGATTTCAATCAAGATAGTCACATAGATAATACAATGCATATGACATAAAGTATGAATATAGTTCAATTTTCAAGTATAATATGCGCTTTATTAATTAGATGTCTAATTTTATTCAAAATAGTCATAAAGGTACACATATTGTACATGTGACCTAAAGTATGATTCATTCAATTATCAATATATATATATATATATATATATTTCCTAAGAGATTTGCTCTTTGATTTTGATCGAAGTAAGTCACAGCGATATAATATTATATATGTAATATTAAATGTGAATGAACTCATTGTCATGAATCATATTTGCTTTATATATTGACTTGCTCTCTACTTGTAGTCACAAAGATACTTGTGCATATGTAACCTAAATTATGAATGCAGTTTAATTATTACATATAATATGTGCATCAATGGATTTCTCTCTGATTTCGATTAAATAGTCCTTTTGATTAAATAGTTATAGAGGCAAATTACTATCTCTACGACCTAAAATATAAATGTAGTTTATTTTTCAATTGTCATGTATAGTGTATGCTCTAAGCTAAAGATCGCTTGCAAAATAATGTAAAGAATCCTACTTCAATCCTTTTTTCTTTTTAAATTTATGTAAAATTAGGGTTATTTTTAATTTATCTCAAACTAAAATTTTATAGTTTTCCAAAAATATCTCTGTAATAAAATTTTAATTTACACCTCTTTCCAAAAATATCACCTTTTTTCAAAGTAAAAATATCACTATTATAACATATAAATTTACATTTTCTTCCCTAATGAACGCGCACTAAGAATGTTCTCATCTATTTTATCTAATCATTAGTTTGTTGGTTTTTCCCCCTTAATTTTTTTTTTTTTATAAATTATCATCTACAATTAAGTTTTTTGGAGGCATCAGTTAATTATTATTTTTTCTGTGCTTACTATTCATGTCAATTTATAAAACTCAATGTATGTGGCTCGATTATATCACTTTTTCCCTTTCAATTATTTAATTTGGTGTTTTCCAAATGGAAGCTCAAACTAAAAGTTTTAGGCGTATTTGTATCATTTGTCCTTGAACTTTGAGTCCTTTGGTATATTGGTCCCTAAATTACCTTTTTTGGCATTTAAATCCCCCAATTTCATTTACTTTGGCATTTAAATAGCTAGGCATGTTAAAAGATACCAGAGCTCCATTCAAGGGGATGTGACATTTTCTCTCTTGTCTTTTCAACGGCATTGAGTGGAATTTTGGAAAAAATTTCAGTGTTGCAAGCTTGTATTTGTACAAAAGTAACCAATTTATATTGGTTGTTTGGTTAGACGTTGAATTCATCTAGAATACCACCCGCAGCACGTGCACTTATAGGAGATATGATTAACCAAAAAAAAAATGTAATAGCCAATAATTGTAAATAAATTGTAAAAAAAAAAGAATTATAAATGAAAAAAAAAGGCACCAAAACATAACTTGCTTAATAACTTAATTTACGTAATTGAAAACGATAACTAGAAGATATGTAATATTTCTAATTTTTTAAATGCCAAAAAATGTAGGTATACTGAAGAAAAAATTCTAATTGCTTTAAAGAGAGGATAATTAGGAGAAATATATCAGATTTAGATGAAAACAAAGTTCACTAATTTTTTTTGAAAAACAACAAAAAAAACCCCAATTTTATTAATGGTATTTTGTCAAAAATTTATGTATTTGATACGCTTAGGGAACATAAGTTGTTTTATTTTAAAAAAAATTCAAATTTTGAATAGGGAGTGGATCATAAATTAAGATTTTATTTAAATTTAAATAAATTAATTAATATAGTTAAAAATGTCATGTTACCGGGTCACTAACAAGTTGTCTATCAAAAATATATTTAATAAGATTTATAATTTCAAAGCTATTGACTACCTAAATTTGTGGACCAATTACCAAATTAATTAGAGGCATTTGGTCTTCGTCTAATGGCTAAAATAATAATAACCACCAATAGGTAAATATTACACTAAAAAATTCAAACCTTAGCCTAATTATTAAATCTATCTCTTTTGGCAGATGCAACTAGTCATCTAGCACGTCCAGAGACTTGTCCTGCATTGTTACGAGAGTACAATTTTAATAGGTTGCTATATAGATGGATCATTATACAGTAGTTTTTTTTATTTTTACTTATCTATAATTTTTTTTTAAGCCGTTGAATATTTATCAAACAATTACAATGATTTAAATAATTAAGAAAAAAATAATAATAAATATATATTATTTAGTGTTTTTTTTCTCTCTCTCTTTTAACGAAGTGCATAATGAATTTTTGACTCAACATAATAATACCTAAAAAATGAAATATCTAGGAATGGTGCCATAAATATAAATATATATATATATATATAATTAAAGTGGTTTGTGACTCTGTATTAGTTGTAATCTATGTAATGTTCAGAGACAAATGGTTTGACAACACCTTTTGTCATTTCTATATTTATCTTCTTCTTTTTTTTTTTTTTAACGTAAGAAACACAATTTAATATGTTAATTAGATTTAAACCCACAACTCGTATTTGTGGTATTAACCACATAATCTCAACCCCACAATTAAGTGGGCTTTTTACATAAATCCAGATCCATAGTCCAAAGAATTGAAAAATTGAGGATGGGCAGAAATTTTTGAGAAATACCAAATTTATTTTAAAAAATACCATACTTTATTAGTATTTAGAAAAATACTATTTTATAAATTTAGTGCTTTCACGTGGTACTCGAGGTAACTAATTAAATTACTTAGAGTAATCAAGAGTTACTTAAGGTAACATGTATCTCAAATGATTCATCAATTAGCTAGAAGTGATATTTTTATTAAAAAATTTAAAAGTGGTATTTTCTTAATCATTACGAGATTTTTCAAAAGCTTTTGAAAATCGGGTATCTTTCAATGTTTTTAAAAATTGAAAAATATAGGCATAATTGTTAGTTCTTCAAACTAATTTTATCAAATATGCATAATATTTAGCTCTTCTTTCTTTTTTCCACAAATTTACCGTAAACTGTACCAAGTATATAATAAGATATAAAGAGAAATTCTATTTTTATGGTAATTTTTTAAAAAATAATTGAAAAATCTAGGATTTTAATTAGGAAAATACCTTTTTAAAAAATATTTAGAAACATACCACTTTTAAAAATATTTGGAAAATTATCACTTTTGATGAGATACTTGAACTAACCAATCAAGTTACATGAGATAACCTAATCTGTTAACTCAAATAACTAGATTGGTTACTTCAAGTAACTAAACTGATTACCTCGAGTACCATTGAAAAATACCAAATTTGAATAAAGTATTATATTTTTCTAAATATTTATTAAAAGTGTTATTATAAATTTTTAAAAGGTGATATTTTTATAAATCAAACTCACATTTTTCAACAAATTTGGCCCATTAGCGGTTTTTCAAGTTTTGGTATTTTGAGCTTGGAATTTTGAAAAAGGCCGATATATAAATGATAACTAGTTTTTATTATCGGGGAAGGAAAATACTAAAACTATCTTCTTTATTTAAAGATAATATATAAATAATAACTAGTTTTTATTATCGGAGAAGGAAAATACTAAAACCATCTTCTTTATTTAAAGATAATACTAGTTTTAATTACAACTATAAATTCAGGTTGTCGCGCCCAAATTTCTAAAACTACAACCTAACTTGGCCCTAGGGCTCGCTAGGCCAATACCAGGTCGGGCCCAACTTAAGCTATTTTTTATTAAAAATTACTTTTCAATTAAAAAATTAGCCCATTGGTTCGCATAGGCCAACACTTATGGCCTAGCTCGGTTCTGCCCCTAGAGCAAGGCTGAGCCAGCCCTGACCTTTTACTTTTAGGAATATAAAATATATTCTTTAAATTTGCCAAAATTAGATCAATAGTGTCATATTTGGTCAAATTTATGATGTAAAATGATACCTTATTTGAAATGGATAAAATAGTCAAACTACATCTTAGCCATATACTTTCTAGAAAAATCGATATTTATACCTGTGAGCTACTAAGGCTCTCGTGATAAAAAGAAAGATCTCATCCATATATTTCCGAAAATGACTCTCATTGCTATTTAACACATCTAAACATCTAAAATTATTTAGATAACCTATTTTCTAACAATTCGTTAAATATATTCTCCTAAAATAAATCTCAAATTGCTTCTATTCCACCACCACAACTGATCCCAGACCTCGTAGTGCGTCTCTTTGATTGGGTCGGAAAATTTCAATCATTATCCAAGTTGTTTCGACCGAGTTGGAATTTTGAAATGGTGGTCAAGAAATTTCAATATGGGTCGAACATGGCCAATTGCCTTCCCTGGTCGAGTTTCCTTCACTTTGCTTTTTTTTTTTTTGACAAAGATTAAGTTCAAGATAATTTTGAAAATTCTAAATTGGTTATTCAAATGAAAGTCATAATTTTGTTAATGATGTATAGCTTGCCCTTTTTTTCATTACATTTTTTGAAAGAGAGCCAAAATTATAATGGCCAATAGAAAATTGACAAAAGTCAATAGAATTTTATCAGAATAGATAACTTTAACCAAAATTTGATTGACCGAAAGAATACATTTCGCATTATAAAAAATACAAGGACAAAATTGGTATTTTGCCAAAACATAAGAGATTACAATTGGGGTTTTATTTGTTAAAATTGGTACAAAAATTAAGACCCCAACATCGGAGGCGAGAGATGTCAGATGAGCCTTGCTAACCGTAAGGCTCATTTGTGCTCGGCAAGCACAGTCTGAAAAAAATAATATCATGCTTGTGATAGCTCAAGTATATAAAACTAAAGGCTTGAAAATGACCTCCAAGCACAAGCACCTATCATGTAGTGCTCTTTTTTTATAGGCCCATATTTTGTCAAGCATATAAAATTAAAATTAGAAATAATTACATATTAGCAAATGTTCTAATTAGAGAACAAAATTTTTTGATGTCAACTTTGGTGTGAGACTTGAGATTAAATATCATTTTGTTGTTGGTCCTAAAAGTAATAGTTCTTAGTATTTATTATTATTATTCTATAAATTGCAAAAGCAACCATGTAAATAATTAAGTAAAAATAAAATACTTTTTAAGTACTAAGTGTTGTGCTTTACGGACCGTGTTTTAGTCGTGTCCAAAATATGTGTCAGTGCTAGCCCCATAATGCCTAAAAACATGAGTTCAATACCTCGTATATTGTCCTTCGTACAAATTTTTTCACGTGGTGTCATCTTGCATAAATGGCATACTAACACAATTGGCATCTATAAAGATTAATCTGGTTACTAACCATGCTAAGCTATTTATTTATTTATTTTTGTAGTTATATATTAAGAATTGTCTTCATTCCACACTCCCGTTATCTCTTTTAAGGCAAATGGGGAATCTTACAAAAACACTTTTTTGAAGATAGTAGCAATATGCTTTTCACACTGGGAAATGATAAGGCAAATGGGGAATCTTACAAAAACACTTTTTTGAATATAGTAGCAATATGCTTTTCACACTGGGAAATGATATGACACTTCTATGGCCAACTTTCATTAAATAGTAAGAATATATTTTTTTTTCTCATATTGAATAGTAAGAACAAAGAAAACCCACTGTGCCACCCACGACAAAAATTCCAAGTTCACTTTGGTGTTTCCCTTTCTACTAATTGAAGGCTTTGCATGAAGGAGGACCCAAGTTTTTCATCATTTGGATATATCCTTTTATTTTGTGCCACATTGTATATTATTGCGATGTATTGTACTGTATTATTCCATTACACTATTATATTTGAGATGTTTTTTTTTTTCAAAAAAAATTTTATATAAAAATTAATTTTGAAAATATCACTTTTTAAAAGTTAATTATAAACATACCTTTTTCTTAAATTATTTATAAAAATACCACCTCTAAAACTACCACCTTTGAAATAACTTATAAAAATACCATTTTTAAACTAAAAATTTAGAATAATACCACTTTCAAAAAATATATTTAGAAAATTATTACTTTTATAAGCGATAAGTGATGTGAGAGAAAGAAAGCAATGAAAGAAAAATAGATGAGATAGACTTTAAGGACAGAGAAAGTAAGGAGAATATGTATTGTACAATTACAATACTATAATAGGGAAATTATATAATACAATGTAATATTGGAATTTTTTTTCCATGTCAATACTCACCATATTATATTATATTTTGATGTTGCATTAAATAGTATAATACAAAAGTACAATATTGTGTTTAATTAATACAATACAAAATTTTTATACAAAGTACCAATTATGACCTCAAATGAAAAGAGAAGTGGCCAGATATTCTCAAGCAAAACTTAAAGTAGATTTTCACCTTTCATTTTATTTTTAAAAACAAAAGCTAAAAAGAAAAAGTGTATCCAAGCTTATTTTGATTATTCAAATATGAAAATAACTAGTTAGTTTTTAGATATTTGCAATATGGAGCAATTTATTTGTTTACTTACATGTTTATCTTTAATCTGCCAAAAAAATAGTACACAAAAAAACTGTCCAATCCAAATCCTAGTCAAACGATATTAGGTTAAATTAAAAAAGAAAAAATAAATTGCTCCAATTGGGACAATATAAACACGTGTAAATAAAAATATTTTTTTTCCTCTTATTGAAAATGGTAATAATAAAAATTAAGACATTTTAGGTTGGGCCTTGTGGTATATCAAAGGAAAATGAGTATTTTCAACTAAAATGACGTTTCTAAGAATATTTTGAAAAATAATTTTTCGTGTAATATTATAATAATCTGCGACAGGAGTCATATAATTTATGAATATTGATTAGTTAAAAAAATTATAATTTTACAATCACAAAATATTGTGATAATACTAGATTTTTTTTTTTCAAACCACTCCTAAAAAAACCATTTTAATTGCAAATACTACTATGTATCCATATCAAACATAGGACAAGCCTAGAATCCCTTGTAGTGAAAATTAGACCCAATATATGCTTTTAGCATATTTAAAGACTGGTCGTTATTCTTTCATTTTATTTAGCTCAAATAATTAAACTAAATAAATAGTTAAAAAAGAGGAGACGGGGTTTCCATTAAAACTCCGAAATAATCTACTCCTCAATCAAGTTTCTTAGGAAGATATTCTTCTATTCTTTTTATTTTTTTAGTAGATTTTTTAATTTCTTTTCTTTATTTAATTAGTAATTATTGCGTAAAATAAATAAAATGACAAATTCTTGGGTAGTCTACTTCTCTTCGAACGATGAGTTCCCTTATTTAATTTTAATTCAAGTAAATAAATTCCTTAGAATTCAAACGAGATTTACTTGTTTATATATTTTTTCATTCAATCTTTTATGTTACAGCATCCTTAAAACTTATATACCATGACATATATATTTTTACTGTCTATGCCTCAGAAGAAAAAAATAATAATAAAGAAAACTTGAAATATATGACATAATTTAAAAAAATAATAAAGAAAACTTGAAATATATGACATATTTTCCTATATAAAATATTGATTGTAATATCAATATATGATCTAGATATTGTTAATAACAGAAAAATAAAAACAATAAAATCTTATAATCATACCTATCTCAAAATTTCAAATGCTGACAATTAATTTATGAAGGTTCATATATATATATATATATATATATAAATAGTACATTTGACATTACTGATAATAAACTGGAATAGGAATGGTACTTATTTGTTTAAAGTCAAAGGATATGCCTAATTTATAGTTAATTTTAATGTATTACAATATTAAAATTATATTTATCTCTATATTCAAAAAATAAATGTATTAAAATAAGAATAATAATCAACTTTTTTTAATAAGATAAACATAGCACTACTATTTGTTAAATTACAATATCAACATATAATCTGGACATTGTTGATGACAAAAGAATAAAAGTAATAGAATCTTATAACTATATCTGTCTTAAAATTAAATACTTACAATTAGTTTACAAAGATTCATATATATATATATATGAAGGTTTTATTATCATTAATATCAATTACTACTATATATATTAATTTCTAATATATATATATTTAGTAGTAATTGATAATAAATTGGAATGGGAAGTGGTACTTGTTTGTTTAAAGTTAAAGGATACATCTAATTTATAGTTTTGCTTAATATACTACAACATTAAAAAATGTATTTACCTCAATATTTAAAAAATAAATATACGAAGATAAATATAATAATCAATTTATTTTGATGAGATGAATATATCACTAGTATTTGTTCGATAAATTATATTTAATATAAGCTATCATTAATATTAGTTAAGTCTAATATTATATAATACATATACATATTATGATCAATCATAACATAAAAAATAATAATAGGATCAATCATAGTATGAAAAAATAAAAGTTAAATTAGAAATTTTATACAAATTTTTTAAATCTTGATCAAAGAAGCTATTTCATTTTTGTCACTCTCTCCCTGCTTGAGGCTTAATATATATGTATAGATATAGATATATAAATTGATAGATATCTCCGTATTTATGTATATATTTTACAAATACATGTGTATATATTTATAGCTCTAGTGTAAATTGTTAAAACAAAAAATGGTGTCAATGTAAATATGTGTTAAAAAAAGGGTATTTATATACTTTTGCCGCGTTCGTAGGAACGGAAACGACGACGTAAAATGAGAATGCTGAAAGCCCGAAACGCATGGCCCTGGTCAAAGAGTTGTGTCATCATGTATCCCCTTTCTTCTTCTCAGTTCTCTCTCTCTCTCTCTCTCTCTCTCATTTTTTTTCCATTTTCTGTGAAAACCTCGCTCACAGACTCAGACTCACTGATATGTAAAAACTCAACTCTCACTTTGTATTTTCCCTTTTGGTTTTTCTGGTTTTTCATACGTTTCTGCTGAGCTTTTTTGCTCTTTCAGTCTGTGTTGAGGATTCTTTTGTGGGTTTTGTTTCATTAAATTAATTGGTTATAAATTATAATATTTTCTTTATTAGTTTTTCTGTTTAAAGTATTGCGCTCTCTGGGTTCTCTTGTTTTACTTGAGGAATTTAGCTTTATTCTAGGCTGGTGTTCTTTCATTGTTGCCATCTTAATACGTTCGCATCGAAGTATATACCTATGTACATATATTGTTAGTAAAGGAACATTTTATGAACCATCCTTGCCTATGAGGAAAGAAAATTTAGTTGATATATGGTCTGGCTAGAGTGGCAGTTGTAACATCCCACTCTAGTTTCTTAAGCGTTTTTTCAAGTCATAATGGCATTTTGTTTATTCTGTATACCTTTGGGAAAGCAATCTTGGCTAATATTATTCTTGATGAAATAATGAGATACAAAGCACGTACCTCATACTAGTATTAATACAGAACTCTTGCTTGCTCTCACATTGTTTTTCGCTTGAATGTGAGCAAAAAATTGAACATGTTCATAGAAAAATAGATGCGAGCACTTTGAGCTCAATTAGCCCTTAAATTTTCTTAAATTGTGTTTGTGTAAGAACGGAGAAGGGAAAGAGTGATTTCACTCGCAAGTTACAAGTCGACTCGCATAATTAGTTAGTCCATAGATTTTTTATTTTTTTGGTGGGGACAAAATTAGTCGTAGCCAAACATAAGTTGAAATTAATACCTTGTGAAACTATCTGACTAGGTGCTAATTTTTCTTTGTTAAAGATTTGGCTTCAATTGGCAATTGAATGGCAGTTAGCATGAGGAGTTATTCAATAGAAGAGTTCAAGGGTCTTTGTATTACCTCCTTGGATGATGAAGAGGAGGAAGAAGAGGACATCATTTTTGAAGAAGAAGATGATGATGATGAAGAAATTGATGATGTGGTTTTGGGTTTTGTGAAAAAGCCTAAGAACCCTCATTCCCTTCTGCGCCATCTTTTTCCTTCCAAGGCCGGAGGTGTACCTGTATGTTATCATAAGAAAAATATTTTTTTTTCAGTATTCACCCGTTAGCATTAACATAGTTGTTTATTTTGTTGTAACAAGTTTATATACATATATATATATATATATATATTTGTTAATTAAGAGTGCTAGTCGTGTGATGTAGGCTTGGTTGGATCCTATAAATTTACCTTCGGGGAGAACTTTTCTTTGTGATATATGTGGAGAACCTTTGCAGTTCATGCTGCAGGTATTTGAATTAAGTTTCCTTTCTAGTATACTTTACTTCTTCAAGTTGTTTATTTTCATGAACCTAACTTGAGTTTATTAATCAAGGGAGCTCTATTTTCGTTAGGTTTATGCTCCAGAGGACGTGGAATACGCATTTCATAGGACGATATTCGTGTTTATTTGTACATCAATGGCTTGTCTTCGCCAAGACCAACATGAGCAATGGAAGCGTCATCCTGATAGGCCTTCTAGGAGGTATTGCTTGCTCATCCATTCAACTATACTGGTCTTCGTATTCTTATATATACAGGAGTTAGTGACGTTGATTATGTATGGGTTTTCAAGTGTGAAGGTTTTCCGCTGCCAATTGCCACGTGATAATCCTTTCTACTCGAGTGAGCCCCCCATAAATGATGACAAGCCTTCTGGAGCTGGAGGTTCTGCTTACTGAATACTGACCAGCGACCACCACAAAATAGTTATTTTTGGAACATATATTGATGCGGCATCTACAAGAGTTGTACTTCAGTACTAGATTTTATTTATAATTTTTTAAGGTTTCCTTAAAATTGATGTCAAGCGCCTAAAGTTTGGTTATATATGCACCAATTAATAAGTAGATATCTTTTTAAACTTATTTATAATTAAAATTCATCGTATATATTTTTTATGATAGAAAATAAAGAAAAAAAATCATTAAATAATATATATTTCTTGTTATTATTTTTTTTTCAATTATTCAAAGTATGATAGTTCTTAAATAGTCCAACGGCTGAAAAAAAATAATAACTATTAATAGGTGAAAAAAAAAATACCCCTTGGGTTGTGGCCCTAAATGTTTTATGCTCTTTAGTTTATTGTTTTTTCTTTTCTGAATAAAACTTTTATAATTATTCTTTTCTTCCGTCATTTGAAATTATCTTGACTATTGGTGATAATTGCATCTCTAGTTTCACTTTGTACGTGGTGTGGTTCGTGGAAAGGAATTAAACAATGCTCTAGTTGCAGAAAAGTTCTGTATTGTTCAGAAAAACATCAGGTAAATGGACTCGCTAATTTCTTGGGACATCCTTTATAGAACAAGAGACAGATAGAAAATGTCCATTCCTGTTATCTGTGCATAACCAAGATCTTTCTGGATATTCACAGGTCAAGCATTCTCGATTAGGTCATGACTATGATTGTCAACGTGTGCGTCTTGCTTCTAATTCAACTGATAGTGGCGTTAGTAACAGCAGAACCATGTCTGTTGAGCTAGAAAAAGGTTGGTGAATACATGGTTTAATGGCTAATTTGTATGTGTTCAGCGCAGAAGTCGGAAGATATTCTATCTTACTTGTCCTCTACTCTCAGGCTTCGCAAGATTTATGGCTTTATTTATGTAGGATTGTTTATTGTTTCGCCTCTGATACTCGTGCATTTCTTAACAAGCAGTTGCGTGCACCCATTTATGGCCAGAACTCAAAATTATACGGGAGGATGAAAGTGCATTTAACACACAAATGTCTGAGGATAATGAGTGTGCCAATTTTGGTCTCTTGGAACCGAACTGATGACACAATTATGTCATTGATGAAGGAATTTGAAGTGGGAAATACTCGTTTAATTTTATTTTATTTTTTAGCTGGACAGAGTCCATCTCTACCTTCTCTTATCTGCTTCCCTTTTTTGTTGGTCAATGGGCAGGGTGACAATGAGAGAAAGAGTTGGGCCTCGTTTGAAGAGCGCATAGCCTTGGCTCCAGAACAAGTTTTACGGTGACTTATATTCTTCATTAAACAAGCAAATTTTAAAATTTGTAAAGTTGTGAGAATGGTTTGTGATTACAACGGTCCACCACATACTATGACGAGATAAAAATTCTGAAATCTTTCTAGAAGGACCTGTTTATTACTCCCGAACTTTTTTGAGGACCTCAAATACTTATCCCTTGTGCCGGGTGTTCTTAGAATGTTCTATATGCTATTTAATGGCTACAAAGAAAGACAGAAAACTACTCAAGTGTTTCCTTATTTTCATTCTCTACTTCAATACGTAACAGGTATTCCTGGTGCAAAACCACTGTGGCCCATGTCAAGCGGCCGACCATCTAAGGCTGACATTCCTAAATGCAGCTACTGCAGTGGACCTCTGCGTTTTGAATTCCAGGTATACAGATATTAATGTTTATAAATTGCTTTTAGTGTCTCAATTAGATTAGTGACCATATATTTTATCTTCAGTCTGAGTTTCATGGAAAATTTTAGGAAATGAGTCATGTTATCATGGGTGGTTTCAGATCTTGCCTCAGTTACTCTATTACTTCCATGTGCGGAATGATGTGGACTCGCTGGATTGGGCAACGATTGCTGTCTATACCTGCGAAGCCTCTTGTGACTCTACTGTGGCTTACAAAGAAGAATATGCTTGGGTTCAGCTCTCTTAGCGAGGGAAGGAAATGAACTTGACTAAAGCGACACTCATGTTCTGCATTTATGGAGAACACACAAAATTTTGCTACATTTATTTTGTTTTGAATGTTCAGTGTGTTTTTTGAAAGAGAAACCTCATTATTGTCTAATATCAAATCGATAAATTTTTCTGGCGACATCTTAAAAATCATCCATCTTTATTTCTACAGCAATTTATCAACTGTGGGTCAAAATCACAGATTAATCCTTATTAATTCTGTTATTAGAAAATATAGAAAAAAAAAATGCATTTTTTGATCTCGTACACAAACGTATTAATTTAGGTTTAGGCCTATATAAATAGGTGAGTTCTCGATAGTATCTTTCTTTTTCTCCACTGATGAGTATCTTAACGAAGTTAAAAATGACCTACAACGGTGGATTAATTTGATTTATTTCCATTTTAATAGTAATTCTAATTCATAGAAAGAAATTAATTTACTTCTATCTTGATTCAAATTCATGCATGTTTTCGGAATTTTTTAATTTTTTTTTTAAATATACTATTTAAATTTAAGGAAAATTTTAATCTTTTTCTTCTTATACTTTATTTTAGCTTAATTTTTTTTAATTTGAAATAAAAATTATTATTATAAAATTTATACATAAACTGGCCTATTAATATTACTTCTTTTACAAAAGTTTAGAACATAATTTTGTAACATTTTAATTTTGAAAAATTTAAATACCTATATTGTGATTTTTAATTTTTTAATAAAATTTAATTATCCAATTTTTTGCATTTTTATTTTTAAATTTAACTTCTTTTAATATGAACTAAATATAATTTTTATGGCCTTTAATGTAGGATCTTGATAATTTTTTTTTATATTAACGTTCAAAAAGAAATTTATTACTTTTTTTATATAAAATTAGCTTTCTTTTGAATTAAATTAATAACTAAAATTGATGAGAATTATACTTAAAATCAATTAAGGGGAATTAGAATATTGAGTATGTTGATGAATATGATTAAAAAATATAAAAACTCAGGTGCTCTCGAGCCTGGGGAAGCTATGATGGGCCATCAGTATAGGAGGCATGAGCTGTTTGATGCCGATAATGTTACCACTCCTTTTGGTAGTGGCCAATACTGTTACGCAAGAATTTAAATAATAAAGGTGGTTCTATTGTTTTATTCTTCTTATACACAATTTTAGTAAGTTATTATTATTCTTAAAATCAACTTAATGAAATTCCACTGAAGGACAAATATAATAGCAAAATCCCTATTACACCCAAAATTGCACATTACACCTTTTTAGTATGGGTTTTAAATGACTGTCAATCACACTAAATAAACACGTCTCAAATCTAATTCAGAAGATTTGAAAATAAATTCAGGCTTCAAGGAAAAATTCTAAAATTGAACAGAAATTTTTTACTTAACCAGGACTCAATATAGAATAAAACTTGGACGAGAGAAGTGATGATATGAAAGAAGAAGAAGACGAAGTAAAAGAACACGAGAAAGAGAACAATATATATATATATATATGAACTCGAAATCTTACTCCATGTTCATCCTTTAAAAATATACATAGAACATTAATAGCATTGATGAATAAGTATATGAACTTCGAAGGATCATTTGATCGAATTTAACTCAAAGATATGATTTGTCTTTCCTATCTTTGGATATATTCATCAATTCATCAAATGAACTTCACGGTGGCTCTAGGGGTTAAGTAGATGATAGTTTTGGAACTAGGAGAGATAGGGTAGGAATGAAAATATAAATTTTTTTAAATAAAGATAAAACTTACCTTTAAAAATTGAGCGGAAAGAGTAGACAAGGGTGTGTTAATAAAGCTCCCCAAATAATAAATATGTGTTAAATTAATAATTTAAAATAAAACTTTTTTTCGATTCCAATTTACAATAAAACTTAAAAAAAATCTTTTTTTTTTTTTAAAACAAAAAGACAAAACAAAATCAAACAAATAATGTCGGTAAACTAGGGTTACATTAGTTATTTGATCTACCATAACAGTATTAGGTATGGCTTGATAATTAAAAGTCAAATCAATTATAGTTAAAAGATGTGACCGAAACTTAATTATGGTTAAATTTATTTATTTATTTTAATCAATCAAACTAATTTTCTCTCGAGTTTTATGGTTCTTTTCACAGCAATTCACATTCCAGAAGCTTCTCTTTTAACGGATCAAATAATTACTTGGCACAACACAGATTTGGTACTCGGCATATATATCCACAAGGGACGTAAAATGTTTGGCAATATAGAACCAACATCTCCCAATCATGTGACAATGAACACATCATTTCCCAAAACTCAGGTGTCCAAACTCGACAAAGACGAAAAGCAGTACTACCTTTTACCATTAGTCTTATCCAGCTACAGATCCGCTGGTTTTTAATCTTCACAATCCCATTATTAAACCACAAATTCTCAACACAAGTAGTTCTAATTGAATTCTGGAAAACTATAGTTCTAGCAGACATTTTATCGAACAAATTCCGCGCAACCTTTATTCAGAACCCAAAAAAAAAAAAAAAAAAAAAAAAGAAAGAAAACGAAGAGTTTTAGAAAAACAATCGCCACCCAAACACAGATTAAGGCCAAAGGAAGGAGTGAAAAGATAATTGCAGGAAAAAAAAAAAAAAAAAAAAAAAAAAAAAGAGAAAGAAAGAATTAGAATCAATGATTGAGAAAGGTTACGATTATTATTATTTTTTTATGTGTAATTAATTAGTATATAACCAATTTGTATTTAAACCGAATGTTTTTCTAACTCTCCATTACGAATTAGTACACGTGCTCTAAAGGTATTGGGAACATGTAAGGGTACTTTCAAACCACAAATTCAGATGCCAGTATAGAGTAGCCAAATTAGGAGCCATTTTCGCCCCAAACAATATGTTATTATCCTTTCTAGCTGCTGTGGTCAATGGTACCCGCGTTTTCGAACCACGAATATTGGCCTTTGTTCTTTACTTGTTTAGTGGGCATCTGGAATCGTCTGGTTTCCAAGTAATAGAATTTTATCAGATGCGATAAGTGCTACAAGTAATTTCATGTGGCTGTCCATTCAGTAACACACAGGAAAATGTTAATAATAAAATCATACAAACAATGTCTCTCACTTATCAAAAGATAATTAGTTCACTGCTTCTTTTAATGTTTTGGCGCACGAAACAAAATATATTGACACAAATCTCGGTCTAACTTTTTCTATTCTCACCATAAGATTGCTAATGAAGAAAGGGAAAATTTATTTAAAGGACAACAAATATTAAAATGGTAAAATCATTCAAAAACACACCGTTAACTCGCGGCAAATTTTATGAACCGAGTTTGCTAAAAAGAAAATAGTCAAATTAGAAATAGAAAAATGAGCTTCTTTCTTAATTAAACAAAAGCATTTTATTAATGGATGTTAAATGAACTTCCATAGAATATCCCATGGGCTTGAGCAAAATGTTCTTCTAGAAAGTGAAAATGACAAAAAAAGCCAAAATTTTAATTGAGATTCACAAATATTAGGGGGAGTAACTCTTTTTCTTTTTTTTTTTTTTTGAAACAAAAAACAAAAACAAAACAAAACAAAAAAAGAGTTCATCCATATATACCTTGAATTTGTATTGCCTCTCGTCACAATATCCTTGAGCGAAATGAAACTCGGGAGTATAAGCAATTGTTTGAAACCTTTCATAGTCACGGACATTGAAAAATTTGTCTTTTATGCGTCCTTTGTGAAAGTAAAGGAGGTCATCATGAGGATGATGCAACATTATTATTTTATTAATGTTCCATAACTTGACCAACTTGTAGGCCGAACAAAGTGTCCACACAATCTTGCACCACGGCCATTGGTGACAGAAAACAGTTTAGTCCAAGATTTCCAGTCACCATATTTATATATCAATGCTATAAGATTCGACGTTAGAAGGACCTCATACATAAAAAGAACCTCCCAAAACTCCAATTATTAAATATAAATAATATGGCAAAGGTGTTGGAACAGAATGATAATCAAACTGCTCATTACCCAAGTCAAAAGAAAATTATCCAACATGTAGAACTTTCATCAACGAATAGCCAATGAAGAACTCCATTAAGATGGGCAGGGGAGTCCAGCAAAAAGGCAAGAGAATGGAACTCTACCAACACTTCTCCACGAACCTATTCCAAGTGTATGTGTATCTCTGCTTCTATGGTTATATCATCATATACACCTTGGACAGCGAGGAACAGGATCCAACGAGTACCGTGTAGACGTTGCAATCAACTTATATTGATTTAAATTTGAAACGAAACCCAACCCAAAAACTCTAGAACCCCTGACTTCGTAACCCACGAATCTAGAAAACATGACATTTGGATTACAAGGCTTTGAAAGATATATAAACTCTTCTGTGGCTAGATTGCAAACAACAAGAGGGTCATGGCGCGGTGGTCCTTTAAAGCACAGTGAACCGATACATGAGTTCACAATGCTATAATCTTGTATGTTGCTCACCTTGGAATAATTTTTGGAGATTGTTGAGTGTAATTTGGACATTGCACAGTGGGAGCTTTTGCTTAGTATCAAGGTTGATCCTGTAAGCACGACAATGAGAATTACACTCCTCACCAGAAAATTCACGCTAGCAATACTCTAAATCAAGACCGCGACCATCTTTAGGTTCAATTGAGTACCAATCAACGTCTACAATCAAAAGAGAGGTATTTTCTTGCCCCAAGAGCAACTCAGCGACTTTAGGGTCCGAAATCAAGTCATGCCAAGTTTTGCATACGCACTTGCATGTTACAATGCTCTTTTCTGAGAGTCAATAGAATATCGACTAAGATGTGCAATGGAATATCAATTATGGATGAACCAAATCTTTCAACTTGTTTATTTGTTTTTACGTAGAACTTGGGTGTCGTGAGATCTTCTCGTCTTTCTTCTCTTAGTGATCTGTATTCTGGTCTTGGTGACCATTCTAGGAGATGATGATGAATATCTAAACAAACGCAAGCTAAGAATCTAGTGCTTCTCTCTTAACCTCTTTTCTCTTTGTTTGCAGTTTTGCTTACTCAGGTACATAGTACATTTCCAAGCATGAATATCTTCACATCGAATTAACTGACTTATATCAAAATACAGTTACTTGACAGTGAGAGTAGACGAGTCCCAAGTTGCAAGAATTTGATTAAAAAGAAACACAACATATTAAAGTCTCTCTGCTTTGTGTGATGTGATCGATTCCATGGCCCAAAGAATCCGCCTGTCCCTTGCATGATCATCATCAGATTGGCACAAGTATTCCAAGACTCACTTGGTAAGCATTCTTCGTTCTTGATTTTTCAGAAATATTCTGATAATTGCTTTGAAATTGTGTCAAACATCTATAGGAGATCTTTTTATTTTTTTTTTATTTTTTTTTTTGGCCACAAATTAGCCCCTTACACCTATTATTCTGACGATACAACGTCCAATTTCATCAACCCGAATAGCATATACCTAAAACCACATTGCTTGGGCATAAATTTCATCACCATCATCCTATATAATCCACCGAGTCTTTCTTATATTTATTTAACCAAGAAAGATTGATTTTCAGGGTGTGACAAAAGACACACCCATTAGACTTTCCTTTTTAAATTTTAGTTCTAAAAGTGAAATTATCTTTTACGAAAGTTATTTGTTGAGTCTTTTTTTCTTTAAAAAAAATAAAAAATAAAAGGGAAAACAGCCGTATTTGTCTTAAAAAAATATAAGAGCAGCGTGTAAAAAAATATAAGAACAGCGTGTACGAAGAACGCGTGACTAATAAGATGTGCGACGTGAGAGCTTCTAAACGAAGAGGGCCAATTAGCCAAAAAAAAAATATGAATACAAACAATAAAATTGACAAATCTAACGTTTAATCTTTCCAACAAAAAGAAGGAAAAACTTTTCTTAGTGCTCCATCAATCTGGTGAACCTTCATTGCTCCTGTAAGAATTTGGAACAGCAAAACATATATAAATTCTACAAATAAAAGGCACCAAACTAAAGCTTCAAATCAAATGGTGGAACAAGAATAAGGCAAATAGAGGGTGCTGCAGAAGCCATAGAGTAAAGAATACAGGGAATGGCAGACAGAGAAACGGAAAGATAGAAGAAAATCATAGGGAGAAACAAAGTCAATCATCAGATAAAATACTGAACATTATTAAGCCTATTTCTGAAATGGAAATTAGAGCATTTGCCCCCTGTTCACGGTGACATCCAAAGACAGAATTTTTGTCTCTGCAGCTTTAACACTTCTTTAACTTTGCAGCCAACAAATTAAACAAGAAACCACAGGAACCGTAACTGCAAGTAGTTCGATAGACTGTCGATGAGTTTGGTATGGAAGATGTGGCAGTGCGAGGATTACAAACTGAACAATGCTCAAGTTTTTGTTGCTTGAATTTGATACTCAGCAATATAGGAGCAATGAAGAAAATGTTCCTCTTGATGAAAACTGTGTTCAGAAGAAATTACGAGATAATTTGATACTCAGCAATATAGGAGCAATGAAGAAAACGTTCCTCTTGATGAAAACTGAGTTCAGAAGAAATTACGAGATTTTTCGGTGCTGGCCTTGCATTCTGATAGAAATGAAGTTAGTTTGATTTTTTGTCAAAGCCAAATCACATGTTGAGGGAAATGAAACTGCAAATGATTCTTCAGCATTGAGATTGTGCAGATGGGGGAAGTTGGCATGCATATTTGGCTTTTCAGATTTGCAAGCACCCAGAATAAAGTTAAAAAACAAGGTTAGGGTTTCTGGTGGCTATGGTGGTTCTGAATCGATGCTAGATACCAGATAGTTCGAGTAAGAAGATGTTTATAATTATTTGGTAGCAGAGCTTGGATAGTGATGAATAACCAAAGTTCTCTTAACTGGGCTAGAAAAAGGTTCATTTCATTAGTTAGTTTATCTAGATCAATGTGGCATACTCGTCTTAAGGGGGCAGGATATGAGATGGAAGGGAGACAACTGATTCCGACCCCATACATCATCAGGCCTAATTCAAAAAGCAAAATAGAAAATAATCTAGAGCAAAAGATGACGACCAAATAAAACTAAATCCTAAAATCATAATAAGCAAGATAAATACTACTATGCTTGTATCCTTTGTCTACAGCTAGCATATGTCCTCGGTCCCTTCTCACAAGTCGCGATCTCTACCACAAAGACAGAGATAGAATCCAACATAAGACACAACGGTTTCTTAGAAACTGTGCTAGAGAGTTCTTCCACTGGCTAAAATTATTCTATAGTAGAGGGGGAAAAAAAATAACTTTCATTGTTATTTGTGGAGGACCAAAGAATCAATACCTTCATACTTGGTTATAGCCACTTGCTATTATTGTGAAAGTGGGAAATATATTTTCTAGACATGTGTCGGTCTTGAAAAGCAAATGATTTTCAATCCTTGAAAAAAATTTAGAAGCTATTAATTGCAGATTGACGCAGACTATCTATCTGTAACTTTAGCACCAAGCCCATGATGGAATTCATTGTTCAAAATTAAACAAACAATTAGAAACAAATCAGTATCTAAAATACTAGTATTAGACTTACAGATCCACGTTGCACCTCACACAGCATCATCCGGATACCAACTTTACGACGATGCAGATGGTGTTGAGCAGTATGAGAGGAACTCTTAAGTACTGGGTCGCGTAAATGAGACCTATAAGCTGTCCCTTGAACGACTTTGTCTTGCCCCCAGAGAATTCTGAGAAGCCCAATCCCCTAGGCACAAGGAAGCGGTCCTCATTTAGGATCGCTAGTGCATTTGCAAGAAGCAGGAAGCCCTCAAGTAGTGTCCACAAACCCATTTTACCTCTACTCTAAATAGGTCATGCAAACAGACAACCGTCATTAGTAGGCATCTCCCTGTTCCCCTCTTTCTAATTTTCGTTTTTAATATATAAATTTCAAAGAACAAGCTAACTCAAACGTGGAAGAAATATGTGCTTAATTTTCATTGAGAGAAATAAAACTAAGAATATAATGAAGCATCCTTCATTTGCCAATAGCTATAACTTGGAAACATAAAAATTATGACAAATTATCCAATCCAGTCCAGTCCAGTCCAGTCCAGTCCAGACTAATAATAAGGTGAATATTATCATAACCAAATGAAGTTGGAACTTGACGAGTTAAAAGTCCTACATATGGAATCTAAACAATGAAAAGAAAAATTCATAAGAAAAGAGCAAATTAACTCTCAATCATATCATAATCTTCTCAGCCTTAAGTAATATTATATACACACACCTACAAATAGATTATGTGAAAATTCCATACCTTTCGGTCTTGGGGGATAATAATAATAGCTCTTTGATCCAACTATCTGAAACGAAACAAAACCCAACTCAATCTCCCGTTACGATTGAAATTAAAGCGAAAAAGATCATTCATTAATCAGGGGACAAAATATTAAAAATAAAAAAAAAAAAACGAAATGAACCTCTTAAAGTCTCGGGGGTTGCCCAGAACTGAGATTCAGAGAAGAAAATGGCCAATCACCCCCGCCCACACAGTTGAGACTTGGGAAGTCAGATCCACGCTTTGCTCTTCTGCTCCCTTCTTCTTCTTCTTCTTCTTCTTCTTCTTCTTCTCTTTCTTTCCTTTTATCTTTCCTTTTATTTCTTTTTCTCCCTTTAGATTAATGGCAAATTTGGTCCCTTCGTTATCTTAGTTTTGCTATTAAAGCCTTAGATTTCTTTTCTCCTGCAACCCCCCAAAAAATCCCAAAATCGAGGGCAAAAGGAACCACGCCATTTTTTTTTTTTTGAAATATCAAATAAAGCCTTATATTTTCTTTTTTTATAAGTTAGAAATAAATTTGTAGACTTAGAAATAAATTTGTAGACCCTTTATTAGTCTACATAGTAGCTGTCTAGTTATTTTTATAGATGATAATCAATAATTTTAACGAGTAAGACAATTCTTTAATAATTTGAAACTTCAATTTTGACTATAATAAGAAAAGACTTAAATAATGATTTTTGTAAAATCCTTATGATAGATAAATGCATTTTACATGGATTATTTGTCAAGGAAATTTGATTTTTATGGTAATTTTTCAAATAAAAATTTGAAAAAATCCTAAAATTTAACATTATTATGAAAAATCTCAGATTTAATTATAAAAATACTACTTTTAAGGATATTTCCAAAATTTATATAATTTTTTTTTCATAAATCATCAATATTTTGTTTCTCAAATTTTATTTAGAAAGTAAATTGCGTAATAAATTTTACCGAAACATATTTCACAAAAAGGCTATATCTGTTGTTTGTCTTATTATTATTATTATTATTATTATATAATCATACATAAATTGGTCTAACTAAAATTTGAATCCCTTTGCCTAAACATACTCATACACACTTTCAAGAATTCTAGACCAATTGAGTTATATATACTCATACACACTCTCAAGAATCCTAGACCAATTGAGTTATATATGTTATCCATCTTTTTCTTAACTATCAACCCTCTAAAATGCAATCTCAAGCAAGTCTTTGGTTTAAAATTTAATCCTAGGTCGAACTAGGTTTATAATGATTTAGTGTTTTTTTTTTCCCTAATTTGTTATTGTGATTCTTACATAACTTTTTTAATGAGGTCCCTAACTTTTTTTTTTTGGATCTCCAACAGTATACATTCATATTACTTTAGTCGCTTTTCACTTTTTTGTCTAATTCAGCCATTATATAATAGTTTTAATATCATTTGGGTCATCAACCTTTACACAATATATCATTTAAGTCCTTATTTTTTTTTTTTGTAACTTTTGGCTCCTCAAACTTTTATTTTTATAACACTGAAGTCGGTTGAGTTAATTTCGAGTTAAAATCTAATTGTAATGAAATTGTACTAAATAAATTCATGAAAACCACCAAATTTAAAAGTAATACAAAAATGATTTAGTTAGATACCAATTGAAATACATACCAAAATAATGCATATCAAAACCCATATTTTTTTGTATAAATTAATATTCATTTGTCAATTGAGAGGTTTATAGACTATTTTTAAATAATTGTGAGTTTATAAAATTACAAAAAATAAATTTCATGACCATTAATAATAAATCATCATTAAATAGTATTTTTTTTCTCTTCTTATATCTATGTATGTACTTGTTTGATATCTATTCATAAATACTAATTTTTGTGTTATTAACTATTATTATTATCAAAACCTATGATTTTCTATATATTATTGTCTATTTGTTATTTAAGAGATTTTTAAATTTCTTTTATTATTTATGAGTTTTAACTAAAAATTTTATTTGATGAGTTTATGAAATTTGAGAAAATAAACGTTACCAATATTAGTAAGAGTTCACGATTAAATCATACAATAATGTCGGTAGTAAGAATAAAATAATACTGTTATTTAGATTATCTTTTTCAAAATAGACCTTATTGGTATTAAACATTTCGCTGGAAGTTGGAAGTTGCATGTGATATATACTCTTAAAGGAAAGACCATGAAAAAAAAATCAAGAAAGGAATCAGGCAACCACTCGGGAAAGCTGCCTCGAAGGTGGCGCCAGTAAGACTAGGGTCATTAATTTGTGTATTCTATCTTGATTTTATATTGACTTTTGTTTGATTTCACATTTATAAATATGGGAAACTTATAGACACACCCATCTAGGCTAAAATTATTTGACATACATAATTTAGACATTAGAACATATCACTTAAATTCTGCTTAGAGTTCTCAGGTCGAGGCTCTAAGCTCTCTTGTAATCACAATAGTGAAAAATTATTGTGAAGGTACGTATCTCTTGAGGCTGAACCATACTAAATATTTTGTATTCTTTACTATTCATCGTCATAATTTTGATTATTGTAGCTCGAATCTTTATTTCTAGACGAATATACATCGTTAATAAAACCTCTCTCAATGGCACGGTATTTCTGTTTTTTATGTTTTCTTTTTTCTTTTTACGCTAACTTTGTGTATTTGTTAGTTCTTATCTCCTTAAAAATAAAAATCGCCATTAATTATCCTAGAAGCCGACGTCACATGGGAGCTCGTGTTGATTTCACCATCAAATAAATTAACTCACGTTATCAATTTTGGAACTTCTGCGAGTCTATTGTACATTTGGGAATTTTAATGGTAGAACTAAACAATTAGTCAAAAAACTAAACAATTAGGGACTAAGTCATCACAATTTAAATTCTCAAGGGACCAAATCTGCCTTCGGCTTTTGTTTTTTTTTTTTCTTAGCGAAGGATTATATTGGAGAAAAATTTAAAAATATGTTGGTTAAAATAAATGATTAACAATTCTATTGGCCCTGAGCTATTGAGAAAGTTCGATTTTAGTCTATAAATTTTAAATTTTATTATTTTTGTACTTAAATTATAAGTGTTTATGGCACAAATGATCCTTGAATGATTCAATTTGTGGTAATTTGGTCTTCAAAATTTCAATTGTAGTAATTAAGCCCCTAAATTTTTTAATATGTAGTAATTCAGTCCCTAAGTTATCTAATTGTAATATAATATTAAATTTCTAACCAAAAATATATGTAAAAAGTACGTTGTAGCATCTAAAAATGCATTTGAAGAAAAATAAATTGAACAAAAAAATTTGAATAGAAGAAAATGTGTATTTTTTGCATTTTGTTTAGGGTTCTTAGAGCTACAAATTTAGAGAAATTTTTTAATTATTCATTTTTATGATTAAAATTCCCAAATTACCTTTTAAATACACTTTTAGATGCTATCATGTACCTCTCACATGTATTTTTAGTACAAAAAATTTTACAACAAATTGCAATTTAAACAATTAAGTGACTAAATTACTACAAATAAGATAATTGAGGGACTTAATTGCTATAATTGAAACTTTGAGAACTATATTGCCACAGATTGGATAGTTTAGGGACCATTTGTACCATTAACCCAATTATTAAGCGTAATTCTTATTATTATTATTATTTTAATATTTTGATTTATTATTAACATAAGGAATTATATTAATATTTTGATTGATTATTAACATAAGGAGCATGTGAGCTGTATGTACGGTATACCCTTTCTATAATTATCAGCAATGTTGAATATTGATGTTCTTTACAAAATACACTCGTGTCATAGTATATTTTAAGAAATACACTATTCGTATATTTTAAGAAATACACTATTCTTAATAATTTTTAGATGTGTACACATTTTGAAGTTTTAAATTATTTTAAATACAAAAATGCTCATAGCACTTATCTTATCAAAGGTCCACATTCTATCTAAATAGGAGAGGTCGAGTTACTAGATACTTTGTCTAGTGCTTTTAGACACCATGTTTAGCACTCTCGATACCAATATTTTCTTTTAGTGCAAAACTCACACACACACACACACACACACACACACACATATATATATATATATATATATATATATATATATATATATATTTCTTTCGAGTTGTTACACCTTGTCTAGCATCACTCGATACTCATATTTAGTACTCTTGATACATTGTCTAGTACTAAATACTCAAATATATTTTTTTGTCAAGTTCTTAAATACTTTGTCTAACTCTCAACATCCTTATCTAGCATTCTCAACTTAAGAGTATATAAGTGTTTTTATGCCTTCATTTTTTAAAAGAGGTGTATTTGATATAAATCTATTGAGAAAGAGATATTTTCTAAAACTCACTATTAAATGGGTATATTTCACCTAATTTTCCTATCGTCTTTGGTATTGAAAGTAGGGTTTTTTTGCAAAATACACCTTTATCATAGTTTATTTTAGAAAATACATTACTCTTAATAATTTTTAGGTGAATGCACCCTTATAAGTTTTAAATTATTTTAAATACAAAGCCCCTAACACTCATATTATCAATGATCCACATTCTGTGAGGTTGCTATACACATTGTTAAGTATATCTCAACACTCATGTCTAGCATATAAAATCTTCAATTTTTATAAAAGTAATTAAGTAATTTTAATTCAAGGGTATTTTGGTAATTCTATATTTTCATATTAATTAAATAAATATCTGAAATTATTTTTAAATTAAATTATTAGTGTTGAACCTAGACAAAATAAAGTCTAGGTACATTTGGGACAAAAATGAAAAAGAAATTACAAATCGGGGACAAAAGTGTAATTAAGGAAGGACTAAAGTAAAAGAATCTTTTTAATTGTGACCAAAGTCGAATTTCAGAAACTTTTTCGGTCGAATCAGATTACGCCACATGTCCCACTATCTACAGTTTCAAAAATTGTAAATAAATCCCCCAGATTCTTCTTCTTCTTCACCGAGCCCCTCCCAAGCACACCCTCGGTTACTGTTCATTCGCAACTCCTCCAGCCACCGAGCAGTGCCTGGTGCCGCCGTCCCATTTTGTCGCCTCTTGCTGGAGAAAAAGCGATCCGAAGTCACCGCCATCGGAACAGAAAATCATCTGCCATTTCCTCCTTCGACGTCCGATCAACTCACCGTTGTCGCTGTTGAACTCGTCTCGACTCTAGCTTTCATTTCCGACTACTCTCGGCCTCTAACTCGGCTCTAGTGAGAAGTTGACTACTGTAGCAAGTTTATAATATTAAATTTTTGTAGTATTTTTGTAATTATTTTGGAATTGAGTTATTTATCCCGAGAAAATTTTACCACGTGAAAGAGGACATTGAAACATGAAATCTCATGATTTTGAAGTGTTGAAACGGTAACCGGAAGATCGTTAATTATCGAAATAAAAATGTGGCATTTTTCTAATTAGTTTTCAAATGTGGTATTTTCATAATTTTTGGATTTTTGAGCCCATTTAATACTCAGGATCTCAAAACTGAGTTCTGATTTCGAATTTAGACTCAGTGAGGTCGGGACATGAATTTTAATATAAAGTACTACTATTTTCTGAAGTGGTATGAAAATTGAGAAAATAACTCATGAATAGCACTGTTTTGCGTGCCACAGGTTGGTCCCGCACCGAAACCTATTTTCGATAAATTTTATGTCTAATCTAACATTTTTGGGTGTTTTGAATTCAGTGGTGACCTTTGTTTCTCAATCTGAAACTCCGTTTGAAAAGTCAACTTTTCAAGTGAACGTGACGAGATCCGAGAACGACTGTCTGAACAATCAGGTGATCAATTAAGGATATTTCTTGCGTCGTTAGCTCAGCATAACTACTATCTCGAGGTAGGGATACAATTACTAGATTTTATACATGTTTTAATTTGAAAATTTTCATTATAACTATTTTTATGAAAAATCGTAAATAAATGATATTCTGATAAATTACTGAAAATTATTAGATTATGCTGGGATTTGACTGTATGAATTTTTTATATATTTTTATATTATGACTATGGGGTAAAACAACAGTGTGCTGCCCATGTATAGTAAATCCCAGAATAATGCCAAGTTGAATTTTAAAGCATTGTTTGGTTATGTATTGTATGGTTATTATGCATATTTTGTTACATATTGTATATACCGTAAGATCACACATGAGATATATCTTAGGCATCGCATTTTTGTAGTAAGTGGACTAGTACACCCGCCTTTGATGAGAGCCTGTAAACCCGTGTGAGGTTTTTCTGATTATTCTCATTTAGTTGATGTAGGTATCCAGTTGCCATCCGGTTCGGTAGGCTTAGATGCATGGGTGTCCCTCTGGTTTTCTGGGATAAATATCAGGCAGAGAGTACTTAGTACACGTGGTACGAGTTACTCTAGTTTGTGATGTGAGGGTATGAGCACATGGGATGAGTTGATTTATGATATGTACAATTTTGCGATTTTTGACTTTAATTTTGAATATGTGATTATTCTAGATACCACTTATTTTATAAATTTGGTTTATAAATGAATTTTAGAAAAGGCATTAACCATGCAGGTTTGATAAAATTGCATTCACTCAAAAAGATAGTTGAATTTCTACTGAGCATTCTCGTGCTCACTCTCTACTTCGTCATATTTTAGGTGTTGACCTATTTTGTGGTAATTATTCTGGTGGCTTGGTAACTATGTTTGGCATATGCTTGCAGTTCCAATCCTCTTCATTGGTTGGTTAGTACTCGGTATCAATTTCCTTTTCCTAAGTTAAATTTATTTAGCCAATAGTAATATATTTACTGAGTAGATATATGAGGATGATTTTTGTTATTAAATTGAGTACTTAAAAAATAAAATGATTTTATGTAAATTATTTGAACATTGGGCCTAGAGTTTTAATTTGAATTGTTTTATTAAACTTCATGAATTAATAAAAGTTTTTAAACTAGTTAATTAAGATTTTCTCTCATCTCAAAATGAAAAATTTTATTGGAAATTTAAAATTGGTAGATAACATCATGATTTTTAAATTTGTCCAATTTCGTAATTTACTTACTTTTGAGGACTAAACTTAAATTTCAAATTCTTAAATTTTTCTGAAATTTTAGAAACTACTATTCATCACTATTTTCACTTAAAATTACTAAAAGTCACAGTTTTAGATTTTTGGTCGTGACATAGCAAATTTGACATCATGTTTAGCATATATTCAAACAGAGATCCAGATCTAGCTGGATATGATGTGTCTAGTTGTTAGACCTTGTTTAGCACCACTTGATACTTGTATCTAGGCTCCTAATACTCTGTCTAGCACTTAATATTTAAGTTTATTTTATTTATTATTTTTTTTTTCAGTAGAGATACTACAAACCTTTTTCTAGTGTTTTTGACACCGTGTCTAGCATTTTCAACTTAAGGGTATATTAGTTCTTTTACATCTCTTTTTCTTTTAAAAGGAGTGTAATTACCTAAAAACTATTAGGAGGAGAGTAATTTTTAAAACTGACTATAGAGGAGATGTATTTCACCTAATTTTTCTTGGAAGTATGTTTGCCCCATTCTTCTTTATATCTTTCAATTAATTAATAGTTCATAGTCGGGTAACAAAGTTTAAATATATATCAAGGGTATTTTAGTAAATTATCAATTAAATTTGGAATTTGATAGAATTCCAATACAAGTATGTTTTTATTTTAAAATTAGAAGAACAATATTGATAATGTGCAAAATAAAATAATATAAATTGAACAATAGTTTAATTCAGCAAGGGAGCTACTATAATAAATTAAGGATTAAAATGATAAAATAAAAAGTGGAGTAAAAGCGAAGCGAACGCTTGGAGAGGAATTGAATCCCAAAATACATGCACAAAAACAAGGGGTCGGCGGTGGTGGTCGTGGTCTGCCCGAATCACAATTCACAAGCGCGCCCTCCTTTCTTTATCTACTCGCCGTCTTGTGGGCGTCTCAACGGTCTCTGATCTCTCTCTAAATCGTAAGTCGTAGTTCTGAAATTCTTCTTTTATAAGCCTCTCTCTCTCTCTCTCTCTCTCTCCCCCTGTTAGGGTTTGTCATCCCCTTCTCAGATTTGAACTTCAATCGACTGCTTTTTGCTCAGTATACTCTTTCCACCAATTCTCTTAATTTTTTAAACTTCACCGGGTATGCTTTCTCAGAGGGCTTTCTGTTCTAATCGTTCTACTTGTATATTCTATTTTTTTTTTTATTTATGTTTTTCAAAAAAAAAAAAAATAATAATAATAATAACTGATGTTTCTTGTGTGACCTATTGGTTTGGTTTTCTATTCCTGAAACTTTCTACTTGGAATTTCTTGCAAATCTTGGGATGAAAATTGATCAAAGAGGAAATTTTGGAACCCTGATTTGTTTTATCGGTTTATGGATTTATTAGTTGGATCTGTTTTGTGTGTTTGCATAATTGCATCTCATAAATATTTTGGCAATGTTTTTCTGCTTGGGGAAAATTTGAAGTAGATGTTTCGTACATCATATAAGTCACTTGGCAACGTTTTTTTTCTTTATTTTTATTTTAAAAAAAAAAAAAATTAATGAAAAGCTGGGTGAAGATGATTTTGATTAATTGAATTTTAAAATAGGTTCAATTTTCAGGTTCCTGAAAGGATATAGAGGAGTTTCGACTTTCAAAAAACATGTCTGAGGAAGGAAGAGTACACCCGGATTGCAGAAATGCGTCCAATCCATACCATGAGTGCAGTGATTACTGCTTCAAAGTTATTGCCGAAGCCAAGTCTCGGATTGATCAAATTGAGCAGCAAAGGCAGTCTGGTTAGTTATTTCTTACAATCTGATTCCAAATGTTTCTTATGTAATATTATCATTCCCGGCTTGGATATGAACTAATTTCATGTCTATGTCCTTTTATATTTTGCTCATTTTTCCTTCTATCACTTTCTAGGTCCGACCTTCCTGCGCACTGAATGTCTCCTGTGTTGTTTGGTTAGGGTTATGGGTTCTACTTTAGGAAACTTTTGTTTGTCTCACTTTTTCACGAACAATGGTTTCCATTATCCATGTGCTGAATATATCTGTATATGTGAACATGAGGGAATTGACTTAGTGGTAAAAAATTGTATATCCGAGGTATTTTCCTTAAGTGAGGCAAGGCCTAAGCCTAGAATCAAAACCAAAGCATTTATAATTATATATGTATATATATATATTTAGGATATGTTATAAATAAGAAATTCGTAGTCATAATGGCTAGAACATTATCTTATTTTTGAAAAGAAGTCCTAAAGGCGTATAATTTAGTGGCCTAGGCTAGAACTAGAATTGTAAATAATATGTAAATCTAGTATAGATCCCCAGCAATCAATAAAGATGCTTGTTTGTTGTGTGAGTTTGAAGGTTTTCATGAGGTCATTTGAGTTTTTGGCCCCCCAATATATAGATCTAAGCTAAGTCTTTTGTTTTGTGTTCTTTGTTATTTTTCAATTAGCAGGCAATTTTAAAAGCCCATCAAATAACTTTTGAAGGTCCAAAAGATCTATTGGAAAACCTAATAGGATAACTTGTAAATGATGCCTCAAATGCCTTGGCCTTGAGGCACAAGCCTCACAAAACTGGGCTGAGACTTAGGCATTGATTAATTTTTCGGCTTCAAGGCACATGACCCAAAACGATTTTTAAACTATGAGGTAGCATTTAACTTCCATATCTATCTCTTTTTTTATCTTTGTATTGGTTTCCATGTAATTTCTTGATTAATGTCAACTGTATAATGTTAGATACTGAAAATTTATTAAATCTGCAATTAAATGCTTGTTTATGCTATTTCAGAAGGGATAAGAGCGAGTGATGAGTCCAACTTAGGGGCTTCTCACCAGGTGGAACATTTAGATGATGAAAGACCAGATTTTGGTGAAGATTCTGATGATGATGACCATCCTGATCCTGTTGAGGAGAACATGGAAGAAGACTTCAGAAAGTTCACTGGGAGGAAGAAAAAATTGTGGGAATTGAGGCAAAAGATGGTGAGTTTTTCTGAAGCTTGAAAAATTATCTTTAACTTGAATGCAAGCTATATCATTATGGTACTCTATAAATTGGAAAATGTTTTAGGATCGGTAATGTGTTTATGGCTTTCTGTATGCAGAATAAAGCTAGAAAAGACAATCAAACTGATATTGCAGCGGAAAGGAAAAGAATGGAAGCTCCACAAGAGTCACGGGGCATTTCTAAACAAAAATGGCTTGAGGAGAGGAAGAAAAGGATTGGAAAACTTTTAGATGCAAATGGTTTGGATATGAAAAAGGCTTACATGCTGGATACAGAAGAAATGGCAGAGTCAAAATATAAGAAATGGGAAAAGGATCCTGCCCCATTTGGCTGGGATGGTGCGTTCAGATCTTTGCTCATTTATTAGTTGATGATATTATTATTGTTATTATTACTATTTTCATTACAAGGGTCAGATTTGAATTAGAAAGCAAAGCTAATATATGTTATTTTTAACAGTTTTTAATCAGAAAACCCTCTACAATGCATACAAAAAACGAACAAAGAACATTGAGGTTGACTTGGAAGAATATAATAGGATGAAAGAAGCAGATCCAGAGTTCTATCGTGAAGCCTCGAGTCTCCAGTATGGAAAGGTACTATTTCCCTTGATAATCTATATTTCCTCTGTCTGGCTAAGTCTCGGGCTGTTAGCCATGATATTTTTGTTCCTTTATAATGCAGGCTCCAAAAATATCTGAGGATAAGATAGATAAGATGGTGAAGGAACTCAAGGACCGAGACGAGAAGCGCCAGTCATTTAGCAGGAGGAGGAGATTCCATGATGAGAAGGACATTGACTCGATCAATGACCGAAACGAACATTTCAACAAAAAGATTGAGCGTGCCTTCGGTAAATACACTCTGGAGATCAAGAACAACCTTGAACGGGGTACTGCGTTGCCTGACTAGGGTGAGAAGTAGCATAACAAATTAACAAACTGTTTCCTGGCCTTTTTCTTAGTTTTAACTGTTACCTATGAGATGAGAGAATGGTTCCAAGTGATTTGGTGCTGCTGGTAAAATGGAAGATGATAAAATGTTGCCATTCATTATAGAAAGGCTGCTATTTATCTTCCCCCCTATCAATGGTGTATGATGTTTGGTTGGATGTATAATGATTTTTCTCTTTCTGTGTTGCAACCAAAATTGGCCTATAGAGGTGCAAATGTTCTCTGGAGTTGCTTTCATTGAGGATGACTAAGATCTAATTCAAGTGCCAGACAATCATTAAAGCAGTAATACTATAAACACTACAAGTTCTGGGTTAGAATGATAAATTTAAATGTGCCTCGAAAAAAATTTGTCGGACGGATTTCGTTCTTTTTGTTGGAAATATTTAACCCACTGTTGATTCAGTGAATCTCACAAGGGAAAAGATTTTTGGGGGTTAGGAGTCTTTTTGGGAGGAATTTTACGATTCGGTTTTTTTGAATATATTAATTTATATGGAAATTAAGGGCAAATTAGTATTTTATTATTTATTCCAAGTATTACAAACTTTCTCTACATTTTTTTCTCTTTCTCCTCTTTATAGATGATAAATTATGGTGGGCCCTACTCTTAAAATTTCCCCCCTCTTTTTCTTTTTACTGTATTTTCTCTCCTACCAACCAAGATTTTCACTTTCCCTTCATTATTCTCTCTAACCATCCCTTTCCCCTCCTTTTTTCCTTCTGCCAAACATAGAGTAAAAACCTAAATTCTTGTTGATTTTTAAAAAATCAAAGCTGTGATCGAGTTAAATTCAATATTTGAAAAAAAGAAGAAGAAATTCTTTAACTTTTATTAGTCTTTGAAGAAACCACACATCAACACAACTGTGCAGAATCATGCGGTGAAAGACGTGAAATGGCAGAAGTGAAAGAAGGTGGATTCGACCCTTACATGGCTGAATGTCTAGCTATTAGACAATCTTTTTCTCTCTTTTCACCAACCATCACCAGTACACCGATGCTGATTCCACATACATTCCTACAATAGGAATAAGAATCCACATAATTACAGAGGTATATTTAAAAGTTCAATCTAGAAAAAGATTTGACACATTGTTCTTCTTTTGTATTAATTATTGGTTTTATGGAGTTGTTAATGTAGGAACGGGTCTGAAACCCATTGTGGAGTCCTCAATTCAATAGACATTATTTTTTTTTTTTGAGGGAAATAGAGTACAATTCAGAATAGCAAATAAAGTGAAAATAAGAAGACCTTAATTGGTAGTTGGAGTAATATGGTAGTGAAGGAAATCAATGAAATTCGAATTTCTAATTACAAGCCAATACGTGATAGCGTGATATTTTACTTTTATCAATCTGGATTTTTTTTTTCTTTTTTTGACATATAATTGTTGAAATTAGGTCCTCCGAACATTTTTACGAATACTTTTTTTTTTTTGACATATAACTGTTGAAATTGGGTCCTCTGAACATTTCTACGAATATTTTTTTTTCTTTTTTGACATATAATTGTTGAAATTGGGTCCTCCGAACATTTCTACGAATACTGTTATGATTAGTTTAACATTTTACGAATACTGTTATGATTAGTTGTGTTAAACGGATCCTAATAATTTTCTTATACTATTTTATCTAAAGGCAATTCGTTTTAAGAATCTCTAAATTTTAGCATTTTTGTTATTTAGATCTTAATATTTTAATTTTTGTTATTTAGATCTTAATATTTTATTTTTGATATTTAAGTCGTTAGAAATCCTCCATTCTAAGTTTAGAAGCATTTTACATTATACTCTTGGTAATGCAGAGTCTTACATATTAGTTTATTGAAATTCATTAATGAAGAAAATTTGAGGTGTTACTCTCTTTATGTAGACTTCAAAGGCCGAAAGTTTCGTTTTACCAACTATGTGGGACTGTAAATAAGTTTGACTAATAAATTTGTTACATTCAAAAACTTCCTAAAATATTTTTAGGTCGAAAATTAGGGGTACTTGTGATGCAATTTGACAGACTTTACTACCTATTTAGTGCGCCGCACATGTTGCTTATGTTCATTTTCGAACAACATAATTCGAAATTGTTAAGGAACCTGAACTAAATTATACCTGAACCGTATGGTTTATTTTTGTGGTTTGGGAGGTAACACTTGGACAGTTGGACTTGACTTTTAGCATACGTTTGCTTGAGAAATGGACCTAATTTGGCATAAATAACTTATTTAATAGTATTTTTCTAAATAATTTTTTTAGAACTATCACAATATCAGTCACAGTTGGACACACTATTTATAGCATAATAATCAAATTTTAGGTCTATTTTAAGTAAATGTTCATATTTTAAATATTATAGCAAAATAATTGGTATATCAATGAATATATCAAATGTAAAATATGATGTATTAGTATTCAATATATAAACTAAAATTAGTATAAATAAATATACTAAATATAAAAATACATATATTTCGTTATTTATCTATAAAATAAAAAAATAGACATTTATTAAAAGGGTCTAAAAAAACACTCATTCTAATTTTTAGAATTATATATCTATAACTAAAATAGAAGCGTGGATTGGCGTAGAAATCTGGCCGTTCCTCTTTGCCCATTCTGCTTCATCAGCTTTTTTCTTTCTTTTTTTTTTTTTTAAATGTGTTTTTGTTTTTGTTTTTTCTTTTGCTTTTGACTTTTTTGAGTCTGAGAATGTTTTATTTTCTGTTGACATTTACTTTAGAGCGTACAAGCAGCTGTTTGGTTGCCTTTAATTTTTTATTTTTAAAATCTTAACATAGGGTGGGTTTCACACGTATGTACGTTAATATCCCTACATGCTGTAACTTCCTTTTTATTTTTAGATACATTTTTTTTACTTTTTTTTTTTAAAAAAAGAAATTTATGAATGCACAATTTCTCTTTAATAGTAACATTAGAGAAATTTGTCAGGAATAGTTACTAAAATATATGGGCCCAATTTCATTTTAATAGTAACATTAGAGAAAATTTTCAGGAATAGTTACTAAAATATATGGGCCCAATGTAATTATATTAAAATGTGATTTCAATACTATTTCGAGGAAGAGAGATTTAAACTCATTTTATTTTTTTAATTAGCAAGTAAACATTTATTGTGTGGGCCTAATTTGGGGACTCTTTGGCATTTACTATTGTGAACCACACATGTTTATATGTATATCTATGCTATATTCATATTTTATGTTTTCCCAGTTTTAATCTTTTTTTTTTCTCTTTCTTATACATTTCATGGTCTCAACGTGGGAAATTTATTTCTTTATAAAGGTAATATGAAAAATAGAATATTATATATAATCACTTCAACCCTTTATCCTTATATTCAATGTGTTTTAAATTAA
>JXTB01000182.1:190901-214437 GCA_002914805.1 Parasponia andersonii | reverse complement strand
ATTAGTAATATATCATACTTTTGTGTTTTATGGAAATCTAGGATATTTTTTTTGAAATAAAAAATATCATAAACTATAAAAAAAATATCATTAACTATGTATTTTGTATTTCAAAATGAAAATCGATTTTTTTTTTATAAAAGAAATATTAACAAACCAAGTTAATTAACTTTTATTTTTTACTTACAAATCACTTGATTTTCATATTATTATTTTGTAATTCATAACAATAATAATGGGAACGCACGGATCATTCGACTAGTATATTACATGTCCCAGTTTTTGTATCAAGTTTTTTATACAACATATATGACATATAAGTTTTCACTATCTAATTAATGTGTTAATATTTATCATAAATAGATTAAATATTATCACTATTTGAATGATGATAAATCACATATTATATTTATAGGGCACTAATTCAGTAGGTATTTTTTTTTTTACCTATCCATAGGTATCAATTTGGCCAATGAAAATTTAGCATGTATATTTTTTTATTGTAAAAAGTAAGAGATAGAAAGAGCATTAATAATGCACGTCTTTTCATGTACTTCTTTATAGTTATTGGATCATCATTAGATGATGATCCAACGGTTAAAGAAAAAATAACTACTCATAGGTAAAGAAAAAAAATACCTATTAGATTGACAACCATATTTATATATATATATATTTCTAAGCCAATCACCGTATAACAAACCTAAAAAATTCATTTTAATAATACTCTTAGAATAATCATTTTATCGCAATAACGTAATCATCGATCATCAAAAACATTTAATCTCAAAATATTATCTTTTTTTTCTAAACGAGACTTAACTAATAACACACAACCAATCACCGTATAACAGACCTAAAAAATTCATTTTAATAATACTCTTAGAATAATCATTTTATCGCAATAACATAATCATCGGTCACCAAGAACATTTAATCTCAAAATATTATCTTTTTTTTTTCTAAACGAGACTTAACTAATAAAGAACATTTAATCTCAAAATATTATCTTTTTTTTTTCTAAACGAGACTTAACTAATAACACACCGTTTACCAAGATTTTACTCCACGAAACTCACTCATATTCGTCAAGTTTGGGCCGTATGTCGTCCAAAGCACCGTCTAATTTCATATTGTAGTCGTGTCAGTGGAATCCACGTGATATCACACAGTGAATCCATACGTGAGACAATGAAAGAGTGGAATCGTGTGTAAAAAGAGTCTCCTCTTCTTCCCATTAACTCCAATAATACTTATGCTAATTGAGGTTATACTCTCAATTTGGTCGTAAGATTCTTGGGAGAGGGCCTGTGATTGCGTGGGAGTGGATGGATCGGACCAATTTATATAAAAATTTCATAATAAAAAACTCCAATAATACCTTTTCGAAAAAAAAAAAAACTAAACTCCAATAATATACATCGTGAGAAACAGTGTGCTAAACACTTGATTTGAGAAAGCGAAGAGAAATGGAGGTCGGAGGAGACGAGAAGCTTGAAATCCTTCTGAAATGGGCAGCAGAGGTTGGCATTACAGACTCAAAAGCCTCCCCATCGGAGAGCCTATCTTCCTCTTTAGGTCACTCTCTTTTCGTTTCCCACTTTCCCGAAGCCGGCGGGTACGTGAAGAAATGGACTATTTTCTCGTCTCCCTTTCTGTTTGGTTACCCAGAAAATACTAATCTATATGACTTTGTTTGAAATGCTGCAGAAGGGGTTTGGCGGCTCTGCGTGGTCTTAGAAAAGGAGAGTTGATTCTCAGGGTACCCAAATCAGCTTTAATGACTAGAGAGACTCTCTTGAAAGATGAGACACTCTCTATCGCTCTCAACCCCCATTCTTCTCTCTCCCCTATTCAGGTTTGAGAATTTTCTTTATATTTTCCCAACAGCCAAACATGGGTTAGTTTCTAATACAGTTATTAATCATGGGTTACTTATATCTTTTTCTTTTTGTCAACAGATATTGAGTACTTGCTTATTGTATGAAATGAATAAAGGGAAGAGTTCATGGTGGTATCCTTACTTGATGAATCTGCCCCCTAGTTATGACATCTTAGCAACTTTTGGGGAATTTGAAAAGCAAGCTCTGCAAGTTCTGTATCTGATCATCTACTTTTACTCTGTTTCTTAGGTTAGGTTTCCATGATTTTTATTTAGGATTCTGGGGTTATAAGATTTATTAGTTTTTTTGCATTTTTGAAATAAATGGTTTCTAAAGGAAACTAATGTGGTTTGTAGGTAGATGAGGCAATCTGGGCCGCGGAAAAGGCCATGTTGAAGGCTGAATTGGACTGGAAAGAAGCTAGTGTGTTAATGACACAGCTTAACCTTAAGCCTCGACTTTCGACTTTTAGAGCATGGCTTTGGGCTTCTGCTACAGTGAGAATGCATTTTCCATTCCTTTTGGACTTAGACATTATAGGAGATAACTCAATACACCTTATTCTCCAGCACCATAGGATCACTTGTTTATGAGACTCCTTGGTGTTTGGTTATTTTTCGCTTGGCTTGCTTTGTGACACTTCCATGTTTGTATTTTGTTTTAAAAAGTGAAATGAAAGATGGAGATGTTCTCAGAATGTTGCTCAATAAAATCTTTATCCTTATTTTCACTTTTAAAAAATAAAAACGAACTACCCCAAACTTTATATGCTTTGTTTAATGGAGTGCATTCTTGCTGAGTTTTATGAATTGTCCATATCATATTTTTAATATCATGAAAATTTTGATGTTGCTAAGTTCTACTTTTCTTTTTCATTCCATTAAAGATTTCTTCGCGGACCTTGCACATACAATGGGATGAGGCTGGATGTTTATGTCCTGTGGGAGACTTATTTAATTATGCTGCACCACCTGGAGAGGAGCCATCCCGTGTAGAAGATTTAAATTGCAAGATGCATGCTTCTTCCTTTGGAGTTAACCCTTCTGTGGATGGGGACGCAACAGATATGTTAGACTTGGAAAAGCTTGATTCTCATTCAGAAAGGTTGACTGATGGTGGTTTTGAAGAAGATGTTGCAGCATATTGTTTTTATGCTAGGAGACATTATAAAAAAGGAGAGCAGGTATCAAAAAATTAATCAACAAAGTAACTTTACTATGAAGCTTTTTGTTACTTATCTAATTAATATGATTGCTTGTTTGGTTGTCTTTTATATTATGCTTCGAGTTTTATGTGTGGCAGAATCCAAAAACTTTTCGATGTAATTATATTTGTCTATTTGGATGTCTTTCTTTTTCTTTTTTATTTTTTATTTTTTATTTTTTATTTTATATTTTATATTTCTGTAAAAGAACTGAGAATTGGTGATTCACATAGTTTAATTGATACTATAGGCAGCCTCAATTTTGTAAATCTTATTTCCTTAGTACTTTGAGGGTTTGATTAGTTTTTTAAATCTTTGATTATTCCAAATGCAAATTATCTTAACATTTTCCTGTAAATTTCCATTTTTCACACCTCTCTTCTGATATCTAAGCAGATATCTCCTGGGAATCCACATCATCGGAAGTTCAGTAATAACAATTTAAATTTCTTCAAAAAAAACCCATCAATTGTTTCTTGGTCAAAAGATAATGTGCATTTTTTCAATTCCTTGCTGAGGTAAAGAGTGTGTAGTAAGCTGTTACAAAGTCAAGCCTTCGAACTTATCCACGTAGAGAGTCAGGAAACTGCAAATGGCAATTGTATCTTCTTGAAATTTGTAGGGTAAGTAGAAGGAAAAGAAAAAAAAAAGGAGATTTAGCTTCTGTCAAGTATGTAATATTAAAAAGATGAAAGTTCTGATGAAGAATGTTGAAATCTGGGCTGCTCTTAATATTCAATGGTGAATTGAGAAGATCTGAATATTCATGGTGTATTTATCTAAATTTGAGAGCCTGGTTACTTGAAATGGAGAAGTATGCGTAGGATGTCATTCTTAGTCACTTGGAAATGATATTTCAAAACTACGTTTGGAGAATGTGATGATCCATAGATCCAGATAAGATAAGAGATGGCAGTAGATTTGCACAATACTTGTTGGCTTAAGGAATAGGAGAGATTTGAATTTAAGTGACTTAAATTTTATCCAGTGTATCAAATATTAACGGTTCCTATGGGAGAAAAAAGAAACCTAGAGTTACAGAGTGATTGATAGTATTTTGACAGTATTAATAATGTCTGTTGATTAATGAAATTTCACTCTTCTGGTTGTCTGGAACACCTAAATTTACAAGTTTCTTTCATTCTCTCTCAATACATTTTTGTATAAAGCAATTACCATTTGTTTATAATTTCTTTCCGTCTGTTTCATCTAATGTATACTGTATTTCAAGACACTGAATCCTACTACTATACATTGGTCTTGTATCCAGCTGATCTAGTGATACGGCTCATGGTTGTATATGGTTGTTCAGTTATGATTTTTCCTGAATTCCTACGTAAAAGAGGCCTTGATTGGTCAAGTGTCTTGTGCTACGATAGTTGCATTTTTCCAGATCAAACTAAGGGCATTAAATTGGCTGAATATTATCTCCCTTGTTGGATGAAATTGAATTTTCAGATTGACATAAAAGTTTATTTTCTACAGGTCCTATTGTGTTATGGTTCATACACAAATCTGGAGCTTCTTGAACACTATGGCTTTATCTTGAATGAAAATTCAGGTGAAAAGGTTTTCATTCCTTTGGAATCTGAAATGTGCTCCTCTAATTCATGGCCTAAGGAGTCGATGTATATCCAGCAAAATGGAAAACCTTCTTTCGCCCTGCTCTCGGCTTTACGGTTGTGGGCAACTCGGCCAAATCAGCGAAGATCTGTTGCTCACCTTGCTTATTCAGGATCGCAGCTTTCGGCTGAAAACGAGATACTGGTAATGAGATGGATATCAAAGAAGTGCACTTTTGTCTTGAAGAGTTTGCCAACGTCATTTGATGAAGACAGATCACTTTTAAGTGCCATTGAGATACTACAAAATTCTTTTACTCCCTCTGAGCTGAGTAATGTTTTGGCCTCCTCGACAAATCAGATTTGCGCTTTCTTGGAGGCCAATGGTTTGGAAAGTTGTGGAAGTGGTGCACTATCGTCCAAGAAAATTACACAGGCCATAGGTAGGTGGATATTAGCTGTTCAGTGGAGGCTTAGCTATAAGGAAACTCTGATAAAATGCGTTTCTTATTGCTCGAAAGTTATTGATTCTCTAAATTCTCAAAATGTGACAGTGCAATTTAGCTCATAGTAATGTAGTTTAACGGTCTTTTGTATCATGGTTTCATTGTATTGCCCACGTGAGTTGCAAAGAATTAATAAATGCAGTCCAAAAGAGTAGAAGAAAAATATGATTTAGCTTGAACCAAATAATTACATCTTCCTGAACCATGGGACAAAATATTACCTCCACTAGAATCAAATTAGTCATAAAAGTGTTGGTGGTTGGTTATTAAGTAAGAAAACTATAATTTTTACAAATTTCTTGTACTATGTTATAGCATGAGTCAGTAATCACACACTAGAAAACGTATTGTAGATTTCCACATCTTTAATTCCACTTTTATTCATATCCAAAGTGCATACATTATCTACTTTTGAACTCCATAATCCTTTTCATAAAAAACCATACCCATACATGTTACAAACGACATTTAGCATTGAAAGCCGTTGAAGCTTAGAAGTAGCTTAAGACACATTGAAGTGCGCCATTAGAGCTTGCTAGTGATGTGGATATTTCGCACTTTGGAAGGCTTTGGGGTTGTATCTTTGGGAACAACTATAGTGAGTACCCCATTTTCTACTTGAGCTTTTATCTGATCCAACTTCACATTTTCCGGCAATTCAATTTCCCGAGAAAAATCTCTTTTTCCTGTCCCTCTCTCAGCTACATGCCAAACGGTCTCTTTTGGGTTAGACTCCTCTTTTGCAACTTCACCCTTCATGTGCAAAATATTTCCTTCTTCAACTTGAACCTTTATGTCCTCTTTTCCAAAACCTATACACAGAAAATAGCCATTCCCATGAAGAATAAATACATATACGAAAGTAGAATAATTATTACAGATTTAAACATATTTAAAAAAATATTGCTGAATCCTGAAAAGCCTTTGTAAGTAAACCAATAATTTTTTTTATTAAAAAGAAATTGATTACTTCTATTAAACAAATAAGCTTAATCCTCTAAAAAGTAAAACCCCAGTAAAATCTAAACATGTAAAATGGCATAAGCAAATTTGTATATGAGACTGGGTACCTGGAACGTTGATTTTGAAGATGTGGGCAGAAGGGTATTCGAGCCAGTCCATGAGGGCCGTTGATCCGGACCACTCTCGAAAGATCGGAGGGCTCCAGAAGAAGCGCCTGAGAGGGAGAGGGTGTCCAAAAATGCTATCAGCCATTGATGATTTAATTTTTTTTTTTCTCCCTTTGCAGTAGCGTGTAACGATGTTTAAGTGATCTTCGGCTCGGTTATAAAAGCATCGATAGTTTATACATTCAGAAGAAGTTCAATTCAAGTGGACAGAATCCAGAAGCTTCTGTGGGACACTGGGAGTTGTCATCCTTTGTTTGTTATTACACTCCCAACATTGTTCGAGGATTCTAGCACCTTTGAGATGATCATTCATCGTATATTTGCCTACGTGTTATTATTATTATTACTATTTATTATTTTAAAAAATATAACACATAGCATATTGATAATTTATTAAAATACCAATTTTTACAAATTAATTTCGGGTCAAATTACTAGAGATAATTAGTCAGGTTACATTTAGTAATTTAATTGGTCCAAGAAATTTGATTGATTAGCTCAGATAATTCAATTAATTATCTCGAATATTTTTAAAAAATACTAATTTTCAAAAAAAAAAAAATGATATGTTTTAATATATTTTTGAAAAATTTTACATTCTAAATTTTTTTTTAAAAAATTATATTTTTTAAAATTAATTCGAGATTTTTCAAAAAAATACAATCCATTTTATAAAAAAAAGGGTTCAGTCCATCGTGGGCCTAATTTTTGTATAAAATCGTATATTATTGGGGACGTTAATGATAAGGGTCTCTATCACTTTCATTTATCGATAAAAAAAAAATTACTAAGGATCAGCTTTTTGTTTTTCCAAATCCCGTATCACTTTTTTTTTTTAAAATAAAAGATACCACCTTTTAAATTTTTTTTGAGGAATAATACTATTTTAAAAAATAGTTACTAATTATCAATTTTAGGTTACTAAGTTACTTGTTGGAACAATTATAAGCTATATACCCATTATAACTAACTTTGGTTACTAGTTATAAGTGCGTGAAAAGTGATTACAGATTATTAATTATTATTTTAAAATAATATTTTTCTAATTTTTTTTTTAAAATACGGCACCAAATCTAAAAAAATTGAATTCAACCTAAATTTACAATTCTTTTTTAAAATGGTCGGAAATGACTTAATTTTCTCTAATAATAACAATAAAATTCTTATCTGTTATACTATTGGAACTAGATCAGTGCTTATAAGCAAGTTTTAGAATTTGGATTTGGTTCCGAGTTCAATTTTTTCATTGGGATCATTGTATAATGATTTTTGAAAATTTAAAAGAAAATAGTAATAATATTAGAGGTATCACTGATTTACCATTAGTTTTGTTTCAAGTTTTTTCGTACACATTAAAAACGCTTTTTTATCAGCTATTCATGAAAGTCGTCCATTGATAAATTTTAATTTTTTTTTTGATTCCTTCGTGCCATTTGAGGAACTGTAACAATCTACAAAGCTTAAGGGGCAACATTTGTTAATTGATTTATCATGTAAATAATTTAAAGAGTTACCATATTATTTCATCGTATTATTTGATTGACTTATCATAATAAATCAATTACATATACTAGTAAATTAATTATAGATATCGATAAATCAACTATATTTATTAATAATTAATTATATACGCTAATAAATAAATTAATTATATACAATCTTCTATCACTTAATTACGTTGGTAAATCAATTATGTATATTAATAAGTCAAAAGAACTTAACCAATGGTATAATTGTAAAGTCCAACCAATAAAACTTAAAAAAAAAGGAAGTTAATAAAAGTATATTCATTTACACACAGCTTAGAGACTAGGCAACGATTGAGTTAAGACTCTCTTTTTTTTTTTTTTTTTTTTTTTAATTTTTAATTTTTTTGGTATCTTTCTGAAATAAACATAAGGGCCAAGGCCCAAGCCTAAGACATTCATTGGGTGCGGGGCCTAATTTGTCCAAACACCATTCTGGACTCGGCAAGCCCCTTTATAGGCAGACCGACCTAATTGACATCACAGTTCTCAAGTCGTCTAAACAGAAAACTATTATAATGGCTAACTAGTTCAATACAAGTCCTCTACAACAAAATGCTATTATTATGGCTAACTAGTTCAAGAATAAGTGGTGACAGATGTAGAAGTAGCCTGATTTTGCCCCAACACTATTCAAGACTTGGCGAGCCCCTTTATGAGCAGACCGACCTAATAAACATCACAATTCTCAAGTCGTCCACAACATAACACTATTATTGTGGCTAACTAGTTCGAGACAAGTCGTCTACAACAAATCACACAATTATTATGGCTAAATAGTTCAAGAATTAGTGGTGGCAGGTAAAGATAGTTTGGTTGGTAACCACACTAATCACCTATAATCAATAATGTTGATGTTTACGGTTTAAGTTCCCATCTCTATATATAAGGAAAAAAAACACCTTGTTTAAGAATAATTCTTTGCATGGCCAGAAGGGAATAACAAAAGGAACTTCTCAAAATAATAACTTTAAAATACATAATTAGATACATATTTTTGTTCTCTTGTTTTTGGCTTGCAAGTTGCAACTCGTACGTTTGATTATAGGTTGTACAATTTTCAGGGATGAAGCATCGATTAATGAGTTTGATTCCGTGGTAAATACTTTCAAGAATATCCAAACAACATAAGAATGAGCACTAAAATTCCTTAAAGTGCTTTCTGCTTCTCGTCCAATTAAACAACATGTTTGGTAATATATGCCAAAAAAAGAGACCGAAGGAGGCATGCATGTTTACATTTCCTTTCTATATAGATAAATTAATCTTGCAGAATAAACAAGAGCTCTAGCTGCTTTCCGCATCCATCTTAAATCATATTGTCATTACTAGTAAAATTAATGAAACTACAAGACCCGATTTTTATCCAAGCTTTTTCGTAATAATATTCAGAAGATTATATCTTGAATTTTCATCATTTTATTTCGTGAATAAAAGATTGCTGCATTCACTAAACTCACTATCTCATTCAATTAGAATAGAAGTTCGGATTTTTTGTACTATTCTTGGTATAATGTGTTATGTATACATGTATATATATATATATATATATATTTATTTATTTGTGTGTGTGTGTCTAAGAGGTTCCTTAACCTCTAATCTCAGTTAGGCCAATAATGGATTTTCTTTTCAACTGAAAAGCTAGCTGTAGGGTCTCTTATTAGTACGTCTGTCTAAATGTTTACTTTAGCTAGCTAGCATATTCATGCATGCATAAAGGTGTTATAACATGCAACTATTATTAGATAAAAAGAACTTTAGCTTATGGGTTGATTTGTTAAATCCTCCTTTTGTAATATGATTTGAAATATTATACCAAAGATGTTTTGCCTTTTCTCTAACTTTATTGTGAATTTGACTTGTATTGGTCATATGAGCAATATGAAAAGCTCAGAAGACATTTTTAGTGGAATATACTTTGTGATTATATATCACTTCTTTAAGATAGGCATTAACAAAATTACTTTAATTTGTCTCTACTTGAGATTCACATGTAGTCCATTATAAAAGTTTTATTGCATTTTCGAACTGCCAAAATTGAATTGATGTATATACTTTTCTAATATGAAACCTATGCACCAACTTAATTTGACTATTACATATGAACTATTATGGTGACTATTTTTGACCCTACGTATGAATATCACTTAGCAAGATAGGGTGGAAAAATTCATGATGACTTAAAGACAAAAAATGAGACAATATGCAAGAAGTATAAGTGGTTAGGCACTAGTCTACAACAATTGATAGAGAAAATTGCCCGTCTAATATATCGGTGAATAGTCAGATACAATGAAAGCAAAATCCCCAAGTAATGAAAGATTATGAATATGTGTGAACTAATTCCATAGCTATATGTTTAGAGTTTGGCCCTAGCGTATGTCAATAATATTCTTAAAACATTTACACCAAAAGCTAAAGATTATATCATAGTTAAACTCGGGTCTATCCAATTAATGTAAATAACTCGAAACCAAAAAAAGAAGTAGACTAAAGTGCCTCTCGGGAAGTTGGGATACTACAATATCGTTACTCATCACTACCAAAAAAAAAAAAAATGAACAAAGAAATGTTAACAAAGTTGACACCCATTAGCTCCTATACCATGCACCATAACACAAAGAAAAGCGAAATTTTATTAATAATAGAAAAAAGAAACAAAAACTATTACAATTCTATCCAATAGTATAAAGAATACAAAGTAGAATTAAAATCAATTGCAACCTGGAATATTCCTCGTTAAAGCCTGAATAGACAAACTCTGTATGTTAAAAGAAATTCTAGACAAAAGAAAAGAGTACATAGTCAAAGAACCCTTTTAAAGCAATAGTAACGAACATAAACCAAATTACGACCACCAAGGGTCCTCAATAAATTCAGAGACAAATATCAGTCACCCATGAATGAAGCCCAAAAGGTTCCACATAATTGGTAACTATTGATAGACTCCTTAGAAAATGTGAAAAATTGAGAAAGTCCATGCAAAAAATTAGAAACTACAAAGAAAGTTTCCCAGCAGAATGAAACTTCAAATGAATATCTGAAGGCTTCTATTGCAGAAGATTAATAACAAACAGTGAATTGGGTTCCATCCAGTAAGGTATATAATTCTGGAGTATGCTCCCATTGTTTGTGTGAATGAGTAATCTAAATGAATAGAATTGATTTCCAGATTTATTTCTCTGAAAACTACGTACAGAAAATACTTGTTTGACTCTTTGCAATATACTTAGAATAGATGTGTGTGGGATCCGTTCCCAAATCATACGCCACGTGGATGGTTAAGTGGCAGAACAGGTCACGTGGGTCGCTCGTGATATCACAGTCAGCCATGGGGCTGTCCGAGGTTAGGGCCGAGCCCATCACAGGCCCTGGACAGACTCGGCCCAGTCCGACCCTTACCTCGACAGCTGGGGGGTCGGAAGCCCCAAGGTAGAATACAATGGAAAGCAACTTGCAACTCCAAACTCAGACAGAACGTTTAATGCGATCTTAGGTAGGCGTGCGTAAGGGGCAAGCCGTCCTGACAGAACGGCGATTTGTCCAAATCTCACTCCTGACAGACTCAAGCCGTAGGAGGCGGCGGAAATCAGGCTACGGTGATACAGAGGAGATCATGGTAATCTCAGCCCGTGATCTCTGGAGAAAAACTTTGAGAAGAAAGGTACTCAGTCCTGAGATTGAGACTCGCATGGTTCACAATCTCAAGACTATATATATATATGAGCCATACGTTCCCGAGGGGGGCATGTACGCTTACAAAAAGAAGTGTATAAAAAAAAGCTTATGAGCAAGAAACAAACATATACTCATATAGAATTAATTCCTTGCTACCCTAAATAAAAGATTGACCACTGACTTAAGCATCGGAGAGTCTTTGCAGGTGGCCACCCCCGCCTCTCCGACCCTGCCTGGAGTTCAGAGCACTTTTGGAAAGCGAGGACACGTGGACAGTTGGAGAATATAGCATCAGCGGTTCAGAGACACGTGGACGGCTGGTGAGAAACCGCTCCAACAGTTTGGCGCCATCTGTGGGAAAAGGTTGAGCGTGCGAAAAAGAGTAGGAGACTCACGATCGCGCTCTCTCCGAACAAAAAGCCATACAACGTCTGATGGTACCCTCAAGGATGACAACCAGGAGCACACGTCCTGACGCTGAAGGGAGCTCCCGAGAAGCACGACCAGATCTGGAGCAGAAGCTGGATCAGATGCTTGTCGCCCTGGCAGAAGCAAACCGGAAGGCAGAAATGGCCCACGAGGCCATCCTAGGTTTAAAGGACGAAGTCACAGAGGTACGCAGAGATAATGCCCGCCTTGAAGGGTTGCTGGCGAGCGAAGACAGGACCCAGCGGAGAGAAGATTTTGACGAAGAGGTCTAACAAGAATTCGGAATTCAACCACGAGGAGAAGCTCCCGCCCCATCTGGATCGCGGATGCAGGGGGCACAGCAAAGCCAGTCGAGACCCCTCCAAACCAAGGGGCAATGGGCGGAAGATGCCATGGAAGCCCAGGAGGTACGCCTCTCGACTGGAAGCAAGAGATGATGGCGGAGTTGAGTAAGAGACTCGAGGCCCGTCACAGCCAGACCCCCGACGATCTGGCAGAACAAACTGTGCGAGGGATCAACTGGACAGCCTTCGCCGACTGGATCCAGATGGAGCCCAGGCCGAGGGACTTCACGACCCTGACCTTCAGGCCGTTCGAGGGGAAAACTGACCCCCTCGATCACATATACCACTTTCAACAGAAGATGGCCTTGGAAACCAGGGACGAAGCCGTGACCTGTAAAGTCTTCTCTACGACCTTGGTGGGACCAGCTCTGCTATGGTTCAGACAGCTCTCGGAAAAAATCCATAAACGGGTTCAAAGATTTTCTGCAAATTTTTCCTAAAGCAGTACGCGGGTGTTTGGAGAGAGCAAAAAACCATGCGAGACCTAGATCGGTTAGAGCAGGCCGCAGATGAGTCCCCGCTAGAGTACCTCTCGCGTTTCCTCGAGGTAATATCCCTGGTCCATAATGCCGACTCGGTCCAAGCCGCAGGCTCATTCGTCAGGAGCCTGCAGCCAGGATCAATACTATCAGACCAGCTCCTTTTGAATCTTCTGTACGATATGGCGGACGTCCAAGCGAAGTCAGAAGGGGTATTCAGGGTGCTGGAAAGCCACCAGAAGGCGCCCAAGACCTCCGCCGCGATAACAATGACGCCGGTACAAACCCCAGCTCTGTAAGGGGTGAAGAGGCTCTCGCCAGGCCAAGGGCCGGCTCCGAAGCAAGAAGCCCCTATCCGAGACAGTTAGGAAGGTGGCAAGAGGAGGAAGACGTCCCGTGACCCCCTGCCGAAGTATGAGCTCAACACGCCGATCGACGTGATCTACCTCCAAAATAAGGACAGAGGCATTTTCAAAGACCCGCCCAAATCTTGCGTCCCTGAGCATATGAAGAATAGGAACAGGTATTGCCAGTTTCACAAAGACTTCGGGCACGACACCGTCCGCTGCCGCAACCTTTACGCACAGGTCATGATGGCGATCCACGCCGGCAAGTTAAAACAGTATGTGAAAACTGGCGGAGCCCAGCCGCTGGAAGACGTCACCAGGCCTGAAAAAGGGAAGCAGACCTAAGCCTCTGGGTCAGGAGAGTAGACCCTGAGGATAGTGCCGACCATCATGGATAGGCCAGAGCCGACCCAGGATCAAGAGGAGAGGGAGAAATGCCTCAAAAGAACTGAAGGAAGGATGAAGCACCTGAGGAGGATGGGCCATTCCGTCAACCATTTGATGTCGGGAGAGAGCCGCACCTCTGCCGCCCCTATCTTTTTCACCCAGCAAAATTTAACTACGGTACGCCTACCTCACGATGACCCCTTGGTGATTAAACTGCAGATCGGCTCCGCATTAGTCGGAAGGGTCCTAGTCGACGGTGGAAGCAGCATCGATATCCTGTTCCTTAGCACATTCGAGAATATGGGCTTGGATCAAAGCGCACTCAGGCTAACCTGTCAGCTGCTATTCGCTTTCAACAGCACAAAGGTCTGCTCCTTAGGCGTCATGACCCTGAATGTCTGCGCTGCGGAGAGATGCTGGGACGTGGACTTCGTCGTCATTGACTGCTAGTCCTCCTTCAATGTCATCATGGGAAGGGGATGGATCCACGCCATGCATGGGGTCGCTTCCACCCTCCACTGGGTCTTAAGATGTCTATCAAAGGATAGTACCTATACGATAGATATCAAGGGAGACCAGGCCTCCGCAAGGAAATGCTTTTCAACCGCCCTGAGGGGAGCCGACGCGAGTGCTAGTGCCGCAATCGGGGACGGATAGCAATCAAAGGACCGCCTGCCAGCGTACATGAAGCGAATTGAGGAGGAGTCTGACGGCCTGGAATCCACGATCCAGGAGCTGGTAGCGGTCCCTTTGAAAGGGGTAGAACCGGCGAAGGTGATTCTAATCGGGGCCTTATTACCCGAGGAGCAAAAGAACGAGATGTTGGGATTCCTAAAGCGGAACGAGGACGTCTTCACGTGGTCCCACGACGACATGCCTGGGATAGACCCCGCACACTTCTGCCACCAACTGAACATAGATCCCAATTTCTCTTCAGTCAGGCAGAAACCCTGAATGTTCACACCAGAGAAAAACAGGGCGATCAACAAGGAGGTAGAGAAGCTGCTGGAGAATGGTCTGATCAGGGAATGCGTATACCCGCGTTGGGTCTCCAACCCGGTAGTGGTGATAAAGAAAAACAGCGACGACCGTATTTGCATAGACTTCACCAACCTGAACAAGGCCTACCCGAAGGATAGCTTCCCCCTGCCAAGAATCGGCCAAATGGTAGATGCGACAGCGGGATTCAACAGAATGAGCTTTTTGGATGCCTACTCTAGGTACAACCAGATTCCCCTGTATGCGGAAGATCAGATCCACACGGCTTTTATCACGGAGCGTGGTCTGTACTACTACAGGCGTATGCCATTTGGCTTGAAGAACGCGGGGGCAACCTACCAAAGATTCATGAATAAAATGTTCGCCGGGCTACTAGGGAAGACTATAGAGGTCTACATCGACGATATGGTCGTGAAGAGCAGGGAAGATTCAGACCATCTGAGGCACCTAAACGAATGTTTTCAGATTCTGAGGCAACATCAGATGCGTCTGAATCCCAAGAAATGTGCATTTGGGGTGTCCTCTGGTCAATTCCTAGGGCATATCGTGAGCAGGAGGGGTATTGAGGCAAACCCGACCCAGCTGACCTTGATCGCAAATGTGCAGAAAGCCTCGACCATTCGGGAGGTCCAACATCTGGCTGGAAAGATAGCCGCTCTCAGCCGATTCGTCTCCAAGATGTCCAACTGATGCAAGCCTTTCTTCCAATGCTTGAAGAAAAGCTCTACTGTCATCTGGGTGGAGGAACAGGACAGGGCACTGACAGAGCTCAAGCTATATTTGAGTCACCCACCTATCCTGGCTTCTCCAGCAGAGGGGGAGCATTTGTATGCCTATTTAGCAGTGTCCGAAGTAGCGATCAGTACTGTATTGTTCATCGAGGAAGACGGCAAACAGAAACCGGTGTTTTATATAAGCCGTATGCTCCTAGATGCCGAGACCCGATATAGTGTGGCAGAAATGCTGGTCCTCGCTCTGGTCAATGCTAAAAAGAAACTCCGGCAGTATTTTGAGGCACACTCGGTCATCGTGTATACGGATTTCCCCATATGCCAAATTTTGGCCAAGCCAGACCTGTCCAGATGACTGACCAAATGGGCCATCGAGCTGGGAATATACGATATCGAGTATCGGCCTCGAGCGGCGAAGAAAGGACAGGTCATGGCGGATTTTCTAGTGGAAATCGAATCCTTCGGTGAGCAGCATGACCCGTCTCAGATGTCTCAACTTCGCCCCCCTTCAGCCTGGACATTCTACACTGATGGATCCACGAATGCCTCAGAGTCAGGTATCTGGATAGTCTTGCAGACCCCAATGGGTCTCAGAGTTGAGAAGGCATTGAGGCTCGGCTTCCAGGTGACTAACAATGAGGCGGAGTACGAGGCACTCCTACAAGGCCTTGAGCTGGCACTGCACTTCGGATTGGAGAACATCGCACTAAAGACCGACTTGCAGTTGATTGTAGGTCAGGTCAGGGAAAACTTCGAAGTAAAAGAACCGAGGTTGCACAGGTACTTCTCCAAGGTAATGAGGGCAAAAGCTCGCATTGGCAATTTCAATATCGAACCGATCCCTAGGGAGATGAACTAGAGGGCCGACGAGCTAGCTAAGAGTGCGTCAATCTGGGGTACGGCTGGAAGCATAGAAGTTCTCCTAGAAGGCGGGAGCATGGAGGATCCCCTGTAGACCCCTACGCGCCAGGTGTTCGCAACTGGAGCTGCTGACGAAGGGTGGATGAAACCCATCACCCAGTATTTGACGTTGGGGAACCTACCCGCAGACCCCCAGGAGGCAAGGTCAGTCATATTAAAAGCTGCTAGATACTCGATGGTGGGTGAACAACTATATAGGAGATCGACAATGGGTCCGATGCTACGGTGTATAGGTCTCGTTGAAGCGCAAAAACTGATGGAGGAAATCCACGAGGGAGTATGTAGCAACCACTCTGGCGGATGTAGCCTCGCCCACAAGGCCCTAACGGCCGGATACTTTTGGCCATACATGATGGCAGAGGTAGCCCGATTCATTAAGAAATGTGATAAATGCCAGAGGTTCGCTCCAGTGAAATGTCAGCCCGTGGAGGTACTTCATTCGAACATAACTCCTTGGCCGTTTGCCAAATGGGGTATGGACATCATCGGAGAGCTCCTCAGAAGTCCAGGGGGAAGGAGGTATATCCTGCTGGCCACGGATTACTTCACCAAATGGGTAGAGGTTGAAGCCTATACGATAGTTAATAAGGCAAACATGATTAATTTCATCTAGAAGAACATAATCTGTCGATTCGGGATTCTGAGAGAGATACACGCCGATCACGGCACGCAGTTCCAAAATGCTAAGCTCAAGGAGTTGTGCGAGCTATATGATACAAGGCTCAGTTTCTCTTCCATGAACTACCCTCAGGGGAACAGCCAAGAAGAGGTGACGAACAAAGCCATATTCAGCAACATCAAAAAGAACTTGCAGGAGGCTAATGGCAAGTGGTTAGAAGAACTGCCGGCCGTTGTGCGGGCCCATCGAACCATAGAGCAGAGTTCTACTGGAAGAACACCATTTGCCATGGTCTACGGATCAGAGGCAGTGATCCCGACCGAGGTCGGCCTCCCGACCCTCCGCTCCAAGGTGGTAAAAGATGCCCCCCTTAAACGAACGTCAGTTAAGCCGTAATACAGATCTCCTGGAAGAAACGAGATATATGGCCCTGGTCAACCTGGCTTCATACCACCAGCAGGCTAGGTCCTACTATGCAAAAAAGGTTAGTGTCTGACGATTTAATACCGGGGATTAGGTCCTGAAAGTTAGAATAGGGAATTCCTCGAAACTGGACTCCAATTGGATCAGACCCTATGAGGTGGTCAAAGTGCTCGACAATGGTGCGTATATCCTAAAGGAACTCAAGACCGGGAAAAATTTGCCGAACACGTGGAACGCTCAGCACTTGAAAAAGTATCACGTGTAAGGCACATAAATATGATGTAAGACCATGTGAATGCCTATGTTGTTGAAAAGCTTAAATCCAAAACAGGTCAAGTTCCCTTTTTGCCGTGTGGATTTATCTTTTGGGTCGCTATGGAAAAGGGGTCTGACCACCGTGGTAGACCCCACACACTATTCACGCGTGAAACCCATGTGAACGCTTATATTATTAAAAAGCTTAATTCTAAAACAGGTCAGGTCTTCTGCCACACGGAAAAGAGTCTGCCCACAGTGGCAGACCCCACGTTTTATTTGCACGGGCAAGAAATCATACCGGGCTGCTACAGAAAAGGGGTCCGCCCACAGTGGCAGACCCCATGCCTCAGTTGCAGACCTTAAAAATGATCGTACTATGGGATCACATCGCCTGTCGAAGACCCGAGAAAACGTACGAAGAGGAAAGAGCTGCGCAACTAAAAACTTGCCAGCAGACCTCAAAAACGATCGTACTATGGGATTATGTTGCCTGTCGACGACCTGAGAAAACGTACGAAGAGGAAAGAGCTGCGCAACCAAAAACTTGCCAGCAGACCTCAAAAACGATCATACTATGGGATCACGTCGCCTGTCGACGACCCGAGAAAACGTACGAAGAGGAAAGAGCTACGCAACCAAAAACTTGCCAGNAGACCTCAAAAAATGATCGTACTATGGGATCACGTCGCCTGTCGATGACTCGAGAAAACGTACGAAGAGGGAGAAGCTGCGCAACCAAAACTTGCCAGCAAACCTAAAAAATGATCGTACTATGGGATCATGTTGCCTGTCAATGACCCAAGAATACGTACGAAGAGGAAAGAGCTGCGCAACCAAAAACTTGCCAGCAGACCTCAAAAACGATCGTACTACAGGATCACGTCACTTGCTGACGACCCGAGAAAACGTACGAAGAGGAAACAGCTGTGCAACAAAAATTTTCCAGCAGACCTCAAAAACGCTCGTACTATGGGAGCCACGTCGCTCGTCGACGACACGAGAAAATGTACGAAGAGGAAACAGCTGTGCAACAAAAACTTGCCAACAGACCTCACAAACGATCATACTATGGGAATCACATCGTGCAATAAAATGCTTGCCGATGGCCCGAGAAAACGTACGAGGAGAAAAGGGGTGCGCAACTCAAAAGCTTGCCAGCAGACCCCCTAAGGAACATTTTAGCTACACGAAGAGCTAAAGGAAAGCAGGGTCGGGATCCACCCATTGGAAGAGGACCCTCCCTGAGAAACATTTTAGCTATACGAGTGGCTAAAGGAAAGCAGGGTCGGGATCCACTCGTTGGAAGTGGACCCTCCCTAAGGAACGTTTTAGCTATACGAAGAGCCAAAGGAAAGCAGGCTCTGATGGGGGATGATTTATTTGCGCATGGGCAGGATGTGAACGAATTTGGAGTCTACCCGTTGGAGGTAGTCCAGTACCAGGCCAAACGTGAAAGACAAAAATTAAGATTAAAGTCTGTTTATTATGTCCTAAAAATACAAAGCGCACGGTCAACAATGGTGCGCGATCATAAGCCCTATTTACGGGAGGTGGGTCGCGAACGGACTCGTAGGGAGACATCAGAGTGATAGTGCCCTGTTTGTTCCCGGTAAGAGCCGAGCCCAGGCCTTCTCCTTTGCAATGACGGGTCCAAACAATGGTCGACCGATTCCTAGAGCTGAGTTCGAGTGCGGTCCCATTCGGGATCGGAGAAGTCCAGCCACACGCTGGGTCGAACTCTGCCAAAACAAGCCATAACAGAAGTTATACCTCCGTAAAACCGGACGAGTCAAAGCTCGCATCCCTATCTCTGGAACTAATCTTAATAGTCATGGCTTAAGGAGGACTCACTAATAGTCTGAAATCGTGCCCATCCGAGTCATCCACAATTATTTATACAGACGGCTACAACAAGGTTTAACTCTACCCCGGATGCGGTCAACAAAGAAAAAGAAAACAGACTAAAGAAAATTGCACTGTTTTTATTATTTATACGGAGGATTACAATTGGGGTCAGCTTTACAAATGTACAAAATTATGGGCCCTAATTACCTCCGGCAAGGGGAGCGCGGCCAGTCTCGACATTTGGACCAGCCCTGGTGGAGGGTGGCGTACCAGGATCAGATTCATCGCTGGATACAATGACCGCGCCAGACCCCTTACCAGTTGAGACCTCGGGAGCAGGCTGGCTGTCAGGGGCATCCGAAGTTCAACCTGGCGGATCAGAAACAGGGGTAGGCTCTTTGGCACCAGAAGCAGATGTAGAGGGCCCGTCCTTTTCCGCAGTAAGCATCTTCATCACGTCAGCCGGGTAGTGATGCTGATCTCATCCCCAAGCTGCTGCATATAGTGCTTGACGGAATAGTGGTCTCTCTCGACGCCTTTCTGCTCGTCAAACTGGTCTGGCGTTACCATTTCAGCGTGGCCTTTGAACTCTCTACTCTCCCAGCCAGACCTGTAACTTTCCGCAGAAAGGACGTCCACCTGCCTCTGGTACCTCGTTTTTAATTTCTCCGCGTCCGCCAGCCTATCCTTCAGCGCCGCCAGCCTGAGCTCCGCTTGCCGCTATGATAAGGCGACCAAAAAAGTGTTAATGTCGGCAAGATCCTCGCTGTGTTTGTGAGATATCTCCACATGAGCACCCATCAGATTTTTGTGATCCAAGAAGAGAGATCGATTTACCTCGTTGGACTAGTCAAGTCTGCGTTGCAGAGAATGAGCCTCAAGCTTGGCTTTCGCCTCAGCTTTTCTCGCTTCTTTGGCATCATCAATAGCCCTATCACGGGCGATGAAAGCCAGCCCCATCTCTGCCCCCGCACTCTGCAATTCTTGCTTTTTGTCCTTTACCTCGTTCTGAGCCAGTCTAGCGGCCTCATATTGGGCAAGCTTGTCGGCCTCTGCCTCAGCCAGTCTCGCAGCCATCTCCTTGCGCCTGGTCCTCTCGACACTCAGAGCGTGAGCCACCATGCTGCTGACCCTCGCCTCTTCGAGGCTCCGATATAAATCGAAGTTAGATCTCAATTCGGTGAGGGCGGCCTTGCTGCGCTCGGCCAGTGCAGAGCGGGAACTCAGCTCTTCGGTCAAATCTCGGACGCGAGAGGAGTAGAAAGACTGGATGGCAGCCAGCTGCAAGTTAAACAAAAAAAGGGGGGTCAGCGTTTAGCAAGGATGCTGAAAAATATAGAAGCAATTGAATGGATCAAACCTGTGCAAAGGTACGTTTGGTGACCAGCTCGACGTTCCCCAAAGAGAGCATCTCCAGCTCCGGCCCTACGGCCGGACCCTCTCTTTGGGCGTTGCTTGCGCCTAGGGAACACGGTCCCGCCCTGCCAGCCATGAGGGGACCCTCTCCGCCAGCCGGGCATGCCCCTGAAGCAGTGGTGATAGGGATGGAGGGAATCCCGACGCCACCTGGAGCGCCATCGGCCATAGAGGGAGGTGGTGCATCTCCTCTAGGCGGGCTGTTGTGCACCGACCTTCTTCTCCTTAGAAGAGTCAGCATGGCCCCATCATCGTCACTGTCAAGCGAGGGGGTAACCTTGCCCCTCTTCTCTGTCCAGCCCTCTTATTCGTTAGATGAGCCGACCTCGTGTCGCCGCTTTATTGGGACCAGGGGAGGGGAAGATAGTCGAGACTTCAACCTCGGAGCCCCCCCACTGAGCTCGGCAATCTCCCCATCTAGGCAAATAGTACCCGATTTCGAACCGGAGTTAGGGGTGGACGAGGTTGGTGCAGCAGACTCCCCAGTCAGACTTAGCGGCGTCTCCTTGCATCCACCTGTGTCGGAGCGGGGGACTGTAGGCACTCCATCTCCTAAAAGCACCGCGAGATGCCGGCCTACGGGTGCCTTGGGGCGAGCCTTATGACCCACAGCTCCCCCCTTGACAGGGGAGGGGTTAGCCAATGGGCCCGTCTCAGAACCTGCAAAGAACAAGTAACATATTTAGGTCACGGCCACAATCTGATCCACGAAGCTCAAGGATGCGAAAATGAACCCACCCTTAGCCCTCTTGGGGGCGGCGGCTTCCTCCCTGAGGAGCCTGATGCACTCCTCGGCCACAAGCCTCACGGCCTCCTCGAGCTTGTGGCTAGACGGCGCCAATTGGCTTGAAGCTGTAACCTGCCGACCCACAATGGCGATTCGGTCATGCTCGTCCCGGTGGAATTGGTTCAGGGCAGAGGCATCAAGTCGGCTCCGCATGTGCATTGTGATGACCCAGGTATCCAGAGGGAATGGAAGGTATGAAACCATCCTGGGCATCATGTTCATCACCAGGGGGTTGAGGACGGCCTGGATGTGCCGGCAGTCCCTGGGAGATTCGAAGATGACGATCCCCTCCAAGTCTTTGAGCTGCCCCGCTGACAAACGCGGCTCGAACCTATGCTCTTCTGCCGAGGCTGCACAAGACAAAATAACGTGAGCAATAACATACGAGGAGGGCACATACCCGAAAATCACCACCAAGCACTTACTCTGCAGAAAAGCCAAGGGAATTTGGAAGTACTCCCTATTCACCCAAGGGGAGCACCACGCCCCTCCAACGACGTATAGCTTGGCGTGGGAGTCCCACTGCTTATCTGACCTCGGCAAGCCCCAGAAGATATGACGTCCCGGCAGCGGTTGGAGGTAAAAGGTAGGGTAGGAACTCTTCTTGGGGATGAGGGTGAGCTTGTAAGCATAAAAGACCACCTCTGGGTCAATATGCAAATTATAGAGTACTGACAGGGCGGAAAGCCCCATCAGAATCATGACCCCATTTGCATTCAATTACATCGGATGGATCCCCATCAAAGCAAAAAATTGGTGGACCAGAGGAGGAAGGGGGAATTGCAGCCAGTCCAGATGTTTTCTGCCCAAGATGATAGACCCTTCGGGGGCATAAGGACGAAGAAACCAATCCACAAGGCCCTCGACCCTTTGCAGTGTCACTCTATCTGGGAGGCAGAGTTGTCTCCTTAGTGAATCCAACTCTGAATCCATGATGGGGCGCAATTCCTAGTTTTGACCTGAAGTCATTGTTCTAGATATGATTGAAAGAATAAAAGTCTCTAGAAGGGAAGAAATTAGAAACCCTAGAATTTTATGAGGCTAGAATGAGTGAAGATTTTAGTAAAGAGGCAAATGAGCATAATTGCGGCTTTTATAGAGGGGGAGCTGAAGAGTTTTTCCCCTTATGACATAGGATAGTGTGCCTCCGCGTCGACAGGAGGGAGCCACATGCATCCCCCATATTGGAGGAACGGATAAACGATTTCCCCACTTGACGGATATGAATCCATCAAGTAGGGAAATGGGGGCAGTTGTGGGACCTGTTTCCAAATCATACTCCACGTGGATGGTTAAGCGGCAGAACAGGTCACGCGGGTTGCTCGTGATATCACAGTTAGCCATGGGGCCGTCCGAGGTTAGGGCCGAGCCCATCACAGGCCCAGACTCGGCCCAGTCCAACCCTTACCTCGACAGCTGGGGGGTCAGAAGCCCCAGGGGTCTTCTACCAGAATACAATGGAAAGCAACTTGCAACTCTAGACCCAAACAGAGTATTTAATACGATCTTGGGTAAGCGTGCACAAGGGGCAAGCTATCCTGACAGAACGGCGATTTGTCCAAATCTCACTCCTGACAGACTCAAGCCATAGGAGGCGGCGGAAATCAGGCTACGGCGATACAGAGGAGATCACGGTAATCTCGGCCCGTGACCTCTGGAAAAAAACTTTGAGAAGAAAGGTACTCAGTCCTGAGATTGAGACCCGCATGGTTCACAATCTCAGGACTATATATATATGAGCCATGCGTTCTCGAGGGGGGCATGTACGCTTACAAAAAGAAGTGTATAAAAAAAAGCTTATGAGCAAGAAACAAATATATACTCATATAGAACTAATTCCTTGCTACCCTAAATAAAAGATTGATTACTGACTTAAGCATCGGAGAGTCTTTGCAGGTGGCCACCCCCGCCTCTTCGACCTTGCCTGGAGTTCAGAGCACTTTGGGAAAGCGAGGACACGTGGACAGTTGGAGAGTACAGCATCAGCGATTCAGAGACACGTGGACAGCTAGTGAGAAACCGCTCCAACAATGTGTAATGTGAGCACTTTGGAATTATATAT
>JXTB01000182.1:141176-190811 GCA_002914805.1 Parasponia andersonii | reverse complement strand
AACAATGTGTAATGTGAGCACTTTGGAATTATATATTAATATACTCATTGATTACCATTTTTGTCATTTTGTACAGCATTTAAGAATATTCTCTACTATATACATATATGTGCATAATCTTGCGCTTCCTTTTAGGTCTTTGAGCAAAAATTAGATACGTAAACCTAGAGGGAGTCTAATGGTGAGCCACTTGCTCATCTATATTCATCGTTTCTTCATTTTTTCATCTTGAGCTTGAAGAGAATCAAGCTTTATGCAAGGGATTCTCTTGACTTGATTCGCTTGAAGAGATTTCAAGCTGCAGCTGAGAGGGATTCTTGGTGACTAAGTTAATTAAGAGGAGCTTAGCTTATCTATAGCTAAGTGAGAGACTTAGCTACTGCAGATCTACTTCAATAAAGTGGACTAGTTTGTGGTGGCATCTAAGTAGAAGTAGAGTTTTTACTTTTATGTATAAGATGTAATTTGATCTTTGATTATTTTACTGAATTTGCTCTTACTAGACTTGGTTCCATGGATATAAGCGAAGAGGGATCTTAGCTAAACCATGTAAAAATCCTTGTGTGACTTTTACTATTTTATGTTTTTATCTTCCAAATCTAGTTATAATTATTTTAATCGTTCTAATATTGAACATATCAATGTCGTAATTAATGGTAATCAATGAAATTAGGACCCGTTAAAACTTTTATTTGGAATTAGAGTGGGATTTGATAAATTTATTTCAGCTAGATCCATGTTTTTTTTTGTTGATTACTTGCTTATTATTCGCGTGCTTTATGCTCTTTCTCATCGCTGGACGGTATCTTTGTTTTCTTATGATTTTAGGTGTTGCAATGGACTTGTTTTGTGAAGGTAAGTCTATAAGTAGACCACCCAAATTGGACGACACAAATTACCTATATTAGAAATCAAGAATGCGAGCCTTCTTGAAAGCTATTAATGAACAGGTGTGGACTTCTATTGCCAGTGACTGGTCACCACCGAAGGTAATTAACGGGGATGCTACTTCTTTAAAACCTGTTAATAAAGAGACAACCATTGAGCTTTAGAAAACAAACTTTAATTCCAAAACTATTCATGCCATTTTCAATGAGGTGTCACTGAATCAAATGAAAGTCCTAGCAACTGTGAGTTTGCTAAAGAAGCTTGTAATAAGCTTCAAACCAAAAGTAAAGGAACTCTGTCACAACTTATATCCTGATCCAGTGGTATAAAGGAAATTTCACAAGTAGAAATTTAAAAATTATTTTTAAAAAATTTATAAAATAATTTTAAAAGTAAAATATTCATAATTTTATATCATCATTAGACGTAGATTGTTAAAAAAATTTGTAAAACAAACCAAGTATCATTATTAGTAGTCTCACAATACAACATAATAGTTATACAAATCGAGTTCGTGAAACGGGCCCTTTAGTGTTATTACAAACCAAGAGAGTAATACATAAATATTTTACAAAGTTATTGTTAGTAAATTGACCTAACACTTAGGAAAATCATGCATGCATACGGATATGGAAAATAGATGATCATATCATGAACGCAGTGGATTTAGGTTTTAAAATTTTTACATGAAAACAGTTTTCATAACCATATAACATATATGTATCATATACAGGATCATGTACAACATAAATCAAATCTAGATACAAAACCCTAGAGATGAGATTAGGGTTTACCTCTTGTAGCGTGTTCCTCCTTGATCTTCTTATTGATGGTGATCAGACCTCCAACCCTAGATCTTCTTGTCTATGCTCTTGCTCTTGGTTGACGAAGCAAGTGGGCACCAAGTCGAAACCTTTGTTGGAGAATGATCAAGAATGCCTTCTTGATCCTATGGAACACCGGGATGTGAGATGAGACTATGAGATTGTAGGAAACATTTTTCTCTCTCCCTTAGCCTAGGTTGGCCAAAATCTCTATCTCTCCCTATGCCTTATGCGTGTGACTCTATATGAGTTACTGTGTAGTTTTTCCTCTCATATATCTTATATATATGGGACCAAAAACTGCTAACCCTAGTCCAATTAGGATTTGGCTTGTTCTCCAATTTGGGCTTTGGATGTATTTTTATAAATATGTCCAACTCATGAAACTTATTTATAAAAATAACAAATTCTGTGTAGAATCATTATTTTACACAGTTTCATGAAACTTATTTCACAATTACCACCAACCAATTAATAAGCTTAATTGAGCTAGACAAGAAACCTAATGGATCCAAATAATCTAAGCTCCAATAATACGATAAATACATAGTAACTCTTATTATGGTATTTATATAAATATTATTAGTAAATGAGACATTCCACTAAAGGCCCAATATTACACTCTTAGATTAAATGTCATGCCTTTTATAGAGATTTAATCAACTAACCTTGATTAACCGATCCATCTAGCATATTCTATACCACATATATAATCTCTATACAATGCCGTAGTTGGATAGGTGAAATTACCATAATACCCCTCCAACACCTATTTACCTTTAAGTTACCATTTTTCTATCAAGGAATAATGTTGTTGATAATTTTGTTCTCAATGGCCATTTAGAAAAAATTATCAACCAATTCACAAAATGAATACTAAGATCTTAGATTTAATTATTCCATGAATCTTGAAAGAACCTAAAGTAGCATTAATGTATAGTGTCCTTAACTATTTGGTGTTCCCATCCATTCATAAGCCATAACCTCCAATATGCCAGAGTTCACCTCTAACTTCATAGAGGTTAGTCTTTTAACAAATCAAAAGGCTATAACTCATGAAAGCAAGTCCAGTCAAACATCAAGGATTAATATTTATATGCTAAGAGCTAGTTTGTGATAATATAATAATTGAGTTATACACTCCAATTCTTTATATTACCTGGTCCAGTTTAATACACATAACTTGTTTATGTTGTATTAGTGTTTCTATCAGAAGTCAGATACTTCAATAATTTCAGACATATCATTCCCGTTGAGATAGACAAACACTACAACCTATAGTAAATAAAGTATTCCATCTTTATTTACAGATTGTAAATTACTTCATTTAGACTTAGATAAAGAAACAAGTCTTCCCATAATTAATACTTAATCATGTTTGTTTCTTTATACACATATAAAGTCATGGAATTTTTTCAGATAAATAAACTATTAAACTAAGATAGTTTAATATAGCAAATATCATAATTTCATATAAGAGATAGTTGTTTATACTCAAAAGGGTAAAATTGGAAATATGCTTTTTTAGGGCAAAAATCCCAACAGTTACTAGTTATACAACAAGATAACAAAATCCTTAGTGTTCTATTCCTGCGTTCCTAAGATTATACTGAGTGCTACTTGAGAGGGAAAATATGGGAGTGAGCATGAGTGCCCAATAGGATACCCAATTACCTTTTTGGAAAAACGTTCGTTTCTAAAATCTCTGTATGGTTAGTCATTCTGAAAACAATTCACAATATATCAAATTAACTGAGTATTAAAAATCATCAGCGGAAATCATAATCAAAACCAATAAAGTAAAACTAATATAGTAAAACCAGATAAATAATCCATAATGCACATATCACAAATCAACTAATCCCATGAGCTCACATCTTCTCATCACGAATTAGAGTAACTCGTACTATATGTACTAAGTACTCTTTGCCTGATACCTAATCTTGAAAAACTAGAAAAACACCTACGTGTCTAAGCCTACCAAATTAGAATGTCAACTGAATACCTATGCTTACCGAATAGGGGTAATCAGAAAACCCGGCGTAGGTTTACGAACTCTCATCGAGGATGGGGATATTGGGTACCTCCTAAACACCGCGATGCCTAATATGGACCTCATGTATGATCCTATGATATGTGCAATGTGGAGACAATAGACATGCTTTGATTTTTAAATAAAAATTCATTTTATAATTTAAAAATTCGACAGTATAGTGCCTGTGGTTTAATCAAATCCCAAGTATAAAACTTGCATAAAATTATACGTAAAATATCTAGAGTAGTCCACAATGCTTCACAAATTCTTAGTTCACTAAAATAATTATTGAAAATAATTTAATTAAATAAATTCACAAAATTTTACTTTTCACAACATATTTCAAATTTTATAAAATATAATAATAAACAAGACAATTGGATCTCATACCTCGAAATAGTAGTTATACTAAGATAACGACGTTAGAAAAGTCCTCTATTGGTCACTTTATTGCTTAGACGGTCGTTTCCGGATTCCGACACGTTCACTTAAAAAAGTGAATTTTCTAACAGAGCCTCAGATTAATAAATGGAGGTCACCATTGAATTTAGAGTACCCAAAAACGTTGATTTAGACATATATTTTTTAAAACAGTACTATTCACGAACTATTTTCTCGATTTTCGTGTCACTTCATAATATAGTGATATTTTATATCAAAATTTGTCTCTCGACCTCACCGAGTCCTAATTCGAAGTCAGAATTTAGTTTCGAGATCCCAAACATTAAATGGGCTAAAAAATTCAAAAATTGTAAAAATATCACTTTTTAGAAATTTAGAAAAATGCCACTTTTTCTAGTTGCAAATTAACGTAATTCTGGATATTGTTTTGATACTTCAAAATCATGTTTATTCTCGTCTCAACCTCTTCTTTAACATGGTATAATTTTCTTTGGTTAATTAATTAATTTTCAAAATAATTATAGAAATATCATAAATTTATTATTAAAAGCATGGTAATAGTGGCGAGTTTCTCACTGGAGCTGTGTTGAAGGCCGAGAGTGGTCGAAAAAGGACGGTGGCATCGAGACGATGCCACATGTGCTGGCAGTGTGCCAAATCGATGTCGGATATCGAAACGACGACCATAAATTCGATCGGCAGGTGTTGACTTCGAAAGGTCATATCTCAGGCTACCGACGGCTAAATGGGATGGTGGTGGTCGGCTCCGATTTGTCGGCAGGTCGTGTTCCCTGCAGGGTAGTACGTGGGGCTGCTCAGCTATTGGTTGAGCTTTGAATGGACAGTGGTAGAGGGAAAGTGTTTGGGGACTTTTGCAAAAAAGAAAGGGAAAAAATGGGAGATTTATTGGCAATTTCTGAAATGGTTGCTAGTGAGACATGTGGCAGTCCTTAGTTTTGATAGAAAATCTCTTAAAAGTTCTACTTTGGCCATAGTTTTAAAAGATTATTTCATTTTAGTCCATCCATTTCATAAAATATTTACATTTTAACCCCAAATGTACTTAGACTTAATTGTGGCTTCATTCATCTCAGATATATTTGATTAAATACTAAAAAATTCAATATTATGAGATTGCCACTAGTCCATAAAATTACATTTCTACCCTTTTAATACTTAGGATTTTACAACTCTGCCCATTAAGAAGTCTAGAGAACTCAGGGCCGTCTTACTACTGATTTTGAAAATCTCATTATGCATGATGATAAAACTATATCTGATTTTAATACTCCTGTTTGAGACATTGCTAATGAATCTTATGGTTTGGGTGAAGTTTACTCTAATGCAAAGCTTTTCAGAAAGGCACTTCGTTATGTTCCTAAAAGATTCAAAGCCAAGGTTACTTCAATTGAAGAAGTCATGGAATAATGTTAAAACATTGGAGTTGGATATACTAATAGGATCCTTGTAGTTCTATGAGATGAGCTTAAAGCATTGGATCAAGGACAAGTCAGCAGGTGGTGCAGCCTTGAAACACACTTAAAACATTGATCAATTTTTAACTAAAGTCCTTGGAAACCTTGATGAATAGAAGATTGCCTTTGTTGACCAAGAAGTATGCTATGTTTCTTCAAATAAACATGAAGAGAGGAAATGTAAAATCTCATTTTTTTAGAGGGCAAAAGGGTCTTTTGACCAAAAAATTTTAAAAAAATCGGATCTTTTTATTTTTCCCTCTCTCTCTCTCTCCCCTCTGATCTCCCTGTTTCTCTCTCGTTCTCTCACCCTCGCCGATTCTCTCTCTCCCGCTTGTTCTCTCTCTCCTCCGTCGCGCCTGCCATCGAACTCAGACGACGTGCGCTGCCCAGTCGAGCCAACTGCCAGAGCTCCGAGGCGCCGCATCACTGCGTTGCCGAGGGGGACATGAAGTTCTGCTGTTCTTCCGTCGCTTGCCGGCGAGAATTCCGGCAACGAAAAGTCGTGAAACCGGTGGCATTCGAATCTTCTCTTGTGGGCTTTCTCCAGGTATATATTACACGATCCCATTTTGTCCGGATTAAAAGTTGTCATTTTTGGTTATTTTTGAGCTCGGGTTTGACTTTGGTCCTTCCATTAGATTTCTTTTTTGTTGTCATTTTTGTAATGTATTCAGAAAATGGTGAAGTTTGATATATATATTGACTATATTTGATGATCGACACGAAAAATCATATCTAACGGCTTAGATTTTGTCTCGTTTTATGTGACACCGGTCCGGTGTCGGCTCACACCCAAACTGATCGAATCATATGCCTAATCTAGCTATTTTGGGTGCTAGGAGTTTGGTAAAGAGATTTGTTTGTCGATTCGAAGCTCTGTTGAGGAGTTGATTTTTCACAAGTGAGCGATCGAGGGCCTGGAATTAGTTTCTGACCCTCCGAGCGATCGTTCAACGGCACCTTGAGGACCCGTTGGCATGATATCACTATTCTAATGAGGTAGGGGTTCAATTACCAAGTTTTATACTTATTTTGATTTAAAATGTACATTATGACCTATTTCTTGAAAATGTCTGGAATTTAATAGTTTGATTGGATATTGGATAAATTTTTGAACTGTTGAGATATATTGGATTGTTCTAGGATTGGTTGTTATGATTTTTATGTCGGTTTAAAATTTTGGTTTCGGAAAAATACAACTGTTATGCTGCCCGATTTTCTGTAAATCCCAGAATAATACCAAATGAGTATTAAAGCATGATTTCTTAAATTACTTAATGCATGGTTATTAGACACTCTATGACATGTTGTACCTACTATAGGATCACGTACTTGAGTTCTATTTTAGTATCATGGTATTTAGATCGCAGGTGAGTTGCTGCAATGCTAGTTGAGAGACCTAGGCCCCTGCGTAGGATTTGCTGACACACCTCCGGGTAGTATCAGGATGCTAGATACCTCTGTTACAGAGGTATTACAGGACCGTGATGGGAGGATGAGAGCTCATGTATATGCTTGTACTTGGTTGATTTATGATATGTACAGCTATGAACATGATTACTTATGATTTTGATTTCTTTGCAAACATATTTTATAAATGGATTTTGGAAAGTTGCTAACCATGCAAGTTTGAAAAGTTGCATTCATATCAAAAAGGGTAATTAAAATTCCTATTGAGCATGTGAATGCTCACCCCTTTTTTTTCCCTTCTCAGGTGATTTACAGTGTGACTTGGGCAACTCCGGGGCGGAATAATCCAAGAAGAAGTTTATCCTAATTTCGTGGTTGGTAATTACTTAGATACTCACCGTGGATTTGAAATAATATTCAAGGCTCATACTTTGGATTTAGCATGTATTATCTATGATGCCCATTAGTGATGATGATGTGATGCATATTTATATTTTATTACTATTATTAACAATTTATGTCTAGTGGTGATCACAAACTGTGAGAATTTATAATTTGAACTATTTTTGTAAACTAGTTGTCGTCCTATTTTGGAAAATTGCAGTTTCATTTATTTTCTAAAATTTTTTAAAATAAATTATGAATTTCCACTTGTGAAATTCCTTTTCTGCCACTGGTCCGAGATTTGGGTCTTGACAGGAAACTTAAATAGGAAGCTTAAGCAAGGAAATCAAAGAGGAAATACAAATCATTTTCCTCCTCCTTTCAATCCTCAAAGGTCAACCAAGGAGAATGTAAAGAAAAGCAAATACATTCAATATAGAGAATGTGAGAGTTTTGGACACATTCAAGCTGAATGTGCAAAATGTTCTTAAGAGAAAGGCCATTCAATGGCTACAACCTAGAGTGACAGTGAGAAAGAAGTCAATTCTAAAGAAATCGATGAAACAAGCAACTTTGTTGCTGTTGTAGCAAACTCTCAGGCACATGAATATGATGATAAGTAACTGAGAGTTAAATGTTCCATGAGTCATTTTCAGACCTTATTTGGAGGATGATTAATTTATTGATTTCTAAGCTATAAAAAGCGGCTCGAATATGACATGTCTGCAAATTCGGGAAATTATATCATCCAGTAAGAAAAATAATATTGTGAATGCTTCTTAGTAGCTAGATTTCTACCAAATTCTATAATAATTTAACTAATGTTGACGGAGGTTTTGTCAACAATAAATTTAGAAAAATTGCGAGATGTGGCTTGTGTGAAAATGGTTAATTAACTAAAGCAAATAAAGAGACAAGAATTTTATAGTGGTTCAGCCCCAAAAAAGATGAGCCTAGGTCCACTGTTTTTCACTATTTTCTGGAGAATTACAAGAACTCAAAATTACAGTATGTTGTCCTGAAAGAAGAAGCAAGAGTTAAAAAAGTTCTCTCAAAAATTCCTCAACCTCTCAAGATCAAAAAAAGTCTAAGATCCCCTTACTGAAACATTGAACTCCCTTTATATAGATGAGGATAGCTCAATATTTCCCAATTGTGAGAATGAGTAACTGTAGAATCGGGCAATACAATTTGAGTAACAATATAACTGGATAATCACTTAAGTGAGATAACTGGTCGATCTTTAAAGAGAAACTTTTGTTTCTCTTTCTTTGTAGGTTACCCGTTTAACGAAGTGTAGACTAGTCTCATTTTCATTATGGTTGCACTTAACTTGTTCGGAGGAGGTCACACATAATCTTTCAGAAGAGTTCGTACTAACTTATGCGGTGGAGGTCGTATGTAACTCTTTCGGAAGAGGTCGCACTTAATCTTACTCATGCGACCTGACATTGGATTTTAGACCGCACAACAATTGCCCCCCAAGCTCCATTAGTTCTTCAGGACAAAATGGAGCTTCCTTCTAATATAAGTGCGAGCTTCAAAAATGCGATGTCATGACCTAGACTTGAAACCCTTGAAGAGTCGAAGAGTCGCCAGATCTCAAATCTCACATTTTTCAAGATCACGCGCACCTTTTTCTGACAGATGAAAACACGTGTCGCCTTTTCTAAGAAGAATAGCAAAACTCGAGGAGACTTAATGATAGCGATGATGCCAGCTGTCGTCTTAAATCTAATCGTTTCAAATTTTGAAAAGATACTGATTTAATTTTGGAAAAATCAAATCCCGTGTGAACTTCAGCCTTTAGATCTGAAAATTAAATACCTTGATCTACGGCTGTGATTTAGCGATGCTTGAGAGATAAATATCAAAAATCAATCCGCTTCTTCATTAAAAACCCCATCGCCTTTCATCTTTCTAAAACCCAAAGTATTCAGAGCAACCCCTCTAGCATTGTTCTATTTTTCAGCTCGCACAGTTCCAGTACCTTCTCCGATGGAGTTACCATAATCCTTCAGACCATATCTCAATCCCTCTGTTTTCGAAGAAAGGTTAATATACTTCTTCTCTCCTATTGTTCTTGATCTGTCTCGAAAAAACTTATTTTCAGTTTTTATTTCTAGAAATTGAAACAAACTGTGGAGTCTAAATGACCTGAATAAGAACCCATCCCACATTCAGATGGACTGGAATGAGAATTCTTCAGATCTCCTTTGCCAGTTTGTAGAATAGACTATTTTTTAGACAATGGACAAGACGAACTCGTAAAAGAATTTTTATGGTCTAAAACCCTATTTATTTATTTATTTTTAATGAACTGCTCGAGTAATTTTTATGAATCCGTAGACCGATTAGAAAAAATCTGATGAGCTTGCTTGTTAATACAATCCTAGAGTAAACCCCCAAAATTTGCTTGCATATAGCGAAGATCTTTGATGCTCGCATAGGACTAAACCCATTCGTATTTCTTTTTAGATGTCTAGTAGTGAGGATTTTAGGGAAGGAAATGCATTCTCAGGAGAATCTGAGAACTCCAGTGTTAGCTCCATAAACCTTGAAGATTACCTTGAGCCAGAACCTGAAGTAGAGATAACCGGGGTCAGGCAAAATAGTCCTCGCATAGGCGACCTCCCTCAGGACCAGTGGCCTCGGCATATCAGAGATTCTCCTGCCTTCGCAACGGGCTATCAATACATCGAGGGGAATTGATCATGTACCAATATAAGGACAAGCTGCACAACAAATAAGCTCAGCAAAATCGTGTGCAATTATAAGATCGCCATCCCCTTTCGCCTTCCCATGGAATTCAATTGACCACACACACTACCACGCAGAATTGCCTCATTTTCTGAAGCAGTTCTCAAATGCGGTGTCCACCTCCCACTTCATCCATACATAAAATCAATCATCGATTACTATGGGGTCGTCCATTTCCAATTGACTCCAAATACATATAGATATATGGTAGGTTTGTACATACTTTAACATAAATTAGGTTTAGACACCCCCACTCCTGAAGAGTTCGCTTGGTTTTACCAAGTGAAATCAAATCCGTCAGATTTTGGCTTCTTTTATGCGAGCAAGTGGTCGAACCAGGCAATAAAAACAATCTATGGGAAAATCCATTTTTCCACTTTGACTATGCGGATACTAGCTTCTTTCAGATTCCTGGTAGGTAGCTTTTCAATTTATCGCCTTTTTCTGTATTATCATATTTATTCTGATCGTACTCGTACGTTATCGCAGACAATAGGGAATAGCCCAGACTTTCCAGGGAATAGCTCGCAAGGGTGTATAAAATTAACGACCTTCCAATTGAGGAATTTGATTGGAAGAAGCTTAGGACTTCTAGGAACTTGGTCGCCTGTGGTTTGCTTCCAAAGGGAGTAGCATTCCCTGACCCCACCGTCTGTTCGTCCAGACCTTCGAGCTCGAAGAAAAAGTAGCCGAGGAAGCAGAGGGATAAGAGTGCCTCGTCTTCCAAACCTAGGAAACGAAAAGCACCTGCCACCCCTTTAACTTCGGAACCATCTTCTCCAGAAACAGCATCACCACCAGTTCCTCAACAGCAAGAAGGTAATCATATATGTATACATATTTTAATCACCATTGTATTATGTCACCTCACTTGCTGACATATCTGTACAGAGATGGTTATTGGTAGCGGCCTGCAGCACCACCTTCCACTCTCAGGTCCATGGCAAAATCCAAGACATCTCAGAGCACTCCGTTGTCATCGAAAGGGAAAGAGAAGGTCGACACTTCCAAAAAATGAAAATTCGCCTTCGAGGACATCCCGGCAAGCTCGCCTCCTCCACAGCCTCAAACAATGAGCCATCCCGAACCATCCAAGGAGACTGCTACTTCTTCGGAACCAAACCTAGTAGATAAGGACGAGGAGCTCTTTGCACTCCTTAATCAATTACCAGAGAAGGCTAGTATAAGCGCGGCCTTCATTGATCGCTTCACTTCCGAGGAGGGCTGGGAGAGGATGAAGCGACGATCTACCAAGGTTGCCTTTGGCTCTGCGATGAGGATGCTGGCAAATGTAAGCACCTTTTATTCTCTCTTCAATGTATTATTTCTTGGTATTAATGATTATATCTTTAGACCGCGGCAGCTGCTGTCCTGATGCATGACCCAATCCTCGAATGTTTGGAAAAGACCGAAAAAGTCGAAAAGATAACCCAAGCATTCGAAAACTCGGAGAAAGCTCGGGAGGAGGAGAAAAAGCCTTTGACTTGGAGAGGCAGCAGCTGCTCGAAGGCCTGGCCAAGGAGAAGCTCGAGAAGGAGAATCTCAAGGAGAAAGTCAAAGAGCTCGAGAAAACTATCTCCGAGCATCCGGATTGCATGAAGGAGGCAACAACAAAAGCGGTTCATAAAGCTATTGAAAAGTTCAAGGCTACTGAAGTCAAAGAGCTTGAAGATAAAGCCAGTGACATCGCTTCATTGACCACTATTTTTAACATCTTCTGCGAGCATCCGGACTTCGACTTTTCTATCCTTGGCGAGGACGTGGTCGAGCTTGTCAAGAGTTGGAGGGAGGAGGAAACCACCAAAACTGGAGATGGCGGAGCGAGCACTTCTGCATAAAAAACACATTTGTATTCGTATCCATTTTTTTTTTACCTCAGAACAATGCGGGCTTGGTCCCCATTTCTCTCTTTGCTTGTATACGGGTGCGAGCTTTTTAATGAATGTTTTTTTCTTGTCAGATATATATTCTTGCAAAATAATTAAAACATAACATTGTAATTTTAACTAAGTAGTCAATCACTAGGTGGCTGATCGGTACACTTTTTGTGATTTGAATCCAACTAACTTAAAAAGAGTTTTAAGTGTTAGGATAGGTTAGGTCACTTAAGAAAACAGTAAGTATGAGTGATGCAAACTCAATACTATTTTGCAGAAGTTCCATGGCAAAATAGGATATAGCAATATATCACATCGAATAATGAACGTTTTGCTTAGTTACTTTGTTGTTCGAGGAGGGAAATTGCGTAATACGACATGCTAAGGCATGAAGCGAGGAGAAAATCCTAGGATTTTAAGGAATTTTATATATTTCGACGATCTAAAATTCCGACCCCTCTAAATGGACGTTTTGCATAGTCCCTTAGAAAGCAAGTAGGAGATAATATTCTGATCCCACTGCCCCCCGAGTCTTATGGTGTTCAAAGACTGCCATAAAACTATAAAAGGTACCAAATCGAATGATCGATGAGGCGACACCCTTATTGACGATGGAGAATGACGATCAACGAATGATGATCAACGAATGACGATCAACGAATGACAAACAACGAATGACGATCAATGAATGACGAAAAATGAATGATGATCAATGAATGACGAACAAGTAGATGTCTTTATTGATGAATGACGAAAACATGAAGATATACATGAAAGTTAACTGATAAAAGTGACGAAGCTATCCTGCATTCTAAGCATGCTCGTTCTTGTTTGCCAGTGTGAGCTAACTTATATGTCCCAGGTTGAATGATGGCAGTAATAATATACGGTCATGGCAGTAATAACACGGTCATTCCCAAGAGGGTTCCGAAGAACAAGGTCTTGCTTAAGAATAAGGTCGCCAACTTCAAATCCTCTTCGTCTGACTTTAGGGTTATAATAGTGCACTATTGATATGATGCGATCCGAAGCTGAGACTGCTCGCGCCTTTCTTCTAAAATATCGAGCTCAACCTCATAGGTAGATTGTCGTATCTATATTGAGGCAGTGCCATGCGAAGACATCCAGGTTAGATTTCAGAAAAGCGACCAATGAAGCTCGCACAGATTCTTGAAGCCTCTCCCTGATCTTTAAAATCTTGGAGGACCTGTCAAATAGCAAATCCTCCAAAGTCTTCAATGGGTCCAGTTTTGACTTCTCCATCGATTTCTCGAGGGTCGAGGTCTTCGCTTGTCGTTTCGATTGACGTTTCGCCTGACGCTTCGACTGTCGTTTCGCCTGACACTTCTCTTTATAGTTGGACCATCATTGTGCGAGGTGTCACATCCTTTTCTGCGAGCTTTAAGGAGTTGTAACAAGTCCGCGCATCATATTGGTTTCCTCACACTTCGCCTATTCCTTGTTGAGTCGGGAATTTCATAGCGAGATGATAGATCGATGTTACTGCTCGAAGTTCCCTCAGTGTTGGTCTTCCCAGTATAGCATTGAATGCAGAGGGGTAATCTACAATCAAGAACTGGGTCATTACCGTTGAAACCCTAGGGTAGCTTCCAACGTTGACCATTAACTCAATCATGCCCATAGGCATTATGCTGTTACCAGTGAATCCGTAGAGTGGGGTGACGGCGGGCTTCAGGTCGCTTTCATTCAACCCCATCTTCTTGAAGGCGTCGTAATACAGGATGTCAACAGCACTTCCGTTATCGACCAATACTCGCCATAATTGCATGCTTCCACAATTGATCTTTATGACCAGCGCATCATTATGTGGATAATGGACTTCCCTCGCGTCTTGTTCCGTGAAGGTAATATCTATATCTGGTACTCGCTGAAGTTTTCGTGGTCGCTATTCGAGGTGCATGACATTGGTCAACGGACCTGTCAAGCTTCTCGCGTATACCTATCCTGCGCTCTTTGGAATCTCCCCCAACGTGTGGTCCTCCGAAAATAGTTCGCACCTCGCGCTGAATTTCTGGAGGTCGCTGTCGGTTTTCTTCTTACCTTTCATTATTCTGTTTAGAGTACTGCCGTAGCCGCCCTTCTTTAATCAATCTTTCAATCTCATCTTTCAGGACAAAGCAGTTATTGGTATCATGTCTAATGTCATTATGATACCGACAAAACTTATTGGGGTCGCGCCTCGCTCTCTCTCTTTTCATGGGTTCTAGTTAACGATAGTGCTCCTGTTGGTTTGTGACCGCATAGATATGATCTATGGGTGCATTCAATTCGGTATAATTATTGAACCTCATGGGAGTTCTTGAAATCTCCTATTTTTTCTGTTTGGGCTGCTTCTCAGTCGATTGTTCGTTACTCCTTTTGTTCGACCTATCATTATTGTTGTTGTTTGTGATCGCATCTTTGGTAGCATCCTTTCCTCCCTTTTCATCTTATGAAGGTTTTCGCGTGAAGATTTCACCTTTAGATGTCGACCAACTCTTCGATAGAAGTCTTCAAGGGTTCTGCATTCTCGCTCAAGTAAATCTTCCTAGAGTTTAGTTTCTGGTCGCACCCCGGCCATCATTAGAGTTAAAACTCTTTCAGGTGGATTGTTAACCTTTGCTAATTCTGAGGTAAAGCGATTTAGGTAAGATCGTAGAGTTTCTTCTGGACCTTGCCGAATAGCAGACAGGCTGACCAGTAGAATAGTGAAATTCTTCGCAGCCTAGAATTGTCTCAAAAATGCAGTCTGGAGTTGTTGCCAGGATAAGATCGAGCCGGACTTGAGTCCTCGAAACCACTTTTTTGCTGCTCCCGTAAGAGTTACAGCAAAACACCTGCAACGTACGAGATCATCAACATGATGAAGATCCATCAGGTCGCTGAAGTGATCCATATGGTCCTGCAGATCAGTTTTCCCATCAAAAGTGTTTATGGTGGGAAGTCTAAATCCAGCAGGTAAGGCGGCAGCTCGAACCTCCTCACTGAATGGCGATTGACGATACTCATCAACAAGCTCATCGTCCTAACCAGCAAGTGCGTCTAAAGCAATCCTCAAATTATGAACATCGACGTTCAGAGGGAGAACATTCTCTCTCACTGGTGGTAGGAGTGGCCTTTGATCATTGTCACGATATAGGGTGGGTTGGTTTGGTAAGGTGTGCTGCGACCTTAGGGATTCCGATGAAACAATGCGACAAGATCGACTATGGTCGTTATGATGCGAAGTGGATCGCTCCTGACTACGTCGCTGATCCAGATGTTGTCTGTCGTATTTTGTCGAGATTCCCTACTGATCCTTTCAAAGACACTCCTCGATTGTCGTTTTTGCTCGTGTTCCAGATAATCACGATTGACAGTTGCTCTCCGGGAAGGTTGTCCACGATCATGATTAGTGCTCGAACTTTCCGTACCAGATACCAGAGGTAAGTCTACGACATTGCCTTTTCCCTTGGAGATGCAATCTCCTCGAAGCTCCTGCCGGGCTTTAGGTTGGTCACGGTTCTCTGTCTCCAGAATCTGAATTCCTCTCTCAGGTTGTTGAGCAGGATGTTCTCTGGGATGTTCGTGCAGTGGTGGAGTTGACATCTGTCCTTCAGCAAGTCGCTGTAGAGAGTCATTAATCTGACTTGTAATTTGCTGAAAGTTCACCAGTGCTTCCTCTATGCGATTCTGTCTCTGGACAATATTTTCCAGTGCGGTCACAGCAGGCTGATCCTGAGCAGGATCTGCCTGTGCAGCAGCGGTACTTTGGGGATAATTTTGGCTAGTTCCGGTGTTTCTGGTAGTGTTTATGGTGTTTGTCATTGTTAAAAAAACGAAATGGACATAATTTTCTGCTGGAATAGCCCTCCTTCTAGCGCCAATTGTTGACGAAGGTTTTGTCAACAATAAATTTAGAAAAATTGCGAGATGTGGCTTGTGTGAAAAATGGTTAATTAACTAAAGCAAATAAATAGACAAGAATTTTATAGTGGTTCAGCCCCAAAAAAGATGAGCCTACGTCCACTGTTTTTCACTATTTTCTAGAGAATTACAAGAACTCAAAATTACAATGTGTTGTCCGGAAAGAAGAAGCAAGAGTTAAAAAGGTTCTCTCAAAAATTCCTCAGCCTCCCAAGATCAGAAAAAGTCTAAGATCCCCTTACTGAAATATTGAACTCCCTTTATATAGATGAAGATAGCTCAATATTTCCCAATTGTGAGAATGTATAACTGTATAATCGGGCAATATAATTTGAGTAACAATATAACTGGGTAATCACTTAAGTGAGATGACTGGTCGATCTTTAAAGAGAAACTTTTGTTTTCCTTTCTTTATAGGTTACTCATTTGACGAAGCGTAGACTAGTCTCATTTTCATTCTGGTCGCACTTAACTTGTTTGGAGGAGGTCGCACGTAACTCTTTCGGAAGAGGTCGCACTAACTTATGCAGTAGAGGTCACATGTAACTCTTTTGGAAGAGATCGCACTTAATCTTACTCATGCGACCTGACATAGGATTTTAGACCGCACAACAACTAATAAATCAACTAATAAATCGACTCTCAAAATATTTTGACATTTAAAAAGTGCACGTTACTATAATAGGTTCCCTAACACAGAGACCCACTGATATTCATACATAACGTATCTAAATTTCAGTGCCTAATAAGCATATAAAAATAAAAAATGACTTCCAGAAAAGGATTGAAAAGAAAAGAAACGGAGGCAGAGTTCACAACGCAATTCTCAAATCACTCAAAATCTTCTTTTCATGGCTTTACAAAAGTAACTTAATGTATTAATTTTATTAAACAAATATAAAATATATAATTATTAAAAGGCTAAAAGGTACAAATATTTGACAGTAGAGAGCTCTTGTTCTCGAAAAGTAGAAGAGGATGATGCGGTCCACTAGTTATGTTTAAATTCTAACGGGGTACGGGGCACACCAAACGAAATCTACCGCATGTCTAATAGGCACTTTTTTATTTCATCTGTAGGTATTTTTTTTATATCCGTTGGATCACATCTAATAGTGATCCAATGGCTATAATAAATAAAGTACATGAAAAGATGTGTATTATTAATATTCTTTCTCTCTCTTATTTTTTAGAGTAAAAAAATGTACATTCTAAATTTTTATTGGCCAAATTGATACTTATGTATAAGTAAAAAAAAAAAATACCTACTGAATTAGTGCTATATATATATGTATATATATATATACACACGGCCATTCTATGGGCGACCAAAAATATTTTGTTAAAGTTACATTTAACAAATTTTGAGCTTAACTGTATATTCGTTGTTAACATAAAATCAAAGTAATATCTTTGGACCAAACATTAGTGACATTTCTTCGGTTGTTAAAAGACCAAGATCGTGACACAAATTAAGACGTGTGAATGTAATTTTTTCAGAAAAACACACTTATTAAGCTTGTGATCTAGCAAATGATCAATTTCATAAGGGATGTTTCAAGTCCAAAAAATAAAATATATTGCAATGAGAAAAGCTCAGCTTACATTTAACTTGACAAATCAAAGAATCTGAATGCTAAGAATTCGAACATATATAGGTAAAAATAGTATAATAGCAATAATTTTTTGAATTAATAACTTTTGCAAGAATTATTGATCACTAGAAAAGACTATTTCAATTAGCTAGTTGCAAACACAAGTTGTAATGGAAGTGAAACACTTCGTAACAGACATGATTAAAAAAAAAAAAACCATTAATTTTTAAGTGTTATCACTAAGAAGCTTGTGACTAAAAATTTTCGTCACAAAAAGCACAACTTTTTTTGACTACTAAGCACTTTTAGATACAAAAAATTTCATCGACGGGTTAGAAGTAAATGGATCGTCACCTGTGTCTCTTGTTTCTAATCTTAAAAGGCAAATATCATGCATGGCAAAAGAAGCACAATATATATTTGATTTATGAACCCAAACACGGGTAGCATTATTTGGTACCAAAAGATCAGCTGTCTAAATCATATCCCGAATGTTGTCAGTTTTCCCATTCTGTTTTATGCAAAGCATATAACCATATCGATCTTCTAGTGGTTCTCTGACGATATCGGGTTTCACGAGATCCCATAGTATTTTTTTCCCCTTTGTTATTATGTCATATATATATGTTAGATATATTAGGGAGCCTATAAGTTAGTTTTGAACATAAGTTAGTATATAACTTATGATGAAGTATTAGAAGAAATACTTCGTGGCTAGATCACCTCTAAGTATTAAGAGAAATTTTGTACGTAATTTAATTTGCTATGGCGTAAGAATTATTTTAAGTTAGTGTAAGAATATTGGTAGGGTATCTAAGACTATATATTACGAGCAAACCTCCTAGTTGATACTGTATGATGTGATGTTATTTATCGCCGTATAACTTGTTGGCAAGAAGTTGTATGGCAATATATATATATACACACCATAATGATGATTGTACGTACATTTTTCTAAGTTCTAAATAACAGTAGTTTTGAGCAGGTTGTCACATGACTCACTGAGAGTATGTAGAGAAAACAAATATTATTATTGAAACGATTGATTAATTATGGATAACATTAAGTTGATCAGTTGGTTAAAGGCGAAAATGCAATTGTGCAGAGATTGGTTTCACAAACTTAATCTAATTAATCACCACAATTCCCACCAAAATATTGATAATCCAAATTCAAATCCGTGAATCCTCTTACTAAGAAAAAAAATCGATTTTTGCCACTTTCGTTTTATGATTGTGCCTCAATTAGTTGCCAATATTGCTGGTCGAAATTCTTCGATACAATATATATTAAGCAAGTCCTCATTGATAGAAGATAATCAAGACACCACATAATGAATAATTGCGAGTTAAACCTTGAGAAGGAATAAAAAAAGAGTTCAATACATAAAACAAAACAAAGCATGACATCACAAAGAAAAACATATCGTCTGCCCTTTACAAAAAGAATATGCAATATTTTCACATTAGACAAAACAACTTTTGTTTGAGTGGAGAGTAGGTTGGAATCTTAATCCTCCTTTCGCTCTTTCTAACTTTGTTTAAGGCAAGTGCCCCGTCATACCATCTTTCACGTCTCTTTTTTTGAATCTCCTTTTCAATAGAAATATATATAAAACAAATCCAAGAGAAAGGAAAGTTGACATAAGGCAGAGAAAAAGGGGAGCAAAAGAGAGCCACCAAAAGCAAGTCACTTTGCTCTGCCGAGAAAGTTGAGGGTTTTATAATGGCTTCGCCAAGTAACTATCTTTGAAATAGTAACTTAAATAATAATTTATTTACCTGCATAACAAAGAAAGTAAAAGCCAAAGTGTGAGTGTCAGTGAAAGAATCAACTGCATCTGCCTTTTTCAGTTTAAATTAACGTTAATAGTTATTATTAAAAAAAAATAAAGCTAATAGTAAAAACAAAAGACTAATAAGATTTTTTTTAAAGGATTAATAAGATTGAAATGAAATGAATATAATTCTGTAGAAATAAAAGGAAGAAACAAATTAAAAATTGAAAGGCAAGAAAGGTAAAGACTTTACCATGTCCCTCACATATCTTCCTTAGGAAAGCAAGGAAGATGATGATTAGGGCTACTCCAGCTAATAATCCAATGATAATTGCGAATGTCTTCTCACCATCATCGCTCGATTTATCTACAAATTCGTTGAAAAATGAAAAAGAAAGGAAAGAAAAAGCTCAATGAAAACAATTTGATCTAAAAAAGTGAGCATCGACCTAGAATATTCTCTTTCTATTATTATTATTATTATTATTATTATTATCTATTTTAGATTAAACTCATAGGATATCCAAATAGTGAAATTCATATCTAAGTGATACTTAATTGACTTCCAAGCCAAAACATTCTTATATAATTACACATTGGTCTTCGAATTCATCCTATTTTTTAATGGTATTTAAAAAAATTTCTGATGTAATTTACATTAGGAAGGAGGAAAAAAAAGACCTGAAAAACAAACCTTTATTGGGAATTGGTGGGAGGGGGGGATTATAGGTAGAAAAAATGAACAGAAAATCTAATCCTATTATAATTTTTTATTTTAATTTGATGTAGTATAAATAATTGTGAAAATTTTGAAAAATAAGATTCAAATTTTGTATTAAACGACGTCGTAAAGAAAAAAAAAAGAAAAAGATAAAATTAGTTTAAGTGAGGGAGAAATTCGGATAGAACAAAGGTATTAATTAGCTCACCATTATGGGCCTTGGAGTAGAAATGGGCTCCAGCGGTGGAATACCTCGCATAACACTTGGCCAAGAACATATCACCATAGTCCGCCTGACCACAGTCGCTTTTCAGCCGTCCGATCGCCTCAGACACACAATCCTGGCACTCCCCGAAGCTCAAGTCCCCCACGCATTGGGCCACGCCCTGGACATCGCCCGACCCACCAACTCTATACGGCCCACCTGAGCCCACAAGCGAGCCCAGAACAGCATCCCTTCGGCCCAGCCCATCCGCGTCGTACCCAAGCGAGGGCCCACATTTCTTGAGCACCACAGTCTTATCCTCCACGCCGAGGAAAGTGGCGTTGTCGTACTTGACGTAGCAACCCTGGAGCTGAACCGCACCACCGCACGTCTGCGAGCACAGACCGCCCAGCTGGCTCACGGCACGCGCGACGCACGTGGCGCAGTCGGGCATGGCGAGGTCGCCGCGGCACTGGAAGAGGCCGTAGACGACGTCGTGTGAGCTGGAGCCGGTGACGGTGAAGTTGTTGTAGGAGGAGTAGGTGGCCGAGTTGACCAGTGAGGTGAGGAGTGAGTTGATGTTGGACTCGTAGGGCGAGTCCGGCGCGTACTTCTGCTGAGTGCAGCCGCCGAAGACGAAGCTGTCGGTGGACGAAGAGGAGGAGAGAGTAGGGGAGGAGAGAGAGAGGAGGAATATGATGAGGAGTGGTAGAAGAAGAGAAGAACTAGTACTCCTCCTCCTACTTCTAGCCAACATGTTTTGAGTACTTTGTTTTCTTCGTACTTTAGACACAGAGAGAGAGAGAGAGAGAGAGAGAGAGAGAGAGAGAGAGAGAGAGAGAGTTATTGGCAAAGCTTAGAGAGGAGAAATGTCTACCAGTCGCTTAGGGACGTTAAGTTTGGGAGCTTAATAGGTCTAGAAAACATTTTGATTTCTCTTTTAAATTTCTTGCGCCTTTTTTAATTTTATACCTTTTAATGTATGTATGGTTAGAGAAAGGGAAAAAGTTAAAAAGAGCAAGACTTGCATAGTACGTGACCAGTAATCATACCTTGTTTTTTTTTTTAAAAAAAAACATGTTATGTAACTTTTTGTATGAATAATTTATCTACTCGGCAACAAGAAGTTAATAATTAGATGAATCATGAATATAACGTAAACAGGTGCCCTTAATTAACTAATTTACGCATGGCCATATCAGCTTACCACGGGATCCGGACACGGTCCCATTACAATGAGGTTATGCAGTGTAACATGTGAATGGTCCGGTTCACTAGTGACTAGTGTATATATGTTAGATTTATATGTCAATGTATATATAATGTCTAACACATTATGAAATAGAAAACATCACAATCTAGCGATTATGTCACTTTAGTCGGAAATATAATTTGACGTATGGTGCATGAGAGGATACATATACTTATTGTCACAGATACACAGATCTATGTGACTTTCCACATGGACATTCCTTTGTGTATGCGCGCGTCAATGCCAGCCCTCTTGTTACTGATCAAGGCTACTTTTGCTAACTAATTATGAAACCGCGGTGAATGTGCCGCCAATGAGCATAAAGAAAAAAAATTACAAAGCTAATAAACATAATATACGAGTTCAAATTTAGAGAAATTTCCTTATATATCTCAATTCTTAGTTTAACATGATTTAATAAAAAAAGAGTGCTGACTGAATTCTTTTTTACATTTATTATATAACATGTGGGATTCTACTTAAATATTTTGCATGTAAAAAGTTCAATATAATCTACATACTAAATATATCACTACCCGAATTTCGGGTTAATGACAGAACGAGAATTTTACTTAAATTGGAAATTCATTGATTTGTTATGAAAATGTCTAAAAAATTTTAAATTTATAAAATAGTCAATTTTTTTAGCTGAAAAATCCAAATTAGTGAAATAGTCCCACATATAGTATTCATCGTTAAATATAAAATAGATAAATTAGAAATCATAATCAAATAAAAATCCATGCATTATCATCTACAACCAACTACAAGTACTAATATGACATATATAATTTACGTACATGATAAAAAATAGTATTCTTTATTAGTTCAATGCTAAACACAATCCACTTAGAAATATAAACCAAAGACTTCTAGTATTACTGAGAAACGAACTACAAAATAAGATAGCCTCTTAATCAGCTACATGAGAAGGGAAAGATTGGGGGTGAGTATACAATGCCAAGTAGTACATACAATTACCTTTTTGAAAACTTTTTTTTGCAATGAAAAGTTGTCACGATCAGTAATCCAAGGCCGTAACCTTTAGTAATTTTAGGTTGAAATAATGATAAATAAAAATTTTCCTAAAAATTCCAGAAAATCAAGTACTTAGAATCTTATATTAGTCCTTAAAACTAAGAAAAATTCAAATTGAGGAAACCCTTCATTAATATAGATTTTTCGAGGAAATATTTTACTTAAAGTTTATAGGAAATTCTAATTAATAGTTTATAAATATTTGTAAATTTATGAATTATAGAAAAACGAGTCTAATTAAACCTTAAGTCCAATGTTCAAATAATTTATATAAAATCATTTGTATTTCTAAGTACTCAACTTAATAGCAAAATTTATCCTCATACATCTACTTAATAAATACTACAATTGGCTAAATATATTTGATATAAAAAGGAAAGGAAGATATAGAATAGAAACCGACCAATAAAGATGTGGGAAATGACACACATATACTAAACAACTTTACCAAGCCACCAACATAATTACCCAAAATAAATCATCACCTGAAAATGAGAGGAGGTAGGGGATGAGTATGTGAATGCTCAGTAGAGAATCGATTATAAATTTTTATATGTAAGAAAATATACTCATGTTGAAGGTCCTACATGGTTAGTATTCCATTCAAAACAGTTCACAAAACTCAAGTGGAAATTATAGTCTAATAGTTCAAACATTCCAAACCATTATAAAACATCTATCAAAATCAGTATATATCTATTCAAGCCAACATATAACCATGTATGCAATCATGATATCTGAAGTGTCATAGTAGATCACTCATAAGTTCGAACTACTTAAAGAGACACCTTAAATCCGAGCACCCTATGTGGGGTACCGTAAATCCGATGGCCGCGTAAGTGTGTGAATGTATACAAATGCTATATGAATGACAGAATAAGGAAATGCACAATTTCTACAAAATCTTAAAATAATCATGCAGTATTCTTTAATTAAACCACTTTTTATCTTCAAAACTGAGTTCTTAAATTATTTGGGATTTTCTAAAAATTTTGGTATTATAACAACCATTTTTGATCAAAACCTAAAAATCCAATTTCCTATAGAAAATAGTTCAAAACACTATATATGACACACCAACTAGTGTGACGTATTTCTCAAGCAGGTTATATCTCAAATCATATCAAAACTGATATAAACCACATTTTTATGAATTATTTTACGAAATTCTATATTTATTCAAAATATGTAAAAATCAAAATTAAACTAATTTGAAGATCAAGTAATTCTATAGAGAAAATTTGATGTCGTTTGGAGGGTAGGGCTTCATTTTCGAACCTTTTGATCGATAGGTTTGAAAACTTGATTTTCAAATAGAGCTTCAAATCGTGAAACAGAATTCACAACTGAATTTAAAATACCCAAAAATGCTAGGTTAGACATATAATTTATCTAATTTGGAGTCAGGTTCCACGACACACAAATCGAAGCAAATCTGAGCCGTTCGATTTCATTTTTCGTACCATTTCAAAACATAGTTAATATATATATATATATATATCTCATTTTTAATCATTTTCAACTTAAATTCTAAAAATGACATTATTTTCAAAATCTAACGGTCCGATCGAAAAGTCAATTCTAAAACTATTTATGCATAAAATTGTCTAACGAAATTGAAATCAAAAGGAGCAAAATTGAGATATGAGACACCTACCGCAAGATTGCTCGTGAGGAGAAGAGTTCACAGTGACTAGTTTCGCCGCGAATGATGACCCGAATCGTCGCCGACGAACGTTGATATCCGCGGCGTTTTTTGCTGTTTTCTAGTGATTACGAGCTCCAATAGGGTTGGTTCTGGTAGCGGCTTGATGGTCCAACGGTGAGGAGTCGATATCGGTCGGTGGCGTACTTGAACGGAGGCCGGAGGTGGCTCAACGGAGCTTTGTTAGATTTCGGGTTTTGGTGGAGCTTTTGGGGACTGATTCGAAAAAGATGAGGGAAATTTCGAAACTATAGTGTCACATGTTAGTTTCTGGTCAATTGGAAACTATTTTGCTTATTTTTACTTAGAAACAGCTTTTGAAATTTCTTTTCAAAGTCATCCTTAAATAATTAAATTTTAGCCCCACTTTTCAAACTTTCTTCAACTTATACCTAAATGAATATAGGCCAAAATTCTGTCCAAATTCATCAATTTGTTTTTTGAAAAATTTGGTCAAAAGACCATATTACCCTTATACAATTTAAGGGGTTTTACAAAAGTACTTGCACAGTTAGTTTCATCTAAAATAAGTTTGTAAATTATATAAATATATCATTTGTCCAAATTGATAATCTATGTATATATACAAACACAATCGATAATTCCCTATATAAGTTTGATGGTTCAAGAGATAGTTGTCGATTAGTCCATTTAGTTTCTGTGTACATATATTCCATATGTCAGGCTTTTGGGAATAATTATTTGGTTTTTTTGTTAGGATTTCTGTTAAGCTTCATCATGTACACTACAAGAATATGAGTCAATAATGACGTATGTTGTTGCTTTAGGCCATTTAAAACCTATGAAAAATTCAGTTGTCGCCGCTTTAGGTTTCACGAAAAACTAAGCACCTCACTTGTGCCAGTTATAATTAATTAAGTCAAGTTTGTATATTATTTAATTATTGTAATTTAATTACGTGCTTGTTTGGTTGTAGGATTTTTATGATTATAAAGAAATAGATAATGATGAATTGCCTTTTGTGATACGAGGAATCCAGAGAACTGCTGCATGTGTATACTGTGACTGGAAAAATCGAGCTCAACTGATCACTTTAAGATGTTTGGGAGCCTTGAGACCATTCGGGATCTTGAGACTGCACGAAAGACTATTCGAGTTGAATAAAGAGACTTGGGATGAGTGTATGAAATTTTATGATTCTGATGCTTTTAGAGTTAATAGTTTTTCACTTGTTACTTTATTTTACTTCCGGTCAATTTTAATTACAAAAATTATGCTAATAATAACAAAATAATGGTAGCCGACATCAAAACGAAATACTTCGATACACAGGGGATAACAAAAGTTCGTCAGCAAGGGGCGAAGACAATAGCCGCCAAAAGATTTCAGAAGATAATTAAAATTACAAATTTTTATAATGTAATATGTAATAGTCATTACCATGTTTATGTCTATTATCTAATATTTTAAACTTCTACAGTGAAAATCCTACTATTGGCGAATTACAACTCATCACGTGGAGAACTACAATGAGCAAGTTTTTCTCACGACAGGATGAAAGATAGATGCTTATTTGTGCTTATATTTTAATTGATTTCTCTACATTACTTTGTCAGTGTTTTTGTTATTCTTAGTTTTTTTATTCTTGTTTTTGTGTTTTGTAGGTATTTTAGAAGAAAATGAGCTGAAACAGAGTAACAATGAGGCAAAACAACAAAACTGGGAGATCGGCAGCTTGGCGTTGCAACATTAGCTTTCGGCTATTTAAAAGTAAAAGGCAGATTGCTAGCTCTGTAATGGTACTGCCGTGCCAGCATACAGAAAATAAACTGATTTAAGTTGTTTTTGACGTTTTGGACTCCAGAATCGCACAAAAATTTACTAAAATGACACTAGAATTGATTCCTCTATAAATAGGACACTTTAGGTTAGATTAGAGTTCATAGATACTTTTTCAAACCTAGAGTCGTAGAGCGAGAGAATTGCAGTGTCGAAGGAGACATTGAATATTGCTCGGAGTTGGAGTTTTTCTGCTGAGAAGACCTTCGTTCCAACCATCTTTATTTGTTCTTTTCATTTCCTTTTTCTTTATTTTCTGCTTTTATTTATTAGCATGATGAATTTGATGATGGATCCTGTGACCATGTTAGGTCAAGTCCTTTTATTAGTTAAGGGTGACATGATATTGAATTGATTTTTCCAGATTTTATGTATCGATTATTTATTTAAAGTTGCTTATATTCTTTTGTACACGTATAGTTAAGGTTTCTATTTGAATTATTTAGGTGGCCAACTATATAAGACAAGATCGAGATTGATAGCTAATTTGGAGTCCTAAATATGTAATTGTATAAGTTTTCTAATGGTCGACAGTAAGTTGTGATTGATTGAATTATGCTAAGAAATTGATCAATTATGAGTATATTCTAAGTTAAAAATAATATGACTGTTATTTATAATCAACTATTTTTCTGACTTAATACATCTATTAAATTAAATAGAGAGAATTTGTATGTGGTTGTTTAATAGATATAATCTAGACGAAGGACTGATTTGTCTAGAAAATATGTAAGGAAAAATAGAGATAATAAAGCTAATTGTTGTCTCTGGTTAGTAATTATGATGAATAATTGATTATAGAATTTTGTGATTAATTTGATAGAATTATCGAGGGTGGAGATTAAACCTTTAAGTAGTTTTATTTTGATTTTTTATTTATTCGGCCAACTTTACTTTTGTTTTGATTTTAATTCAGTTGTTCAAAACCCCTTTTAATTTACAACTAGATTAATTAGGAAACATTAACATAGAAATCATATATTCTCTGTGGTTTTGACCATTGTACTAGATTAAACTAGGTTAGAGATAGAAGGTTATTGATTTTTGGCGTGTAACTACTCGACCAATGACCATATCCTCAGTTAGAAGAAAATTATCTAAATAATTTCTGATTTTTTCTAAGTTCGTGTAACTATGTTACTTTTATTAATTATCGTATGGTTGTAGTTTTTACCCTTTTATGTTTAAGAATAAGATAACAGAGATTCGCAGCACTCAGTCTTAGTCTCAGATGATCTCCACTGACGTGACCTGCTCTTTTATCATCTTCTACAAACAATTATCAAATCATAGATGAAGTCTTCGGTACTAGGATGCTTCTGGGAAGCTGTCATGGGCGAAAGCTCAATGGTACTGAATCTGCTAGCACCTTGTCCGGAGCATATTTTCCTCCATTAATGTTTGAGAATATATAATGCTGCTACACGGTGAAAAGCCAATAGTTCATGACAGAGGCTCAATGTCGAGAAGCAGCAACTCAGAAGACTATCGCACGACACACCCAACAAATAGCAAAGATGCAATGTTTTCTCCACACACCACTAAATTTGGTATCTAACTTGGACTTTAGCGCTCATGAGGCATTGACATCCTATATACGCATGATACCACCACTTAAAATTCCCCAATAGGTTTGAACCCTTGCTAACACCACTGTCACGATGCGAGGCCAGGATCAGTGACAGAATGAGTATTTCATAAAATAGAAATACCAGAAATAATTTTAAAAATAATTCAAAAACATTCATAACCTTTAATTTTTCAAATTAGCCTCGATAAAAATATTTAATTGAGATAAAACTTAAAATTATGCGTAACTCATTAATTATAGACAATAAATAAGATATCAATTGTCATGCATCGAGTATTCATCTCGTACCCAAAAATAGATATTGGTTATACAAATAATGTCCAAATCCTACAAATAAGCTTACTAGTTTTATTTAAATTCAAATTCTTACTCAAGTCTATAATCCACAAGCCTCGTAGGAATTTACCAAAATATAACAAACTAATGAGCTCGTAATGCCTCAATCTAGGTCTCCGGTCCAAATCACACTGAGTGCTACCTAAGAGGAAGAAGGTAGGGAGGGGTGAGCTAAAGCCCAGTGGAAAATTGACTATAGGTTTTTATATTTAATAAATATATTCACTTTAAAGGGCCTACATAGTTAGTGGTCTAATCAAAATGATTCACAAAATCTAAGTGAAAAGTTGTCCCAAGTTTCAAATATTTTCAAACCATTGTAAAACATCACATCAAAATAAGTTAATATTTATTCAAGCCAATATATAACTATGTATATAATCATAATGTCTGAGGTATCTTAGTGGGTCACCTGTAAGTTCGAGCCACCTATAAAGACGACTATAAGTCTGAGCATCCAATGTGGGGTACCGTAAGTTCGACAGTTGTATAAGTGTGTGAAGGTATACAAATACTGTATGAATGACAGAATAGGAATATGCACCGTTTCCATAAAATCATAAAATAACCATGTAGTATTCTTTAATTAAACCACTTTTAGTCCTCAAAACAAAGTTCTCAATCATTTTTGATTATTTTAGAAATTTCAGCAGTATAATATCTGTTTTTAATCAAAATCCAATTTCCTAAAAAAAAAAAGGTTCAAAACAATACATATAATACACTAACCAGTTTGATGTACCTTCCATGTAATTAATATCTCAAATCAAGTCAAAAATAGATATAAATACAATTTTTATAAATTAATTCACAAAATTCTATATTTACTTAAAATATTTAAATTCATAATTAAACTAGTTTTAGAATCAAGCATCTAATGCCTACATCATTCGAGTAACTAGATAGTGCTATGGTACTATAGAGAGCGTTTGACATTGTTTGACAATCGTTCGGAGGGTTAAAGATCATTTTTGGACTCTTGATTGCTTGGTTTGAAAATTCGATTTTCCAACGGAGCTTCAAATCGTGAAATGGACCTCATCACTAAATTCCTAGCACCTAAAATAGTTAGGTTAAACATATATCTGATTTGTGCTCGAGCCAAAATCCAGCACATAGCATGCAAAATGAAGTAAATCTGAGCTGTCTGATCTCATTTATTGTACCTGTTTCGAAATATAGTCGATATGTATCTCATTTTTCACCATTTCTTATGTACATTCCAAAAATGATATTACTTTTACAATTTAACAATCTGATCAAAAAGTCAACTCTGGAACTAAATATACTTAAAACTGTCCAACGAGATTGAAATCAAATAGGGAAAAATCGAGCTATGAGATACTTATTATGAGATTGCCTGTGAGAAGATGAGTTCACAACAACTGGTTTCGAGGACTAATATTGCCAGAATCGGCACCAACGAGCGATTAACTTTGCGACATTTTCGCATCACTAGTGGCGAACATGGCATTTTTAGGCGGCAAGACTGGTGGTAGAAGCTTTGTCTAGATCTAGGCATTCGATTCTAGGTAGTGGCGTTGGGAAGGGCTTTGTTGGAGCTCGTCATCAAATCGACATTTTTGCCAGCTGTAGAGAGAGAAGGGTTGGGGGTAAGAGAGAGAAAGAGTTGAGGGAGAGTGAGACAAAATAAGTTGTGCAGTTTTTTAAAAAATTGCACATAAGTCACTACTTTTCTAATTTTCTTTCAATTAAGTTCTCCAAATTTACAATTTAGCCCCTGATTCGAAATTTTCACATTTTAATCCCGAATTAGAATGTTAATATATATATTTTTTAAAAATATTGGTAAAAAGACCAAAATACCCTTTTTAAAATTTGGGGTTTTACAACCACACCCTCTACTTTAACTCGAATCCAAAGAAGAGGAGGAAGAAAGTCAAGATTAGGATTAGTGTTATGTTTTATTGAAGAAGTTTATTGTTTTACATATTTTTGATATTTTATTTAAGTAAGTTTCAACCCTATTATTATGAAATTTAACTTTTTATAAATAAATAAATATACAAAAATATGATTTTTATTATTAATTTCAATTTTAAGTCTGAAATAATAAAAAAATTAGACAATAATATATTCAATGTGAAAGAAAAATAAGGCGATGATAATTTTCTTTACTACAAGTTTTATATATATATATATATATGGTTGCCAATCTAATAGGTATTTTTTTTCTTTACCTATGGATAGGTATTTTTTTCTTAGCCGTTGGATCACCATCTAATAGTGATCCAATGACTATAATGAAGTGCATAAAAAGACGTGCATCATTAATGCTCTTTCTCTCTCTTATTTTTTACAATAAAAAAATATATATGCTAAATTTTCATTGGCCAAATTGATACCTATGCATAGGTAAAAAAAAAAAATACCTATTGGATTGGTGCCCTATATATATATATATATATATATATATATATATATATATATATATATAGGGCACCAATCCAGTAGGTATTTTTTTTTTTTTCCCTATGCATATGTATCAATTTGACCAATGAAAATTTAGCATGCACATTTTTTTATTGTAAAAAGTAAGAGAGAGAAAGAGCATTAATGATGCACGTATTTTCATGCATTTCATTATAATCATTGGATCACTATTAGATGGTGATCCAACGACTAAAAAAAAATACCTACCCATAGGGTAAAAAAAAAAAAATATCTATTAGATTAGCAACCATATATATATATATATGTATTAATAGTTTAAGACACAAATTAATCTAATGACATTTCAAAAAAGTCAGCTAAGATATACAAAATAACTTTTTCAAATATGCAGTCGCTATAGAGCTTACAAAAAAATGTTCTTTTACTTATTTTTTACGACGACAATAATTGTAGCTTTAGAGATCTTTTACCGACATGTTACTGCTATAGAGGTTTCTATTGACGAATCTACATCGCCGACTATTTTACGATAACATTGTTGTAAAAAATAGATCTATACCAATGATATTTTAGTATATAGCGACGCTTTTTGTCATTATCATAGACATATTTTTCCTTGTAGATAGTATTTGGTTCTGATTATTTGGACTATTAATACAGTAACAGTATTCGGATTGATTTGCTTTCTTTAATCTCCTAGAAAATTGATGATTTCAGTCCATCATGAATTTTTAGTCAGTAAGACAACTTCTAGCAGCTTGCTAACCTCTAGATTTCATTTCATAATAAAAAAGCAGTCCCGTTAGAAAATTAGTCTTTCGTTTGATCGGCTTCTCTTCTAATATGTTTGTACGTTTGTAGCCCGTCAATCTTATGTCAAAACTCGTGGAAGAAAAAAATTATACAATAATGGAAAATTTTGTTAGATCTACCCCATGACTAGGAAGTAATTCTAAAAAAGAGATGAATTATGACATTATTTTTTTTTTGTTCAAAATACAGCATACGATGGAAGTGGCCCCTGTCTGGTCGCTGGCCTTCCTTCTCCGTGCATGTGTCACCCAACAAACTTTGTATGGTCTAGAAATCTATTGGGAAAAATGTCACGTCCCAAAATCCGGGCTAGTGGCAGAAGGAAAATTTCACAAAAGTAGAAAATTCCTTGATTTATTTGAAAAATGTCAAAAGTTCTAGTTTTTATAAAAACGGTCTATTTAAATAAAATAATTAGAATTTCATCCTGTGAACTACTCCTACAGTTCGTATACACCATCAAACATAGATTGAACAATTACTTAAAAACGTGAAATTAAATACAAAACCCAGCATCATCATCATCCACCAAAAAGTCAAACACCAGAATGACATACATAAGTTTGCAGACAAAATAGAAAGCAGTAATCTTGGTTCAATACTAACACAAAATCCAAATAGTCCAAAGACTATGATAACAAACTCCTAGCATTACAAAGAGGCGAACTGCAATCAGGATGACCTCTTACTTCTCTTGATCACCAAGATCGCACTGGACACCACTTGAGGAGGAAGGTAGGGGGGTGAGCATACAATGCCCAATAGAAAAATAGTTATCTCGGAGAAAAACAGTTCAGTGATGAGAATCTCCTGCATGGTTAGTTCAAATCCAAAACATACACACACACATATATATATAATCCAAACCGGGAGTCAATATATATGAAACAGTGTAATCAAAACTATCAACTCATATGCACATGACACAAATCAACCCATACCCATGAGCTCACATCCTCTCATCTGTGGAAACCTAGGATGATGGCACTAAGTATACCTAACAGCCTGCCTGATACCTAAGCTCATACCCGGAAGGGATAACCATGTGTCGCCTACCAAACCTGAAGGGGCAACCGAATTACCTACATCTGCCAAATGAGGAGGTAATCAGAAGTAACAAGACCTGGCGTGAGTTTACAGACTTTCGCCGATGGCAGGGCATGCAGCGCCATACTATAAAACCCACGATACTAACACGGTGCTCATGTATGATCCTATGAAACGTGCAATACAGAACTGAAGTGTAAAAACTACTATACTCTGGTTTTTCAGTAAAATATACATAATAGGGTTTTATAGAAAAACGGGCAGCATAACGACCCTATTTTTGATATACCTAAAATAACCTGCACACAGCAAATTCCCAGGGCANTATCGTATAACCAGATTCCATCACATATAATTCAAATCATTAAAAACACACTTGTTCTTATATGCAACAGAAAATAAGTTTTAACTAAAAAATGGTATAAAACGAAGGTAACTAAACCGCTACCTCAACGGAATAGTGACACCACACTATTGAGTCCTTAAGGTATCGTTGACGATCGCCCGGAGGGTCAGGAACCAATTCCAAGCCCTCGATCGTCCTCTTGAGAAAAACCAACTTTCTCACCAGAGCTTCAATTCCACAAACGGACCCCTTCACTGAATTCCTAGCATCCAAAATAGCTAGGTTAGACATATAATTTGTCCAATTCGGGTCCAGGCCCACACCGGACCGGTGGCACGCAAAACAAAACAAAATCTCGACCGTCTGATCTCGATTTTTGTGCCGATCACCAAACTACACAATGTATATATATATCAAACTTCTCCATTTTCCGAGTACATTCCAAAATTGTAGTCAAAAACACAATCCAACGGCCGGATCGAGAACAACAACCATAAACTCGAAATGCCCAAAAATAGCAACTTTCAATCCGGGCAAAATGGAGTTGAGATATATATACCTTGATGATCCTTGTGACGATACGAATCCAACGGGACCAGTTTGAAGCCGAATGGTGGCCGGAATCGTCGCCGGTGACGAAAAAACCAAAATGGGTCAAAACGGCGTAAATGGCTTTTTTCGGCAATACAGGCGGCGGTAGCAAGCGGCGAGGGGCGGCGGAGCTTCGTGGCAGCCTGGCGAAGGCTCGCCGGCTGGTTGGGGTGGCAGACGGTGGCCAGAGGTGATCCTATGGTGGTGCGGCTGAGAGAGATCCGAGAGAGGAGATAGAAAGAGAGTTTCGGGGAGAGAGAGAGAAGAAGAGAGGAGATTAGTTGAGTAGGGCCACGTGGCCTAATCTTGTAGGGCTGTGCAATTTTTTAAAAATTGCACATAAGTCTCCAAAATTTCAAATCTCTATCAATCTAGTCCCCCAAATTTTGCAATTTAGTCCATCTGTACAAAACTTTTGCAAATTAATCCCAACAATATTTATTCGGAAAATTGGTAAAATGTCCAAATTACCCTAAAAAATTCCGGGTTTTTACATCCTCCCCTTCTTATAAGAATTTCGTCCCGAAATTCAAAATACAAGTCAAGGTTTTACATCACAATATAACTTCTAACAGAAAGTTAAACAAATGAGGGTACTTCTCGTACATCTCCGTCTCGAGTTTCCAAGTAGCCTCGTCCTCTTTGTGATGTTTCCAAAGCACCTTGACAAGTGGAGTCTCTCTGTTGCGAAGCACCTTCAACTCTCTAGCCAACAAGCGAACAGGCTGCTCTTCATAGGATATATCTTCTTGGATCGGTACATGCACGTACTGAACAACATGAGATGGGTCCGGCGTGTACTTCTTTAACATCGACACGTGAAACACATTATGCACGTGACCCAACTGTGCAGGTAGATTCAAGCGATATGCTACTGGTCCAATTCTCTCTGTGATCTCAAAGGGACCAATATACCTCGGAGCAAGCTTACCCTTAACTCCAAATCTTGTAACACCTCGCCTTGGAGTCACTTTCAAGAATACGGAATCACCAGTATCGAACTCTATCTCACGCCTCTTCGGGTCAGCATAACTCTTTTGGCGACTCTGAATCTCTTTGAGTCTCTCTTGGATATCCTTGATCTTCTTAGTAGTCTCCTCAATCAGTTCAGGTCCGAGAGTAACATGCTCTTCTGGTTCTGCCCAACATAAAGGCGATCTACACGACCTCCCATATAACGCTTCATATAGAGCCACACCCACACTGGTTTGGTAACTGTTATTATAAGCAAATTCCACCAAAGAAAGATGATCATCCCAGTTCCCACCAAAATCCAGTATGCAACAACGTAGCATGTCCTCAAGAATCTGAATGGTCCTTTCAGACTGACCGTCTGTCTCAGGATGGTGAGCTGTACTGATATCCAACTGCATACCAAACGCATTTTGCAAGGCTCTCCAAAACTTAGAAGTGAACCTTGGATCTCTATCAGATACTATGCTTAAAGGCACGCCATGCAAGTGTATGATGTTCTCCACATATGGTCTACTGAGCTTAGTAAGTGAGTAGTCAATCCAGATCGGTATAAAGTGAGCACTCTTCGTTAACCGATCGACTATCACCCAAACTGCGTCGTTCTTTCTCAAGGTCTTTGGCAAACTAGTCACGAAGTCCATCGTTATTTTGTCCCACTTCCACTCCGGAATTGGCAATAGCTAGAGTAATCCAGCTGACCTCTGGTGTTCAGCCTTGACTTGGTGACAAGTCAAACACTTAGCCATAAAAGTAGCTACATCTTTCTTCATCCCTTTCCACCGATACTGTCGTTTCAAGTCCCGGTACATCTTGGTACTACCCGGATGTACTGCGAACCTTGATTTGTGAGCCTCTGTTAGAATGGTTTTTCGAAGATTAGGGTCATTAGCTACAGCCAACTTCCTATTGAAAAGCAAAAACCCTTCTCTGTTAGTGCTCCAACCATCTAACTATTCACCATTCTGAAGTCGGTTTCAGGTTATCCTTAACTTCCTGTCTTGCCACTGACTCTGCTGGACAGTCTGGAGAAGAGATGATGAAATCACAATGTTGCTCAGGCAAGCAATACCTTCATTCTCGAAGTACTGCAAGTTGTAATCACCAATCGCAACTGAGTTTTTCCAATCTTCAAATACCAGTGCAGCTAGTGCACCACGAGGCTTTCTACTTAGCGCATCGGCTACAACATTGGCCTTACCAGGATAGTACTATAGGTCAAAGTCATAATCCTCCATATACTCAACCCATCTTCGCTTTCTCAAGTTCAAATCCTTCTGGGTAAAAAGATACTTCAAACTCTTATGATCGGAGAATATGTCGAACTTCACACCATACAAGTAACCTCGCCAAATCTTCAAGGCAAAGATCACTGCTGCAAGTTCTAGATCATGGGTGGGATAGTTCTTTTCATATGGCTTCAACTGACGAGAAGCATAAGCCACTACTGGACGATTCTGCATCAAGACACATCCCAAACCCGTCTTTGAAGCATCGGTATATACCACATAAGGCTCGCTACTGTCAGGAACAGTAAGAACAGGTGCGGTGGTCAAACTCTGCTTCAATCTGACAAAAGCTTCACTTTTGTGATCCCAAACAAACTTGACGTCCTTCCTGGTCAACTTCGTCAAATGCAAAGCAATTCTCGAAAAATCTTTCACAAAACGACGGTAGTAGCCTGCCAATCCAAGGAAATTACGTACCTCCGTCACATTTCTCGGTCTTTCTCACTCCAGAACAGCTTCGATCTTAGCGGGATCGACTGAAATATCTCTGTGAGAAATCACATGGCCCAAGAACTTCACTTCTGACATCCAAAAGTCACACTTCGATTTCTTGGCGTACAACTGATGATCTCTCAAGGTCTTGAGTACTATCCCCAGATGTTCGGCATGTTCTTCTCGAGTCTTGGAATACACCAGGATATCGTCAATGAACACAACCACAAAACGATCCAAAAAGGCCTGAAAATCTGATTCATGAGATCCATAAAAGCTGCAGGTGCATTCGTTAAACCAAATGGCATCACCAGAAACTTAAAGTGACCATATCGGGTTCTGAATGCTGTCTTCGGTATATTATCCTCCCTTATCTTCAAGTGATGATAACCAGATCTCAAATCGATCTTAGAGAAGAATCTCGAACCACTGAGTTGATCGAACAACTCATCTATCCTTGGCAAAGGATACTTGTTCTTCACTGTCAACTGGTTCAACTTCCGGTAATCTACACAAAGTCTCAATGAACCATCAGCTTTCTTCGCAAACAAAATAGGAGCACCCCAAGGAGAAGTGCTACTGCGTACAAAGCCCTTAGAAAGCAGATCGTCCAACTGTTCTCTTAATTCTTCCATCTCAGTAGGTGCCATATGATAGGCTAGAATAGAAACTGGCTGAGCTCCAGGAATTAGTTCAATACAGAACTCGATCTCCTTATCAGGTGGTAACCTTGGTAAGTCTTCAGGAAACACCTCCGAATACTCACACACCACTGGAATCCATAGGTCTTGATCGTCTGTTCTCACCTTACCATCCATGGCAAACAAGTTTCCATAACACTCAAGTTTCTTCCTTCCACCCATGCGCGCTTTCAGAAAAGGACTAGGCTTCAACGGACTCATCTTAGCCTGATAGATAATAGGATATCCATCACTAGGAAAAAGAGTCACCTGCTTCTTATGACAGTCTACAATGGCTCGATACTTCGACAACCAATCCATACCGAGTATCATGTCATACTGTCTCATTGGCAACACAATCAAATCAGCAAGAAGCTTCTTATCACCAACCACAACCCGACAAGACTTACACACACTAGACACATCGGCTATTCCTCCCAAAGTTGTATCCAACGACAATACATAATCCAGATCAGAAAATTTCAACCCCAACAGTTGAGCAAACAATAAGGATATGAATGAATGGGATGCACCAGTATCAAACAAAATATGTGCCCAAGAGTGTGAAAGAAGGATCATATCGTCAACGACACCTTGGCCAGTGCGATCCTGAGTGTCGTCTGCCCCAGTAAAAGCATAGGCTTAGCCAGTCATCTTTCCTTTCCCTTTGTTACCTCTTCCCTGGCTAGGACGGCTACTGCTGGATCCTGGACCACTACTGCCATATCTATGCCCACCCTGACTCCCTGAAGCCTGAGGAGTCTGAAAGTTCTAAGTGAAACCCTGAGGGCAGTACTGATGCTGATAAGGCTGAGGGGAAGTAAAAGCCTGTGAAGCACCCTGTGACTGTTGCGGCTCCTCTGCAGTCCTCCCTGAGAAAGAGGAGATTTCTGCAGACGGTTGGGATACTCCTTCTTCCGATGACCCTGCTGGCCACAAACAAAACATCCTCCATACGGATTAGCTCTGCCACCCCCAGAAGAACCACTACTGTTTGAGCTACCACTGCTCATAGTACCCTGGGCTGACCACTGTCCCTGGCTCCTTCTGGTGGCTTTCCTGTCATTTCCTCTCCATTGGTTCCTCCTGGAATCCAAACTTTCTTCGATGGCCTCTGCCCGCTGGGCAGCCACTACAATTTCAGGATGAGTATGGAAAGTTTGGGTGCTAATCCTGTTGAAAATATTCCAATTCAGACGACTCCTGAACTTTGCAACTCGGTACTTCTCACTTGTACCTGGTCCAAGAGTAAAACTTGCCAACTCAGTGAACTCTATCAGGTATTCATTCACCGTTCTATTACCTTGGGTCAAAGTCTCAAATCGGTTCACAACTTCATCCTGTTGATCCTCATTGGCTTACTGGGCCTTGAAAATCAGTTCAAAATCTTCCCAAGTCAAGCCCACTACATCTTGCATCCGTTCCACTGTTTCCCACCAATGAATGGCACTCCCTGTCAAACGGGTAACAACAAACATAGCCCAAAACTCAACCGGAGTACTAAGGGCTCGAAAGTGCCTCTCTATCTCACGCAACCAAGTAATTGCCATGAAAGCTTCTGGTCTACCATCAAACTGCCCTAGCTGGAGACGCACGAACCGTTGGAGGTGATCAGCCTGATCCAACTGACGTTCCCTCGGAGCTGGAGGCTGATAGTCTGGATTGCTCATCTAGACGAATGCCTGCTGCATTGTCTCGATCAGATGAGTGAAATCCAGACGAGGAGATTCGGCATTCGGCTGGTGCCTCAGAACTCTTCTAGGAGGCATCCTTACATGTCTGAAACAATATGCCAAACTGTTAGTGCAATAATGATGCATGCTTGTCATAATGGTGATACGTCCGAGCTGTTAAGCTCAAACCTCTGATACCAAAAATTTCTATCACGACCCAAAACCCAGGCTAGTGGCAGAAGGGGAATTTCACAAAGGTAGGAAATTCCTTGATTTATTTGAAAAATGTCAAAAGTCCTAGTTTTTATAAAAACAGTCTATTTAAATAAAATAATTGGAATTCCATCCCGTGAACCACTTCCACAGTTCGTATATACCATCAAACATAGATTGAACAATTACTTAAAAACGTAAAATTAAATACAATACCCATCATCATCATCATCCACTAAAAAGTCAAACACCAGAATGGCATACATAAGTTTGCAGACAAAATAGAAAGCAGTAATTTTGGTTCAATGCTAACACAAAATCCAAATAGTCCAAAGACTACGACAACAAACTCCTAGCATTACCAAGAGGTGAACTGCAATCAGGATGACCTCTTACTCCTCTTGATCACCAAGATCGCAGTGGACACCACCTGAAGAGGAAGGTAGGGGGGTGAACATACAATGCCCAGTAGGAAAATAGTTACCTCGGAGAAAAACAGTTGAGTGATAGGAATCTCCTGCATGATTAGTTCAAATCCAAAACATACACACACATACACATATATATATAATCCAAACCAGGAGTCAATATATATGAAACAGTGTAATCAAAACCATCAACCCATATGCACATGACACAAATCAACCCATACCCATGAGCTCATATCCTCTCATCTGTGGAAACCCAGGATGATGGCACTAAGTGTACCTAACAGCCTGCCTGATACCTAAGCCCATACCCAGAGGGGATACCCATGTGTCGCCTACCAAGCCTGGAGGGGCAACCGAATTGCCTACACCTGCCAAATAGGGAGGTAATCAGAAGTAACAAGACCTCGCGCGAGTTTACGGACTTTCACTGATGGTGGGGCATGCAGTGCCACACTGTAAAACCCATGATGCTAACACGGTACTCATGTATGATCCTATGACACGTGCAATACAGAACTGAAGTGTAAAAACTACTGTACTCTGGTTTTTCAGTAAAACATACATAATAGGATTTTATAGAAAAACGGGCAGCATAACGGCCCTATTTTTGATATACCCAAAATAACCTGCACACAGCAAATTCCCAGAGTAGTACAGTATATATCGTATAACTAGATTCCATCACATATAATTCAAATCATTAAAAACACACTTGTTCTTATATGCAACAGAAAATAAGTTTTAACTAAAAAACGGTATAAAACGAAGGTAACTAAACCCCTACCTCAACAGAATAGTGACACCACACTATTGAGTCCTTAAGGTGTCGTTGACGATCGCCCGGAGGGTCAGGAACCAATTCCAAGCCCTCGATCTCCTCTTGCAAAAAATCAACTTTCTCACTGGAGCTTCAATTCCACAAACGGACTCCTTCACTGAATTCCTAGCACCCAAAATAGCTAGGTTAGACATATAACTTGTCCAATTCGGGTCCGGGCCCACACTGGACCGGTGGCACGCAAAATGAGACAAAATCTCGATCGTCCGATCTCGATTTTCGTGCCGATCACCAAACCACACAATATATATATCAAACTTCTCCATTTTTCGAGTACATTCCAAAAATGCAGTCAAAAACACAATCCAACGGCCAGATCGAGAATAACAACTATAAACTCGAAATGGCCAAAAATGGTAACTTTCAATCCGGGTAAAATGGAGTTGAGATATATAGTCCTTAATGATCCTTGCGACGATATGAATCCAACGGGACCGGTTTGAGGCCGAATGGTGGCCGGAATCGTTGCCGGTGACGAAAAAACCGAAATGGGTCAAAACGGCATCAATGGCTTTTTTCGGCGATACAAGCGGCGGCAGCAAGCGGCGAGGGGCGGCTGAGCTTCGTGGCAGCCTGGCGAAGGCTCGCCGACTGGTTGGGGTGGCGGACGGTGGCCGGAGGTGATCCTGCGGTGGTGCGGCTGAGAGAGATCCGAGAGAGGAGAGAGAAAGAGAGTTTCGGGGAGAGAGAGAGAAGAAGAGATGGGATTGGTTGAGTAGGGCCACGTGGCCCAATCTTATAGGACTGTGCAATTTTTCAAAAATTACACATAAGTTCCCAAAATTTCAAATCTCTATCAATCTAGTCCTCCCAAATTTTGTAATTTAGGCCCTCTGTACAAAACTTTTGTAAATTAATCCCTACAATATTTATCCGAAAAATTGATAAATTGTCCAAATTACCCTCGAAAATTCCAGATTTTTACAAAAAGTGCTGATTCTTGTATGGAAAAAGCTTATGGAAGTTCACACGTACGTAAATGTACAGTACTTATTAGGTAGTGGTGTAGGATTGTGTTCCCTTGGAATCAATCTGCAATTTTGTCCTTTACTGTTTTTATCTCCTCTTTAATCATCCTTGATTTTCTTACATAGGATACATCCCTTATATGTATATTGTACCGTTACTCCTAGTAAACCCTGAACTTTTTAAATCATTTTCCTCATTTGCGTATGTGTGTTTTCATATACATAGACCACATTTTTCTAACCTCAATGATATACTATGTGAATTTGACGTAATCTAATAGCAAAGTTATCTTTAACATTACCAAAAAAAAAAGTATAAATGTCTTGAAAAATTCATTACTGGCAGCTTGTAAGCCAGCTTTCTTAGGGTAGGAATTTCCAACCGTGACTCCCACAAGAGCTGAATATAGAACAGAAGAAAACACAGGTGTGTTCAAATCAAATATGTTATATGATCAGCATGGCGTGCATGAAGGTATTTACTTTTGCACGTATGTATTTACTAGATATGCTCTTCTAGAACGACAGTTGAAAATTTTTGTGGTTTATTGATCTATATCTTTAGAATCATAAACTAGGTCATATTTTTATTTTTACGTTCTTTTTCCAAGCTTCATATATTTAGTGCCCCTAAAACTCTGTCGTTTTCAGGGTGAGCCTTGTTCTCGTAATTTCGACTACTCATAAAGTATGGGACAGTCTGATTTTAATGCTAGCAAAGAGTTTTTCTGATTGTTCAACAATAGAAAAAAACAGTAGTCGTCGTGGCCTGCCTCAATCTATGCCACATGAGCTTTGATTTCGTATAGCAAGCTTTATTTATATATATATATATATATATATACACACACACACACACACAATAGGCTTGTAATGACGAGTATAAAGGACCAAAAAAGATGAAAGGGGACTGAAGCTAAGAGGGTCGCATTCAGATATTTTAAGGCACTTTGTCTTGGTCTCCAATTGCCAGCACTACAAAGTTCTTGGGTTTGGCGCCCCACTAGTATTCGTACTACTCCATTTTCTTCAGTTGTCCGTTTGCTCTGCCAAGGTCCTTGTAATGTGCAGCCCACAAGTATGTTACTTAGTGCCGACCTTTAATCATTGTAGCTTTTCGGTTTTCTTCTTTTCTTATTGTTAATTGGGAAAGAATAACAAGTTGGAGTAAGTGATTCGAGTGGATTTATGTATCCAGGGATTTGTTTCAATTAGAGAATCGTAACGATTTTTTTTGGGTTCAAACTAAAATAGTAAGGTAAGAAATATTAAAAATACAAAATTGCTGTTGCTAATACAAGTAGTGCATTACGCTAGATAAATAACAACAGATTACAATCGATAAACAAAATATTGTGAACAATCCTATAACAACCTATATATGTTTCAAAACAAGAAAAAAAAAAAGGAAAAAACAAAATCAATTAACAAGACAACTTTTGAGAAAATTTAATTTTTTACAGTAAAGTTGTAATAAAAGATTGAAAAGACCGGATTTTTAAATTTTTATGGAAATATCACTTTTCACTGATTGATGAGGTACTTGAGATAATTGGTCAAATTTTTTTAAAATTTTATTATTAAATTTATACATAAACTGACCTAGTTAGAATTTGAATTCCTCTCCCATCCCACCCATTCACACATTCTCTTGATTATTCTAAATAATTTGATTGGTTACCTCGAGTTCTTTTAAAAAATGCCAACTTTTCAAAAATGGTATTTTTATAAAAGTTGCCAATTCACTAGGTTTTTTTTTTACCTATATATAGATATTTTTTTAGCCGTTAGATCATCATTTAACCGTAATCCAACGTCTATAATAAGAAGCATAAAAAGACGTGCATCATTAATATTTTTTTTTTCTTTCTCTTACTCTTTAATATAAAAAAATATGTATGATAAATTTTCATTGATCAAAATAATATTTATATATAAGTAAAAAAAAAAAATACCTACTGAATTGGTGCCCTTTTATAAATAATACTAAAAAATAGCAATTTTGTAAATAAAATTAGAATTTCCCAAAATTTGCAGCCATTCAAGCAAAAAGACATAGGGTAGGACTTTTAGGCAAATGTTGCCAAAAATACGATGCGATCCAAAAGACTTTATTTTGGATAAACTCTATTAGAAAATTGTGGAAATTCTATCGTAGGAGCAGTGATTTTGCTCCTTAAAATAAGAGATTTTTTCAGGTACATGATTAAATTTAAAGGAAATTTGATTTTTTTTATAGTAATTTTTCAAAAAACTTGGAAAATTTTAAATTTTGGAATTTTTTGAAAAATTTCGGATTTTAATTAGAAAATACCACATTAAAAAATATCTAGGAAAATATTATATTTTATTAATTGATGAGATATTTAAAATAACTAATCAAGTTACTTGAAGTAACTTGTTACCTCAAGTAACTAAATTAGTTAATCAAATTTCCTCTTTTCTCTTTTGTTTTTTCATTTTTAATTTTTTTTCTTCTTTGGAATTTATAGGAAAAAGGAAAATTTTATTTTTTTGTCTTTAAAAGAAAGGAGAATTTTGTCTTTTTTTTTTGAAAAAAAATTCCTTTTTATTTAACTTTTTCCCTCCATCCATTTTGCTCATTTTGTTTTTCAATTTTTAAATTTGTTTCTCCTTCACTATTTATAAGAAAAAGAAAACATATTTTTTTTGTCCTTCTTTTGAAATAAAAAGGAAAATTAGTTACTATGGCTTTTTTTTTTGGCAGTTGACTACCATAGCAAAATCTAAACCAATTGACTAATGGAGACTACAAACCAAATTAGTTATTAGGATCCAATAGCCATATATATTACGGTAGAACTGTTTAATTAATAGAAAACAAAAACTAAATTAGTTTCTATCATAAAAAGTGGCAATATTGGTTAATTAACTAAATGATTACTAGAAACTAAGAATTTACTAAGTAATTTAGTTACTAAAACTAGAAATCAAATATAGGTTTCCATCGGTACTGAAAAATTTTTGGAAAATATTTTCTTTCTTTTTTTTTTTTTTTTCATAGGGACTTTTCCCTCATAAAAATTTTCCACTGCATAATCTAAGTTCCGAAGCTAAGTTGTACACTAATTATTTACAAATTGTTGATGGGATATCTTCTCGAAGATCCTATGCCAAGTTTGAAGTTAATGTGACCACCTTGCATATAATCTTTCGGTCATGGTTGTCGAGTCCTCAGCTAAGCTCAAATCCCCGGCTACTTGTAATCAACAAGTGCGAAATCAATGAGTGCGGTTAACAACAAAGCATGCAATAAGTTAATCATATCGTATTGACACACCTAGTCTGAATTATACATTCAAGCTCTCGTGGTCCCAACCAGACGGAAGTCAGCTACAAAATAGGCTAGCGTCAGGTTGAACGTCGAGAATAAGTGTCTCTCAACTGTCTTGTGGGAGACATTGGACACATTATAAATATCTATTTTATTTGTTTAAAATAACTAAATGTATGTCACAAATTTGTTAAAGTCGGCTTCTCAGATTAAGAGGCATAGCCAAGGAAAAGAAAAATCTTCTGCCGTACTGTGTTTTTTTTTATATATCTCGAGTCTGAGTTAAGTCTATTTTGCGGATTAGTTGTTAGAGGTGGTTTCAAGTCGAACATTTCATGGTTTTAACTAACTTGACGATTTGGACCAATCGCAAACAAGCTTTGCAACTCACTTCAACTAATTTCTCTATAAATAGCACACTTCTTTATTTCACTTGTTGTCGATTCCATTTGAGACTAATTATTATACGTCTCCAATGTTCCAAACTTAAAACATTAAGGAGAGTTTTGCAGTTTTCCAATCCAACTGGATCAATGAATGAAAAATAATCTCTTGAAGAAGGCGAGGATATCAGCCTAGCTAGTTGGAAGAAAACCTATCCAACAGTATACTACGTTTTTTCCACATGATCAAGGGGCATTGGCTTTGTATGGTTTAAGGATGGAGATGAACTCCTAGAGCTAATGTCAGGAGATGCTGGACCGAGTAAGGGTTAGAGATTAGGATTATGGGCTTTTGAGAACACAGGACACAGCCCAATTCATGCTATGAATGGCCCATTACTTTGCACTGCCTGGGACCAGAGAATTTCAGTTCCACTATTTCAATTTTCAATTTCTCCCTTGTTTTTTTAGCATTATTCTTTTTTTTTTTTGAATGCTAATCCATTTTGTTTCGAAAGACGTGCATTTGCACTTCTATATTCTCTCTCTCTCTCTCCACCGACCACAATTAAATCCATGTCAAATGATTTTAGCGTTTTAGATTTTTTTAGGTCAACAAATATATAGTTTTGTGTGCTAACTGCAAATAAATACCAGTTTGTTTAAATACTTTCTGAGATCGGTCCAATGTACTGAATTCATTACTGAACTGATGTTGGACAGTGGACCCAAAAAAAAAAAAATTTGTTACATGATTGTTATCATATTTCTCTCTCGTTCATGTATTTACGTATAATATTAGAAAAAGTTTTTCCAAGTTCGACATGTTCATTAGCAAAGCAAAAAATGGAACTCGATTTTATGGTAACCTCATACTCTCTCCTGGTAAGAATTGTTCTCAAATGTATTGTAGGATTTCTAATATGCAAGGAAATATTGTTAAAGAAATAAGAGTTCCAATTTTTATTAGGTAAGCAAACACTTGAATCCAATACTCGAATTAATTTAATACAACTTGGTAAGAGAAACACATGCGAGTGGTGAATATCGTCCCTAGCTACCACAAAAATAAAGTAATTAAAAGGTATATATTTCTTCTTTTTTTTTTCCTCGAAGAAATAATTTATGAATGGTATATGCCACTCCGTTATCTATAGAGAAGTAACTGCATGCAAAAAACTAGCTAGTGGGGAAACAAAAGAAACAAAATCTTAAAGTTCGTTGACAGCCTGTTTAAAATGGGGAAGTGGGAAATAATGAAGTTGGAAAATTTGTGGTTGTGATAGACAAAGTTGCCTACCTAAACGTTGTGATTGTGATATGACAAACACTAGACTCCAATAAAGTTGAACATTATAGTAGGCCATAATTGGCATTTTTTCAACTTGATTTTGACATCCTCGATGTAATTTAATATGAAGCATGTTAATGACCTGACATGATTTGTTATCAATAGTTGGCGACTCTTTTTCTACTTAGACCAATTCCAGACGAGACTCTTCTTAATTTTCATTGGAGATTTATCTACTCATTAATTATGACAATTCATTAAAAAAAGAAAAATAACTTGAAATCTCTTAGGGACAATTCCATAAGTCCAAGTCTTCGTTTTTGTTTCAAGTGCTGGCCACGGAAAAACAGCTATTCCAAGCAGGTCTCTTAAGCGAATCATGTAAGAATCTTCTTATTGTGAACTGATATAAAACATTTGCAGAAAAGGATGTTGAGTTTATGTTAAGCTTCTCAAAACTCCCAAAGCGTAAGTTATATATGAATTTGATGCTAAATAAGATGAAAAGACGAGAAGAAGGAACTAACTTTATTATTGGGAACATAGTTCTTCAATTATATAATGAACATGTTCCTAAATTCTCATCTAGCTCTTTGTGGTGTTTCCACCACCTAGTTCTAACAAGTTCAGGCATCGTCGAAGTTCCTAGAAAACGAAACAAGTATCAGAAATTCCATTTCTTTTCTCTTCCTTGTTTGGATCCTACTCTTGATCATTACTTCTTGGACAAGAGGCAAGAGCAATATCCTAAACAGTCCTTTTTATGTATTTACATGTCAAATTTGCCCTCTAGCTCAAAGAACAGGGCACTACTTTTTGATCCTCATCATGTTGTGGCTTAGACCCCATACGACTTACTAAGATATCCAAGGCTTCTTTCATCCACCAATGCTGACAAACTTCTCTGGCTTCGGAAACGCTCATCTATACCAAAACAGCAACACGAAGATCAGTATTTGAAAGGTCAACTGTTTTTAGTAGTTGAGAATAAGGCAATGTAGTTTTGCATACCCATTTCCTTCGGCGAAAATCCATCTCGGGCCATAAATCTAGTTCTTCCTGAACAAGTAAAGGGAACATGTATCCGTCGTAGTATGTATCGTAGGTTTTGCTCTTGAAACTCCATTGACCCAATTCATGCTGCCAAAACAAAGATGTCCATGGTGTGAATCCAAGACAAGTTTAGCCTCAAATGAATTTGACACGAAAGCAAAGCAATAGTATAATACAAAAAGCTATCCAAAACGAAAAAAAAAAAAAAGAAAAAAAAAGAAAAAAAAAAGGGAACTAACCTCAACAACTCCTCTCACCCCTGCTTCTTCCATTGTTTCCCTAAGAGCCGCCTCTTTCTTAGATTCATCTTTCTCCCATCCACCCTATCAATTACAACGAAGGGATCGAAACAATTAGTAAACTATGAATCAATCGAAACTGTGTCCGATTTCGAGTTAAGTCAACGAAGCTAACACATCAAGCAAGTTGCCTAATTTAATTTATTTACTTGGGTACCTTAGGAAAGAGCATGCCTTTGCCTTTTTGTGAACTGATAACAAGAACTTGTAACTCTTTTGCATCCTTTACGGAGGAGGCCTGCTGAGAAATTTTGTATCTATAAGGGATACATCTGAAAAGTCACAAAAGGAAAATGTTTAGTAACTAAAAACAAAAGAACATTAATATTATTTAATAAAAACAAATCATCAATCCATTGGTTTCAAGTACCAATTTGACACACTTCTTTATTTTTATTATTTTTTATTTTTTATTTTTACAACTTTTACCTTTGTTTTTCCAACTTTATTTTATATTTATTCATTTATTTTGGTATAAAATTTGCAGTTAATTAAATGGGCAACCTCATTTCACGAGCCAGATGGAACACATCACATGTGGTTCAGACATTTATTGGTTTTCATTTTCAACGCTTATCNTCTACAAAAAAAATAATAAAAAAAATTGAAAAAACAAAGCGGCGGAAAACTTGAAAATCCGCTGGTAAAGGTTGAATTTTTCTTCTTATCCAAGGAGAAAAAACAAAAAAGAAAAAAGAAAAGAGATATCCACTTGAAAAAGACAAACCGAAAAAATCCGAGAGTTTCTCAACTCAACCAAAGTTGTGGATAGAGAGATACACTGACTTTACTGCCCCAGGGTTGATGAATTTAAGGCCATTGAAGAAATTCCAGAACAGGGTTAAGAATATTTTAGGCTAATTTTTCCACTTTTATATGAAAGATTGGAAACATTTTAGCTAGAGGCTAGCCCAGTAAGACGAGAGAGAGTAAGGTTCAGAGTGAACGCACTAATTTTCCCGGATAGTGCTGTGGTAGAAGTAAGTTGCAGGTGAATACGTATAAAATCTTTCGTTATTCTGAGCATCAACGTGGAATATCTATATATATATGTATATGTATATAGACAAAAAAATAGAACAAAATAAATAGAAGAAAGAGGGACCAACCCAACAACTTGACGACGGCCTTTGCTGTACCGTTGCAAATGCCTGCCGGTGCGAGCCAAAGCTACAATATTTTCTTGGGAAACCAAAGCAACCATTTTTGCTATTTGGAAATAGAAAAAGAGGGATTCTCGGAAACCAAACAGAGATTGAAACCTCTTCCTAAATGAGAAAACACAAACAGAATCTTTGGATAACCGAAGAAGAGAAAATTTGTGTGTAATATATGTATATATCTAATGACTAGTTATAATGACCACAATTATTCAGTTTCTGTTATGTGAAAAGGGACAGCTGAGCGACCCCCTTTAAATAACAACGGCAAGGCTCACAAAGTATGAAAATCGGAACAATTGGAGTGTGGGCCCCACTGTTTATGTGCAGAAATTATGACTGCATAAACTAAGGGACTACGTGGCGCTGACTCATAAAGGTGACTTTTTTTTTTTTGAATTGGTTTTATTTCCTCTTGTTTTTGATTTTGTTATTTTCCCCTATTTTGTTTTACGTATTGCAAGTAAAATATATGTCAAAGTAGCAATGTGGTGAATATTCCATTTGATTCTCTCTCCTGGTGAGACGATTAGAAATTTTGTTTGTGTCGGGGGTAATCTCTAAATCAATCAGAAAACTATACATAACACCCGGATAGGATCAAAAATCAAAAATGATATGTCGTGAGAATATCCCTAAAACGACACCAAATCCATTATAAGTCGACCAAACCAAATCCATTATAAGTCGACCAACTCAATAAAGACCAAATAGATCAATTACCTTTTGGTTTCTTTCGAGAAAGAACTACTTAAGGATGAGCAGTGCGCATTAGTTTATAGACCTAAATCCATACTAATATTTTGGTGCTAGAAGGAGGGCTCCTTGCCGAAGATCAATGCATGGTCAGTAACTTATAACAACTTGACTACTTTCTTTATACCTCCACAATGCCGAATAAAGCATCTAGTTTGTGAACAGCCAAGTAGCAACAATCGTAATGGAGATAACTAACAATATAACCTGCGAGACTGAGCTAATATTGTTCCCCCTCAATGAGTACAAGAGCACGTAGTTGCACCTTAACCACCTCGGCCATGCTGAGACAAGTACAGTCAATGATCTTATAGAGTAGGTCCAATACCTCACCTCGATCTTCGAGCGCCTGGTGAACGTGGTCAATGAGCTTATAGAGTAGGTCCAATACCAAGAAGGAGAAGACACAGAAGGCATCAGCAAGCAGCGTCCCACACCTCTACTGAGGACTAGACGCACAGGGGGAAGGGGAAGGTGAGAGAACAGGTAGTTCAAGAACGAGAAGAACAATGTTCAAATGCATAGCCTTTAATAACGGTATAGATATGTATATCCCAAGAAGATCTGAGCACTTGGGAACTACCGATCTTAAAGAGAGAGCGAAGAAGAAAAGCTGAGGTCTATTACCCTCCACCACAGCAAAATTATGAACCCGCTCCACAAATAGCACGAGTCGAGCAAGTTCCCAATCAGTAAGTAGGAGACG
>JXTB01000182.1:105043-123109 GCA_002914805.1 Parasponia andersonii | reverse complement strand
CAAATATTCAATTTGAAATTTTGAACAAATGAGAGTATATCTTTTGATTAAAAAAAATTGTTTATTGCTTTTGGCATTTAAGATTTGGACATGCTTGATAAGGACATGACCAGCACGAAAGCATGGAGTGCGGATCCTATTCAAGTTCCCCTTGGTCCACTTACAAGAGCACGTGCAAAGAGATTCAAAAATGCGTTATGTGGGCTGATTCAAGATATTAGGGCTCAGGTATGCACGTGGAGGCCTATTGATAGAGATGAATGGATTTCTAAGCCCATAACAAGCTTAATTGAAGTGTAAGAAAGTTAATTAGCGCATAGAAATCTGATTTGTAAAGACTTAGACACCAAGTCATAGTTCACATTCCTATTTTTGTTATTTTAGGTGCAAATTGGTAGTTACCCAAAATGATTTACTTGCTTATTTCTGTTTGTTTAGTGGCGTGTAATAGGCTGAAAATTAAGGGAATAAAATCAGATTGATACCCTTTAATTGAGGCTGAATTTAGGTAATTATTAGATGGATAGTTTCCAACTTTCCTTTTCTAGTTTCGGTAAGTTACCTTGAGCATTTTAGGGTCTTTTTAGGATTGAAATTTCGTGGCCTAGTCCTATATAATGTACACTTTTCATTCAATAAGATCATATTACAATCCATTAAAATTTGAGAGCAAATTCTCTATGGTTCTTTGAGAACTTATTTGAACTTATCAGATTTCTCTGTGGCGTTCATCCCTTGACTTATCGATCGAGTTTTCCATCCTTGATTGTGGCATCTTCCTTATACCAAGGTTCACATCTCTTTATAGGTGTTGGGTCAAGATTTTCCATCCGAATCTGATTGTAGAATGGTCCTAGGCATCATCCGTGTTTCGGGTTTTGTCACAAGTTAGCGGGGTTCGTATCATTTGGTATCAAGGGCCGGATTCTAGTCTCAGGTTTAATCTATCCTTTTTCTTTTCTTTCTAGTCAAAACCAGTCTATATTCTTTCTTCTTTCTTTCATCTAAATCGTTCAAAAAAAAAAAATGTAAACTCGATCTGTTCTAGTTGTAGCCAATTCAGATTGCTTGTTTGATATTGAATCTTAATTTATTTCTTAGTATCTTTCAGTTAGCCTTTGTATTTTCAGTTATTATTTGATTTCTCAATTCAAAGAAAAAAAAAAAGAGAAAGAATCCTGAAATCAAAAACCCCAAAAAAAAAAAGAAGAATCTGTGGTTGAATTAGAGAATTTTGATAGTACTTCAGTAAAATGGTTGTAACTTCTGATCTGGTTATCAAAATAATACATATTATATATTAAATCAAAGCTTATTCTGAACCCTACGACTCTGAACCGACTATACATAGTTTATTCCAGTTTTTGAGTCTAAAATCCATTGTTTTCATCACTTTCCTAGCCTTCAAAGTTTTGTGTGCATTTTTTTTTTCTTTGTTTCGTTTTCTTTGCTTATCAATTTCTAGAAATTGTTATTCCAGGTTATTTCATTAAATTCAAATCTGGTTGGTGTGTTTTGGTGTGAATTATTGCAAAGAAATTCTGTTAGTTGTTTGAATTAGTTTGATCAGAACTTTTGAGAAAATACGAGCGGAAAAAGGCAAGAGTGGTGAGCATATAAGAGGGTAAAAGCCAATCTGATTAAGAGTGAGACACGAGTGAACTTGAGTGATTCATTATTCGAGTGAAACACGTGAGAAAGTGTGTGAGGTCCTTTCTTTTTCTAACTTTGTTTTGCAGCAAACATGTCAGACAACAAGGATAAAAACACCTCTGGAGAAACATCTGGAGTCGGTGATCTGAAGCTTCTTATGGAAGCCTTAATTAGCGAGATGAGGAGAGCAATGAGGGCAGAGATGGAGCAAGTCCAGGAGCGAATGGACAGAATAGAGAACGCATATGTAGAACAACCACAAATCGCTCCTAATGTGTGTAAAAGAGAGAGATTTTAGCCTGGAGAGAGATTTCAATCTAGAGAAGTGAGGGTTGAAGATGAAGAACACTATGGAGATATTCTTGGTGATGAAGATGATCGAGATACGATTGTCAGCAATAGGAGACACGGTGGACATTTTAGAGGAGCTAGGAATCGGGAAGATAATTCGTTGGGTAGCATTAAGATGAAGATTCTGTCGTTCCAAGGCAAAAACGATCCAGAAGCTTACCTTGAGTGGGAGAAGAAGGTTGAATTAGTATTTGATTGCCACAATTACTCTGAGATTAAGAAGGTAAAGCTAGCGGCCATTGAATTTTCGATTATGCATTTGTATGGTGGGATCATTAGTAATGAATAGGAGAAGAAATAGGGAGCGTTCAATAGAGATGTGGGAGGAGATGAAAACAGTGATGAGAAAGAGGTTTGTTCCAAGCTACTACTATCGGGAATTGTATAACAAATTACAAAGTCTGAGGCAAGGTAACCGGAGTGTAGAGGAATATTATAAAGAGATGGAGGTTGCTATGATTCGACGAATGTAGAGGAGGACCCTGAGGCTACAATGTCCAGATTCTTGGTTAGTTTAAATCGAGAAATTACTAATGTGGTAGAACTACAACAGTACGTGGAGTTAGAAGAAATGGTTCACATGGCTATAAAAATTGAGAACCAACTCAAGAAAAGGGGTAGTACACATCCAAGCCAAAGTCCAAGTACATCTGCTTGGAAATCGAATCAATGGAAGAAAGATGAGAGGCAACCTACATTCAAACCCAAAACTGAGCAAAAGCAAGAAGTGACTAGCCATGGAAGTCAAGGTAAATCTGATTCTTCTACTTCTAGGAATCGTGATATCAAGTGTTTTGAATGCCAAGGTAGGGGTCACACAGCTAGTCAATGTCCAAACAGAAGAGTTATGGTGTTACGAGACGACGGTGAGATTGAAACCGAAGATGAAGATGACACCGTTCCTATGCCACCATTAGAGGATGCCGATGAAGAGGAATACCCTGCCCAAGGTGATTTGTTGGTGGCGAGGAGAGCTCTTAGTGCGCAAGCTAAAGACGAAGAAGAGGTGCAACGAGAAAATATCTTTCATACTAGGTGTCATGTTCAAAACAAAGTATGTAGTATGATTATTGATTGTGGTAGTTGTACTAATGTTGCTAGCACTACTATGGTGGAGAAATTAGGGTTGCCAAACATGAAGCATCCCCAACCTTACAAGTTGCAATGGCTGAACGATAGTGGTGAACTGAAGGTAAACAAACAAGTGTTAGTTTCTTTTCGTATCAGAAAATATGAAGATGAAGTCTTGTGCGATGTGGTTCCGATGCAAGCTGGACACTTGTTACTGGGTTGACCATGGCAATTTGATAGGCGAGTTAAACATGATGGCTTAACCAACAAGTACTCGTTTGTACTTAATCAAAGGACAATTACTCTAGTTCCTTTGACGCCAAAAGAAGTTCATGAAGATCAAGTGAGGTTACAAAAAGAGAGTGATCAAAAGAGAAAGAGTGAAAAAGAGAGAGAGGCCGAAGAAAAAAAGAGAGAAAAGACAATTATAGATTCGGTCATTGAGAGAAAAACAGAGAGAAAACAAAACAATTTTTATGTAAAAACCAAAGAAATTAAGAGAGTGATGTTTTCGAACAAGCCAATGATTGTACTCTTGTACAAGGAGGCGTTTTTAAACACTAACGATCTTGACCCTGTTTTGCATAGTTCTGTTGTTTCTTTGTTGCAGGAATTTGAGGATGTCTTTCCCGATGAGGTGCCGCATGGTTTGCCTCCACTTAGGGGAATAGAACATCGAATTGATTTTGTACCCGGCGCTTCTATTCCAAACCAACCAGCCTACAGGAGTAACCCCGAGGAGACAAAGGAGCTTAAACGGCAGGTTAGTGAGTTGATGGAAAAGGGGTACGTTAGAGAAAGCATGAGTCCATGTGCAGTTCCAGTAATTTTGGTTCGTAAGAAGGATGGATCATGGCGAATGTGTGTTGATTGCCACGCGATCAACAATATAATGGTAAAGTATCGTCATCCTATTCCTCGCTTAGATGATATGCTGGATGAATTTCATAGTTCTTGTGTCTTTTCTAAAATTGATTTGAAAAGTGGATATCATCAAATTCGAATGAAAGAGGGTGATGAATGGAAAACTGCGTTCAAAATAAAATACGGTTTATATGAATGGTTAGTTATGCCTTTTGGACTAACTAATGCTTCTAGCACTTTCATGAGATTAATGAACCATGTTTTGTGTACTTTTATTGGAAAGTTCGTAGTTGTTTATTTTGATGATATTCTGGTTTATAGCAAANGTTTGCTAATCTGAAGAAGTGTACCTTTTGCACTGATAAACTTGTGTTTCTAGGATTTGTTGTGAGTGCACAGGGTATACAGGTTGATGAGGAGAAGGTACGTGCAATCCAAGAGTGGCCGAGTCCCACGACTATAGGGAATGTAAGAAGTTTTCATAGACTTGCTAGTTTTTACCGGCGGTTTGTGAAAGACTTTAGCACATTGGCCATGCCAATTACCGAAGTAATCAAAAAGAACGTTGGTTTCAAGTGGGGAGATGAACAGGAGAAGGCGTTTCAAGTGATCAAGCAAAAACTGACCAACGCCCCTTTATTGTCTTTGCCTAACTTTAATAAAACGTTTGAAATTGAATGTGATGCTTTAGGTATTGGTATAGGTGCAGTTTTAATGCAGGAGGGACAACCAATTGCTTACCTTAGTAAGAAACTAAGTGAGGGCAGCCTTAAACTACCCGACTTATGACAAGGAGTTGTATGCATTGGTTAGAGCTTTGGAGACCTAGCAACACTACCTATGGCCTAAAGAATTCGTGATCCATACAGATCATGAGTCCTTGAAGCACCTGAGAGGCCAATATAAGCTGAGCAAGAGACATGCCTGATGGGTTGAGTTCATTGAGATGTTTCCGTACGTTATTCAATACAAACAAGGTAAGGAAAATGTTGTCGTAGATGCACTTTCTCGCAAGTACGTATTACTTTCTACTCTTGATGCTAAAATACTTGGTTTTGAGCATATTAAAGAATTATATCCTTTAAACCATGACTTTAGTGAAGTGTATGTATCTTGTGAAAAGATAGCCAATGGTAAGTACTTTAGGCATGACGATTTCTTGTTTCGAGAAAATAAATTGTGCATACCAAATTGTTCTGTACGAGATTTGCTAGTGAGAGAGTTACATGGGGGAGGTTTAATGGGACATTTTGGAGTTGCGAAGACTTTAGCTATTTTACAGGAACACTTCTATTGGCCACACATGAAACGAGATGTTGAGAGGATTTGTGGTAGGTGTGTCACGTGTAGGCAAGCAAAATCCCGAGTGCAACCCCATGGTTTATACACCCCACTACCCATTCCTAGAGAGCTTTAGATTGATATTTCGATGGACTTTCTATTAGGTTTTCCTAGGTTTAAACGGGGTAGAGATTCAATTTTTGCGGTGGTGGATAGATTTTCTAAGATGGCACATTTTATTCCATGTCACAAAACTGATGATGCTTCCCATGTTGCTGATTTGTTCTTTAGAGAGATTTTAAGATTGCATGGCATGCCTAGAACAATTGTTTCTGATAGAGATGCTAAGTTCTTGAGTTACTTCTGGAAGACTTTATGGGCTAAGTTAGGAACTAAGTTGTTGTTTTCAACTACTTGTCATCCTCAAACCGATGGTCAAACTGAAGTAGTGAATAGGACTTTGTCTACTCTATTGAGGGCTATTATTAAAAAGAATATCAAAACTTGGGAAGAGTATTTACCGTATGTTGAGTTTGCTTATAATCGTTCTGTTTATTCTGCTACTAAATTTTCACTATTTGAAATTTTTTATGGTTTTAATCCTTTAACTCCTTTGGATTTATCATTATTGCCTTTATCTGATCGTGTGAATTTAGATGGGAAAAGAAAAGTTGAACTTGTAAAGCAAATTCATGAGAAAGCAAAGGTCAACATTAAACGACGAACGGAGCAATATGCCAAGCAAAGCAAATAAAGGCCGACAACAGGTGGTCTTTGAACCTGGTGACTGGGTTTGGTTGCACATGCAAAAGGAGCGGTTTCCGACTCAAAAGAAATCCAAGCTGCAACCTAGAGGAGATGGGCCTTTCCAAGTTTTGGAACGGATCAATGACAATTCATATAAGCTTGACTTGCCTGGTGAGTATAATGTCAGTGCAACTTTCAATGTTTCTGATTTAAGTCCTTTTGTTGCAGGTTATAAACTTGATTTGAGGACAAATCCTTTTCAAGAGAAGGGAAATGATAAGGACATAACAAGCACGAATGCATGGAGTGCAGATCCTATTCAAGTTCCCCTTGGTCCACTTACAAGAGCATGTGCAAAGAGATTCAAAAAAGCATTAAGTGGGCTGATTCAAGACATTAGGATTCAGGCATGCACGTGGAGGCCCATTGATAGAGATAAACAGATTTCTAAGCCCATAACAAGCTTAATTCAAGTGCAATAAAGTTAATTGGTGCATAGAAATCTGATTTGTAAAGACTTGGACACCAAGTCATAGTTTACATTCCTATTTTTGTTATTTTAGGTGCAAATTGGTAGTTACCCAAAATGATTTACTTGCTTATTTCTATTTGTTAAGTGGCATGTAATAGGCTGAAAATTAAGGGAATAAAATTAGATTGATACCCTTTAATTGAGGCCGAATTTAGATAGTTATTAGATGGATAGTTTCCAACTTTCCTTTTCTAGTTTCGGTAAGTTACCTTGGGCATTTTAGGGTCTCTTTAGGATTGAAATTTCGTGGCCTAGTCCTATATAATGTACACTTTTCATTCAATAAGATCAAATTACAATCCATTAAAATTTGAGAGCAAATTCTCTTTGGTTCTTTGAGTACTTATTTGAACTTATCAGATTTCTCTGTGGCGTTCATCCCTTGACTTATCGATCGAGTTTTCCATCCTTGATTGTGGCGTCTTCCTTATACCAAGGTTCACATCTCTTTATAGGTGTTGGGTCAAGGTTTTCCATCCGAATCTGATTGTAGAACGGTCCTAGGTATCATCCTTGTTTCGGGTTTCGTCACAAGTTGGCGGGGTTCGTATCAATGCTAATATGGTTATATTTTCAAAACTTTAGTAAAGGAATCTTATTATAGCTTACTTAGTCTAATTTTTTTTAGAAATGACAAGATTTGTAAAGCATGTCACTTTAGAAATTATGTTAATTATTTTTTGAAAAATATTATGCTTTTGAGTTAATTGATAATGTTTCAAAATGATTTACATGATTTTCTTTATTGGTTTCAAAATAGCCTTGATTATGTCGAATGCAAATGTTTTACTAAAATACTTTTAGGCCAAAATCGTCAACAATATGTGTTATATTTTAAACCATGTGTTGATTAAACTTATTTTGAATAAAATACCATTATGAGTTTTGAAATAATCAAAAGCCCAATATTGGATATTTTTAGAGTCTTTGGATACAAATACTTTTTTTTAAACACCAAAGGCAATTTGAAATTTTTGATTCAAAATCCAACATTGGAACTTTTTCTAGTTACTTTACTACTACTTATGCATAAAGAGAGTTTTTCAACCAAAAGAACTAAGTAGTAGATATATCTATGCATATGACATTTAATGACTCTAACAACTTTTTAAAGGAGAAAAGCATTGATGATGTTGTTGTAGGTATAGTATTATGCTTGAATGATTAGATCCTAATGAAAAATTAAAGATGATGATTGAGTTCAACCTCAACACAAAGAAGATGAAGAGCTTTTAGAAGAATGATAGGGATGATTTTATTTGATTTATAAATTACTCATATATGATCCATATTGCTTGCACAATATATAATACTTAAACTCTTATATTTGTGCAAGTGCTTGATAGTTTTTACATGACAAATACTATGTATAATTAATTGAATTATTTTATCTATATTGGTATTGTATTTAAATTCAAAATGATGCATTACTTGAATTCAATGTTTATACTTTGTAACTTTATCATTTTGCATTTTTACGCATGATTTTTTTTATGGGAACAATTTTTTTATGAATATCACATATAAGATTCTCATTAGTTTTCAAAACATGCTTTGTTACGTTTTATCTTTTCTGAATATTTATTTCTTATAGTTGTTTAAACTTAGCTAACAATCATGTTTGGATTAGATCCTTGTTATTTGTTGCTTATTCATATTTTTACTTTACATTTGTTAATTGGTATCAATCTTATCTTTCATGTTTACGCAACTTTTTAATGATAATCAAAAGGAGAACAAGAATGTATTTTTAATTTAAATTATTTCAATTCGTATCAAGTTGGTCGTTTTATCTTTCATTAATTACTTTAATTGGTATCAACCTTGTATAGTTTTTCAAAATACAATTAGTATCTCTTGGCATAGTTTTAATTAGCATCAAACTTGGTTATTATATTTCTTCAAATATAATTGGTAATTATTTTTAAAAATAATTGGTTTCTATAATTGATGTCTCTCATATATGATTGATCTTTTCTTAGTTTGACTATTGATATTTTGATCATGATTTATATATTGAGGGAGAGCATATTTATGATTTGCTTGTGCTAAATTCGTCGTTATCATTTTTCCATGAATTTTATGCTCTCCATAATTTGATAAAAATGAAGGAAAAAAAATTATTTTACTATTGTGCTTTAATAACTTTGGATTTCTCTTACGCTTTATGATGATTATACTTAGAAAATTTATTTTTAATAAGTGAAATATTAAGATTTAGAGCTTTGATTATCTTAATATGATGAAACTTCTCTACTTGGAATATGCTATACTTCTTACACTCATTAGGATCACATTGTTATTTAATCTTATGTTTGACATTGTTATTCTTATTTTGAAGATTGTTCAATCCTAGCTTCCTCCATATCTCCTTATTCCTTAACTTATCATATTAATTTTTACATGGAGAGAAAATTGTTTGAGTATTACTCTTTTATGTACTTTTGTCATGAATTCAAATGGAAAAAATAGTATAGTGAATTCATATGGGAAGAATCTTAATTTAAAGATAAAATAGTTTTTATGCAATATCTAGTTTGATATTTGTCTCTATCTTTTTAATAATGTCAAAACGAGGAGAATAATTTTGATTTATGAATATGAAGAGAAAAACTTCATTTATGAGTGTGTATAGTTTAAGGGAGAGAACTTTGTTTAGCATACATTTCTAATTTTCTCACAATATACTTATGATGCTTAATTGAGTTAAAAATGGAGAGCAAATCCCTTTAATTTTCTCAAGCATATTTTGAGATTGAGCTTTAAATATGCTAAGGAATAAGATAAACTTGTCAAATTTCATACTTTAATATCCTTATTGCATATTTTCTTTTATCTTATAAATCAATGTTTGTCATCATCAAAAAAGGGGAGATTATTGGGAAATTAAGCCTTCAATCTTACTCACTCTTATTTTGAAGATAACAAACATTTGATTTAGTACTAATGATTTAACTTGAGTGTGTAGTGAAATAGTATTAAAAGGTCAGTCAAGCCCATAATCTTGATCCGATAGTGGAAAGTTCAAAGCAAATTGCCGAGAGCCGGGAACGTAGCAAACCGTCGTATTTATCGAATCTCGTAAAAACTGAGTTTGCACTTTTTCTATCCCTACACTCTTTTAGTGGCCTAGCCTTATCAACCCCACCGACCACCGGGTCGCCAGCCTCAAACCTAGCAGTAGCCTAGCCTCCCTGCCATTTGACCACTTGTACTTAGGGGCTTCAAATCTACTTGTGACTGGATTTGATTTTGTAAAAAGGCCAAATAGAGTAGCACACTCAAATGATAGGCCTATTTCTATTCAAGACTAGCAGCCCTTCTCTAGTTTCAACTGAATCAGACATGAGAAATTGAAATACTTGGGAGTTAGAAGTCAAGGTCACCTGAAAGTATATCTAAAATTGGTCGCGATCCATCGTAGCTTGCAAGGACCCTTGCCAATGAAGAAAGATCAGGTTGGGGACTATCAAGTCTGATCGGCAACAGGCTGAGCCAGGGGAGCTTGTGGTCCAGTGTTGCATCATTATCATCCTCGAACGAATCTTTGACCCTTTGAGTGGTGACGTGATTGGGCATGTAAGTGTGGTCTGGGATTTCACTTTCATCACAAACCAAGTTAATCTCTAACTGAACTTGATTGTGACCAACCTGTCGACCACATCCACATCAGCTCTGATCTTGTTCGCACTTGGCTCGGACCTCAAGACCACTTCTCCACTGCAATCTAAAGAGATCAAGTCCACTATTGGCACTACGACCAGCTCAGAAGTAGCCTCGATAGGAAGACGCTATGATATATGAGCATTCACCCTTACTAAGAACAACTTCAGGAGGTTCCATCCGATCATTGGCCAACTAGGTTGAAACCCTAAATGATCTGAATCGAAAAATGAAAGAAACTTAAAGAAGAAAAAGAAATTTTGAATTCAAATCTAGAGAACTTACCTAAAATTAAAACTTGAAACCATGACAACATGAAAATCTCGAGAAAGCTACCAAAAACAAAGCTGCAAGAATCAAGAACCCGTGGGTTAGAAACAAGAAATGAGTGAAGAATGGTTTAGTAGGCGTGAGAAAAGAAAATGCAAAAATGATTCTTTAACTTAAGGAATTACTGAAATGGGATCATAATAATGAAGAAAAATTTGAGAACGATGAGAAGAAGGGAGCTCTTGAAAGTGACTGGAAGATAAAGATAAAGTCTTTCTAATAGGACTCGAAAGCCTATTTACAGGCCTGGGTCACAAAATGACATAGCCTTTTGGATCAAAAGAAAAGACCACGTGTCGATAGATGAGGTAGAACAATTTCAAACTACGAAATGCGATTTTTTTTTTTTTTAGTTAGACTTAACTAATGACCACCACTTATTATAAATTTAAAGAAAAATAACACACACTCTATCGAAGTTTGAAATGCGACTCTTCTTATTCCTTGAGAAAAGCGGAAAAAATTTATAAGCTATTAGATCAATTGGGTTGCCACGTGAATGACAATGAATGACAACAACTAGGTGCATACAATTCCAGTAAATAAGGAGGCATGTTACCTTCTTAAGAAAAGGGTAACTTCTCAATTAGGGTTCAATAATCTTTACAAAGATTACACAAATCCTAGTAACAGCCCTTTTGTTTTGAGACCAACACTGCACAAATCAAAACCGAGCAGCTAGTACAATTGACTAGGGAAGACAAGCTACCTCCCCAAGCAACATGAGGTGGGATAAAGTTTTCAAATGGGCATAAATCCAACTCTCCATTCCGAATAGAACCAAGTAAAGTTCTTGTCCCGAGCAAGTCACAACGAGAAGTTAGGGGGCAGATATTAAAGGTAATCTCCAAACTAATTAGAAAATGACACATAACACCTGAACAGGATCAAAAACGACATATCATGACAATATACCTAAAATAATGCCAAACACATTATGGGTCGAGCAACTTAAGAAAGACCAAGTAGACCGGTCAACCGAAGGAAGAGAAACCCCTAAAAAGTCAAATGACCTGGTCGAACAAGATGATCCATTCTACAGGGTTGAATGACTAGGTCCTAATCTTGTCTTATGACCCGCATGGACAAAGTGAGCAAGTCTTGAAACATGAATAACTTGGTCAGTGTACCAAGAGGCCAAACCTACAAATGTGAAGACTAATGCCTAGTGGGGAGTCTATAATTTGTGCCGACTAGCTGAATACCCATGATGGAAGCTGACTACTGAGTAACAACATGTTTTAGACTAGGAAACAAGATAAAGGACGACATAAACTGTGGAGAGGTCGACACCTGGCCTAATCGCATGCTCTCGTCCATATAAGTGGGTAGGTAGGATTTTTTTCTTCCTTTTTAGGGACACAAGGATGTCAACCCTAGTGTTTTGGGGACTACAAAGTCACTGTAAATAGTTTCATATTTACTTAAACGAGGTAAGCCACTATAAATCCTCAAAACCCTTTTTGTCTCTTTGCTTTTTCTCCTCCTATAGTTCTTTTACTATTCATTTGAGTACTTCATTAATCACATCATTGATTACCTTTTTGTAGAGGAGATCTAGTAAGTATCACACCAGTACCACCCCAATCAGTTAGTAAAAGTCTAATCTACAACCTTTTACAAAGTTGTACAGACCACACCTACATCAAATCTGGGTTTTGGCTTCCTTTAAGAAAGAACTACTCAAGGACGTGTGTTGATTCACAGAATAAAATCTACACCAACACTTAGGTAGAAAAATTTTGGGCCTTATCATATCTTAGAATTATATATGAGCTAAATTTACTAGAACTACCTACTAAATATTAGTCTTTGAACTAAGCTCCCACAAAAGTATTAATTAAATTTATATATGAAAGCGTCCTTAAATATTTCTTTGAGATCTTAACCTATTTTGCAGTTTTTGACTTCAATTCCTCTTGGATTAAACGTCTAAAAAGTCCCTGCATTGCTCCAAAACCACTATCAATGTTCGAAAAGTATGACATTAAAATTGACCTTTATCATCTCACGATAATGTTCGTAGTGCTCGGATATTACAAAACAATATACAAGTAACAAGTTCAAGAAACCATGGAAGAATGTATCGTGTTAACATTTTTCATCGAATGGGACTGGCACTTTCTTTTATTGGATATTTACCCTCCGTGTATTTTTCATTTGGCTCCTTCAAAAAAATAATTGAGACAGTCAATGAGAAAAAATTCTTTTAGTTAAATCCTGAAAATTATGATATTGATGCGTTGTACATAACAATCTTGCTCCACTGCATGATCTTTCAACTTAATTATATTGTATTGTTAGGAATATGTACATATGGTTGTATCATGTGCCATCTCAAAATCCATGTTACTAATAACTGAGAAAGGACTAGCTTGTAGTCGTTTTTTATATAGTTAGGTTAATCACGAAGAAATTCATAATTATCAAGCTTTAATGTCGAGAATGGGCAATGATGATGACTCTAGTATGAGAGGTGAACCAAACGCGTAAGTGTCCTTAAATACATATTGTAAAGGTGCTAGGCTGTGTAAAAATCTACTTATTTTATCATGCTTAAATATTATTCACGGTATTCGTTGATTGCGGCTCATTCTTCATTGAACACACTACGACACACACTTTCGATAGAGTAGTTTGACTAGGTTTGGTCATATATAAGACGTATATATAGCTCGAGCAATTAATACTGTGTCTGCGCTCATTAAAGATACTTCAATGAGATCCTTGTTAGGTTATTTCCTAAATGAGGCTATATAGGAAAACAATTTTAACAAAACATACGGTGCTCTCAATGAAAAGACTAGGTGCAAAATCACTTTGTTGTACTTCACAGATAAATAAGAAATAGTGGCATTTAGGCATGGCACATTGGATAGTCAATATCTTGATTTTGTATGCATGACTATTTGCAATATAAAATCAAGTGAATGTAAGTGATTCAGTTTGATTTTATGAAATCTACAGAAATTAGGGGTGAGAAGATTTCCACTAATATGCACGGTGTGTTGTGGTTATATTACATTGTAGTGTGGTTTGAGGTATATTTTTTCTTTACTACCTAGGTGTGATATGAAATGCAGAATAAGTATTTTATTTCCGCAATTAAGTTCACCGCATTGCGTATATAATATATATCTAATTTAAAATATATACTTATATACTAAGTTCCGATATAAAATAAAATTCTTGGACAGAGTCAAACAAATGAGATTTTACAACTTTGTTGTTTGTTATATTGTTGTTTGGAAGGATATTTAAAGTTTTGAGTTTCACACATTTGTGTTTTACTTTCTTTAGATTGGGTTGCATTATTAAAATATTACTTTTGGAATGATTTTATTTTAGTAGTTATAATTGTTTCTTAAATTTGGCCCAAATTAACTAAGGCTCATATTAAGGCCTCAAATGGCATAAACTGCACTGCACTAAATTGTATAATGCAGTATGGTTTAGTATGGTTTTAAGATTTTTTTTACCCTAGTGGTTAAAATTTTCTTCTATCGAACCTTGCGATTTAGTTAAAAATTTTCACATACTACTGTCCAAATCACACCATGCTCACCACTAACAGAAAGTCTAAATACTCAGTAGATAATTATTGCCTATTTATAGAAACCTCCTACAAATTCCATTTATTGATATTTGATTTTGGTAATATAAAATCGGGATAATATAAAAAAAAACACCACCTTTAGTATTTTATAAAAAAAAACATCACATATTTTCACTTATATTAAATTAAACCTTCAATTTGCGTTTTCCTATCAAATAAGATCGGACCTATATATTTAGTCAAAATTAGAATTTTAGTTTGTTAAAAAAGACAATTTTACCAGCTAAATTCATAAAACATATATTAAAACTAGTAAATATTGAAACCTATTTTTTTTGTCTCTCTTTTTTTTTAAAAAAAAATATAAAGTATAAAGAATTTCACCTATTTAAAAAAATTTATAAAAAAAGAATGAAAAATTCTCATTTTGATGATCTTTTTTTCCCCCAAGAGTTTAAATTATTCAAAACAAATAAGATTTTTTTAAAAAAAAGAAGAATGAATTTTCTTTTAAAAAAAATCTTGTTTTTTCTCTTTTTAATTATTTTAAGTGAAATTAATAATTATTGAAACTAAAATGAGTTTAAATTATTCAAAACAATTAAATGTTAAAAATAAAAGTAATGACAAAAGATTTTATTTTTAATAATTATTATTTTCATTTAAATTAATATTTTTTAAAAAATAGTAATTGGTTTCAATATTTATCATTTTTAATATATGTTTTATGAGTTTAGGGATAAAATTGTCTTTTTAAACAAATCATAGTTCCAAATTTGACAAAGTGTGTGAGTCCGGTTCTATTTGATAGGAAAATATAAATTGAATGCTTAATTTGATATAAAATGTTGGGGGTAATTTTAATTACCCCAAAGTATAAGACCTGAGGAAAGATCCGAAGCCCAAAGAGTTGACGTAGACCAAGAGGGGATGGTCCATGCAGTCACTTAGCCCCGTGGCTAAGAGAATGTTGAGAAATTAAAGTTTGAATCTTACTCATATTTTGAAGATAATAAACATTTGACTTAGTATTAATGATTTAACTTGAGTGTGTAGTTAAATAACTTTAAAAGTTCTAACTCAATTTAATCAAATCAAGCTTGAAGAGGATGCATGTTAGACTTATTAGAATCAAGCTTGAAAATGAATTACAGAAAAAAGCTTGAAGACAAAGATTAAGAATACAAGACTTAGGCTAGTAAAGGTTAAATATTTAGTTCTTGTATTTGAATATATATTTACATATAATATGATCTTAATAGCTTAAATTTTTCTAAAAATAGAAAATTGCAAACCAACATAGTCAAATTGATTTATCTTCAATTAGAGTTTGAGAATTTATATTACACAATTTTTTAAATTGATTATGAATTTGTCAAATATCCATATTTCATGAAAATCAATTTAAGAAGCCAAAATTTTGAAAATAATTAAAATTAGCTCAAATTAAATTGAAAATTTCCTCTTTGGAATTTTCAGTAGATCGAATCCCATTTTTGGTCTACTAATTTTGCAACGATTTTAACAGCTTCTTAAATTTGACCATTAGAATCAGACGACAATGGCTACTTCGTGGGGATCTATCGAAAATGACAGATTGTTTGTCAAATGGTCTAAAATGGCTAATTTTTATCCAAGTCTATAAAAAAAGAATTTTTAAGACTTGAAACAACTTTTGAACATCCATATCATGTCTTCAAGTTGTTCTAATCAATTTTTGTGATCCAAATTTTCAAATCCACTTTTTACACAAAAATTATTTGAGCCAAACTAGATTATATATTGTGTTTATATCAATTCTCTCTAAGCTTACCTTGTATAAAATACTTTCATTAGAGAGAGATTCTAGTTAAGAGATTCAACAAAAGCCAAATTGTAATTATGAAGTGAGGTTAGCACCAGATTCATAAATAATCCGATTTAGGTGAGTTGTCACTGGAGTCTAAACAACTAAAGTGTAGGTGAGGTTGGCATCGGACTCAAAATAATGTGAGATTAGGTATGATAGAGCTAGAGTCAAAACTATTATAAAGGCATGAGTAAGCCTAAGAAGAAATCACTCGATTTGTACAAAGGTTGATCAATCTCACAATCTTGATTCCGAATAATAAAAGCTCAAACCAAGTTTCCAAGAGCCAAGGATGTAGGCAAATCATCCTATTTGTCAAATCTCGTAAAAATCGAGTTTGGATTTTCTCTATCCTTACACTCTTTACGTTATTGCAAGCTATTTGATTAAGTGTTTGATATATAGTATACTTAAAATACTTGGTATTATTGTTATATATTTGATATCATTGTTTATTTAGCTTAAAAGTTTTAAAATAGTGGTCTATAAGTTTACATAATTGAAAAGTTTCTTAAAAAGTTTTAAAACCTAATGAGTTGTTAATCTTGGGCTAACAGAGAATCGGCCTTGCAACTAAGATGTCTAGACCTCGAGATGCACCCTGAGAACCGCAAACTCCTCGATAAATGATCTAGGTCTCCGATGGCCTCTAGCCACTCCAAACCCCTTGAATTATAGGTCATAATTGCACCAACTCATTTGCGACCCCCAACCTAAGGTGAGCTACACCGGGGATAAGTCAGCGACATAGCTACTATGGCCTCATGGGTCATGTCGCACTAAATACAGAAGGATTAAGGGCTAGAATTGTTGGTTAGAATATATAACTATAAATTATACTTACACATTCATGTACAAGTGTACATGGTCACAAATAATATAGATTTAGGAGTTAATTGTATCGAACCCACGAGGATTGACTGTTAAGTCTAAGTTAAGTATTAAAATTTTTCAATACTAACTTTATCTAAATAACTAAAATATAGATTTTAGAGAAATAAAACAAAGCAACTAAACTAGCATGCAAAATAAAAGATAAATCAATAAGAAAAATGTTTAGATTTACTAATTCTCCAACCATTCTCTTGTCATACTATTTCAAAATTTCTCTCCTAAACTTCTTTCTATGGCATAAGTGAAAATATCTAAACAGGCTAATATGTTCCTCCTAACATAAATTGACTAGATTCATTAAGTTAATTAATTCTCAAATATGTTGCACAAATTACATAGGTATATACCTATCATATACAAACTTACCCTAAATAAGTTAATCTTATATTGTTTTACCTCAGTCCAAATTTCTAGTCCCCTTTCAAAGTTCATAGAAATTTCACTCAACAATCTATTTAGCGATTAATTAAATAGAATCAATAAGTATAAGGTAAATCAAATAACTTAATAATGGATTTGATTAATAAAAGAGGAAAAAAAATAAACAAATACAAGATACTAGGTTGGTTTACATAGTAAAACTAGAGAAAAAAAATATTTAGTTCATAATATAAATTGAGAACAATGACATTATAATCTAATAAATTCAAGAAATACAAAATCAAAGAGAGAAAAGTTATAGAATTCCTTCCTTAGAAAAGCATCAAGGTATTCCACTACACTACTCTCTAAATATGGAAAATACAAATAAAAACTCACAAGAAAAAGAAGAAAAGATTGTATAAACGAGGATGGTTTTGATGTTGTGGAAGAAATCAAGAAATGGAGGATAAGAGCTTATATTCATCTTGTTCTTCCTCTCCTTCCATGGCTTCCTACATTTCTTGCTCTCTATCCCAAAATGCCTCTTTCAATCCTAAAGATAGGGTTTTAAAGAGGTGGCTCTTGCAAACTTAAGGCAGGCTGAATCTAAACCGGTGGATCATCAAAATGTTGATCTCGGACGTCACTTATTGACCTAGGACGTAGACGGTGGCTTTGTAGTGCCAAAAATTCTAAAGAGTTGGTGCTACAACATCACTTTTGGCGCTATAGTGCCATTTCTATGCTAGTCCGGCACCGTGGCTTCCTAGATGCTCTATTTCTTCGTTTTTGCTCCGATTTTCCTCATTTTTGTTGCATTACATCCAATCAGATTCAACTTCGATTCTAATGTTTGAAAAACCCATTTGTGAGGCACAAATTCACTTTAATTCACATTAAATATCCTTATTT
>JXTB01000182.1:76711-87602 GCA_002914805.1 Parasponia andersonii | reverse complement strand
TAATTGTAAAATATTGAGTGGGAAAAAATATGAGATACCTACGGTCTCCATTGTTGGTTCATTATGTACTAGGATGAGCCTCGCCTCAGAATCTTGCTAAGCTCCCGTAGAAGGGTTTTCGTCTGGGTAGTCCTGGAAATGAATTTCTTAGGATAAGGTATTAGGTGGACTATATAAGGCCAATCACCCGTAGGAGACGGTCTTATATAGAAAGCTTAATTACTAAAACAATGGTTACACACTCAACTCGAAGTACTGATATCCTCCCGTAGGAGTTCTTATTAGTAGAGTAGAAGACTAAATTAAATGGCAGTTAGAAATATGGGATATGAGATATTTTTCTTATTTTCGAAATAAAATTGTTTCAGTTTGACTTGTTAATTGCATGACTTCCCGTAGAAGGCTTGTAATTAATGGAAAATTGAATTACCATGAATATTAGTGATAGTCCTAGGGATACTTCACTTACATATTGTAGATTTTATTTTACATTATGTTAATTATTCAAAATATTTGTTGCACGATATTTGCTATTATATGGATTAATTTATTTTCATTCAAATAGATATGTCCTTAATTCCTTTACCCACTGTACTCACACTCACATAACTTGTATGGTTAGACTATGTTGTCTGGATTAGTGTAACCTAGATTTAGTACTTATGACTGATAAGTTATTAAGTTTTTGCTTTTATATGTTCGTCTACATTCACTGATGAGACTAGTGAAGAAAAATAAAGCATATATGTGGTGGGAGAATTCCTAGAAAATTCATTGATATATGTTGACATACGATGTCCAATATATTACAGCATGGAATTCAAGGAATTCAAACCACCATAATATTATGCTAAATCTCAGTGAGATTTCTAATGAATATCTTCACCAAGCTATAGTAGCTAAAGGTTAATTTTCTAATCCCTTGCTAAAAGGAAAATGTTTCTTAAATAGCATTAAAGGATATTGAAAGAAAATTGTTAGGGATACCTATACAATACTTGATTGAAAGGTAATAACAATTTATTGTTCATTAACTTATTTTAGTGGATGACTTAATGAATCTTGGATAGGATTCAAGAATCATTAACCATGTTTGCATGTCTGTTGCAAAGGGTTCTCTAGAAACCAAAGGGTTTAGTGAAGGCAAGTTCATTAAGGTAAGGGCTTCAATGGCATTAAAATGAGAAATATTTAAATTCATGTTTGATGAATTTATAAATTAGGGCATTAAAAATTGTCAAGCATTTAAGAAAAATTTGATTTTTGTTTCGTACTTGATGAAACGATATTATTCTGTTTGTCTCAATGACAAAGTTTCTATGTGAAAGAATAATATTCTTAATTACGTTAAATGACATTTTTATTGACCTAAATTATTCTCATTGTATAATTCTAATAATGATGAGATTGAACATGATAAATCTATTCATAAGAAAGTGAGTAAGTACTAAGAATAAAATATATTTGTACTTCGGTTATATTAACCTAAATTTGATCCAAAGATTGATTAAGGATAGGCATCTAAACTTATTAGAAGCTATACATTCACTAATCTGCGAATCCTATCTGGAAGGTAAAATAACTAAAAAGGTCCTTTGTTAGAAAAGATCTAAGAGTACAAGAATGTTTTTTAAAAATAGTACAAACTATTGTCTACGGGCCCTTGAGAAATCAAGCCCAATAAGGTTTTGAATATATCATTATGAATGATTATTAAAAATTTTTATTATGTTTACCTAATGTGACTGCTAATTGAATTCTTTCGAAAAGTTCAAAGAATTAAAAGCAGACCAAAAGGTAATTAGGAAAAGCATAAAGACTCATCGATTGGATCGTACCTCTATAGAGAATTCTTAGGAATATCTCATAGACAATGAAAACTTTTGGCTATTATTAAGTTGTTGTTCAATTATTCATTATTACTACCCCAAATTAAGTTATTTCTTGAGGAACTAACTGATGATGTAATCAGCCTATCTATGAAAGATAGATTAGAGTAACACTTAAGAAGGATAAATCACTAGAAGATCAACATATATCGGACCCTCATTGTAGTGGGAGGATTATGAGACAATCTGGTAGATATTTGAGAATAGGAGAGTCCTATAACCTAGAATCTGACTACTTTATCTACTAAGAGGAAATAGATGATGTTGATATAGATCTTTAGCAAAAGGGAATAGAATCCATATTAGAGTCTGTGTACTCTAATAAAATCTGGGATCTTATAGATCTACTTGGAGGGGTAAAATCTTTTAGGTGTAAAGTTAGTCTATAAGAGAAAAAGAGGAATAGACAAGAAAGTAAAGACTTTCAAGGTAAGTTAATTGCAAAAGGATTATATACAAAAGGAATGTCTATTCTGTTGTTATGATCAAGTCTATTTATATACTCTTTTCCATAGTCATATCTTTTGACTATGAGATAAAGCAAATGAACGTCAGGATAGCTTTCCTGAATAGCAATCTTGACGAATATATCTAAAAGATACAGCCACAGGGATTCATTGAAAAAGGCCAAGAAAGTAAAGTTTGTGAAACTTTAGAGGTCTAATTTATAGACTTAAGCATTTGTCAAGAATTTATCGATTTGATCAATACATAGACGAATCTTGTATCTATAAAAGATTCAGGGCAGCAAAGTGTTTTTTCTAGTTTATATATATTGATGATATACTAATCATTGGGAATGATATAGGATGACAATCATCAATAAGAATTTGGTTAGCACAATAGCATGATATTTATTATGCTGTTGGAATAGTAAGTTGTTACTAATCCAATCCAGAACCTGAACATAGAGTTATAGTCAAGTATATCCTTAAGTATCTTCAGAGAAATAGGAATTATATACTTGTCTATTCTGGAGAAAGATCTAACTTATGTAAGATATATTAATTCGGATGCTCAACCTGAAAAGATACTCCAAAGGATCAACCTTTTGTTATGTGTTAACCTTAATAGGGAGATGTTATAGTGAGTAAGATAACCTTAACAGAAGAACCTTGCTGGTCCATTTACCAAATTTTTAGCAATCAAAATATTTAAGGATCACCTAGAAGGAATGGGACTACGTGATATATCATATCTGCTTTAAAGGGCAAGTGGGAGATTGTTGGGAATATGCCCTAGAAAGCAGTTTCTTTGTTTGGCATTTTAAACAATGTTTATTGGATTTAAGTGTTATCTATTTGTTATTAATAAATTCCATATTATGTCCCAATTATATACATGTGATGTTTATGTTTTCTATTATGCAAACGTCTAAAAGTTTCCATGACTAATAATGAGTAATAAATAATTATTCTGTGAAGTGTTCACATGTGGGAGACTAAATTCTTTATTTCATTATGTTTAAATTAAAAGTTCACATTCTACAAATAAAGATGGAATACTTTATTTTGCCATAGAATGTAGTGTTGTCTATTTCAACGGGATTGATGAAGTCTCCAATCATCGAAGTATCTGACTTTGGATAGAAACACTAGTGCGTTATGAGAAAGTTATAAGTGCATTGAACTGGACCAAGCGAAAATAGAATTTAAGGTTAAGTGTCGTAACTCAATATTCTATCTTTCACTAATCTAGCACTATTGCAAGATTACCTTAATCCTAGTGATTGTTGGACTTGCTTTCATGAGTTTTATCTTTATGACTTACTAAAGGACTAGTTCCGATTATATGGTTCGAACTCCAGTATCTTGGAAGATAAGATTTGTGAATTGACGAGAATGTCTTTCATGATTTAGACACCATGCATATAATGTCACTTTGAGTTTTTTCAAGGACTTGGATAATAAAAAACTAAGTGCCAGGTATTCACTTTGTGAATTTGACTGTGTTTGTATGGGCAGTTACAAACACCGTAGTCAATTATTATCCATTAGATGAAAAATGACAACTCAAAGGAAAATATGTACTAGAGGGATAATACGGTAATTTCACCTCACTAGTACGGCATTGCATCAGGGATATATCTGTAGGTATAATATATGCTAAATGGATCAAGTTAATTAAAGTGTTAATTAGCTTCACAGAAAATATATGACATTTAGTCTAAGAGTGCAATATTGGGCCTATAGTGGAGTGCCTCAATATTAATGGACATGGCCCAGTCATAATTAAGAGTTATTTATGGTTATTGTTAGTTGGCCCATTGGAGCTTAGACTATTTGGATCCATAAGGTCCCATGTCTAGCTCACACATAGCCCAATAATTAATTGAATGGTCAGTTGAGCCAAATAAGCCCATTAGGGTTTACATCTCTTTAAATACTTAAGAGAAAAGTTCTCCTAAGTCATACTAAGTGTTCTACAGGCCACTCATGCACAGTAACTGTGCATTTTCGTGTGACAGAGAGAAAAAGAGAGAGTGGAAGAGATAAGCCACCGCGGGAGAAGTCCCGTATTCGTTTATGGCCGCTAAGGGAGAGATACCTATGGTCGTAGACGTGCACTCAAAGAGAAGGAAGATCATCTTCCGGATCATTCACTCATCTCTCTTGGGAATCAAGAAGGTTCCCACACACCGGATCATTCAACGGACTCTAGAGAATAGATGGGAAGGCTCAATGGTTGTGAAGCGCTTCCAGGTTTTATCTAAACCAAGATCCATGAAATGATTTATGTTAGATCAACGATCCTATGTTTTTGTTTTGTAAAATTTCAAGAAAATTTTAAAATACCTATTCCGCTGCGTTCTTGATTTGTTTACAAAACTGCGAAACTCGTTTTCGGTAAAATTATTTTTCGAAATTTATTTTTCGGAATTTCTAGCACCTTGTGTCTATAAAAGAATTCAGGATAACAAAGTGATTTTTTGGTACTGTATGTTGATGATATTCTAATCATTGGGAATGATGTTAGATCATTATCATCAGTGAAAGTCTGGTTAGCACAACTGTTTGATATGAAGGACTTAGGTAAAGCTTGCTATATTCTAGGAATACAGATTTTACGAGACAGAAAGAACAAACGCATAGCTTTATCACAAGCTTTATATGTAGACAAAATACTGGTAAGGTTTGTAATGCATAATTCTAAGAAAGGGTTAACACCCTTTCGTAAAGAAATTACTCTGTCTAATGAGAATTCTCCTAAGACAGAAAAAGAGAAGGAACAGATGAGAAATATTCCTTATGCTTCGGCAGTGGGAAGTCTCATGTATGTCATGCTTTGCACAAGACCGGATATTTGTTATGCTGTTGGGATTGTAAGTCGTTACCAATCCAATCCAGGACCTGAACATTGCGGTGCAGTCAAGCATATTCTAAAGTATCTTCGGAGAACTAGAAATCATATGCTTGTATATTCTTGAGAAGATCTAACACATGTTGGATATACTGATTCAGATTTTCAATCTGATAAAGACTCTAGAAGATCAACCTCTGGTTCAGACTTTACCCTTGGTGGTGGAGCCATTGTATGGAGGAGTATCAAGCAATCTTGTGTTGCGGATTCAACCATAGAGGCCGAATATGTGGCAGCTTCTTAAGCAGCTAAAGAGGCGGTCTAGCTTCGTAATTTCCTTTTGGATCTTGAGGTAGTACCTGGAGCACAGCAACCTATGACACTTTACTGTGATAACAGTAGAGTAGTTGCTAACTCTAGAGAGCCCAGAAGCCACAAGAGGGGAAAACACATAGAGAGGAAATATCACGTACTCAGAGAAATTATTCAAAGAAGAAACGTGATAGTGAGTAAGATAGCATCTGCAGAGAATCTTATTGATCCTTTTATCAATTCTTTAGCTACCAAAGTATTTGAGGATCACCTAGAAGGAATAGGACCATGTGATATATCACATCTGCTTTAAAGGCCAAGTGGGAGATTGTTGGAATAATGTCCTATAAAGCAGTTTATTATTTAGACATTATAAACAATATTTATTGGATTATTTAGTATCTATTTGTTATTAATAAATTCCATGTTATGAATTTCTATTTCATTTATGTCCCATTGATATACATGTGATGTGTATGTTTATCTTATGGAAACATCTAAAAGATTCTAAGACATGAAATGAGTAATAAAGAATTATTCGTATGATGAGTTCATATATGGGAGACATTATATTCTTTATTTCATTATGTCTAAATTAAATTGTTCGCATTCTGCATATTAAAGATAGAATACTTTACTATGCCATAGAAGGTAGTGTTGTCTATTTAATTAATGAAGTCTCTAATTATCGAAGTGAGTCTTCAGATAGAAACACTAGTGTGTTATAAGAAAGTTATAACAGCATCGAATAGGACTTAGTGAATTAGAATTTGAGGCTAAGTGTCGTAACTCAAATTTCTAATTTTTCTAATCTAGCACTATTGTAGAAGATCTTAATCCTAGTGATTAACGAACTTACTTTCATGTGTTTTGTCTTTTTGAGTTACTAAAGGACTAGTTCCGATTTATAGTTCGAACTCTAGTATCTTGGAAGATAAGGTATATGAAATGTGTAGAACATTTTTCATGATAGACATCATGCATATGATGTCACTTTGAGTTTTTTCAAGTACTTGGATAATATAAACCAGGGCCCCGATATTCACTATGTGATTTGACTGTGTTGTTATAAGCAGATATAAACACCATAGTCAACTATTATCCATTAGATGAAAAATGGCAACTCAAAGGTAAATATATACTAGAGGGATAATACGGTAATTTCACCCTACTAGTACGGCATTGCATTGGGGGTATGTCTACAGGTATAGTATATGCTAAATGGATCAAGCTAATTAATTGTTAATAAGCTTCGCAGAAAATAAATGACATTTAGTCCAATAGTTCAATATTGGGCCTATAGTGGTGTGCCCCAATATTAATGGACAAGGCCCAATCATAATTAAGAGTTAATTATGATAGTGGATATATGGTTCATTGGAGCTTGGGCTTTATGGATCCATCTGGTCCTCTGTCTAGCTCAAATTAAAGCTTAATAGTCATTTGATGATCAGTTGAACCCAACAAGCCCAATATGCCCATTAGGGTTTACTAATCTCTCTATATTTAAGAGAAAAGTTCTCTAGCACAAGACACAAGTGTTACACCTAAAACACCCCTTGAGAAGAGAGCGTCACACGAAAACAGAGAGAGAGAGAGAGAGAGAGCAGAGAAAATTGGCCACCACTAGGGATTCACTATCCTTGGTGTTTCGGCCATCCCGGAGATATCGGTTCGAGAAGATTGTCTTCTTGTTCATCTACGGATCTCTTTGTTGGGAATCAAGAACGTGACCACCCACCGGATTAATTAAACGGCTTTCGAGAATAGACGGGAAGATGAGAAGATTGTGGAGCGAATCCGGGTATTGTTCTTGTCTAGATCAAGAGATAATTCATGTTAGATCACGATCTGAAACGTATTCTAAAAAGAAAAATTTTATACGACCAATTCCGCTGCATTTCTTGATTTTACAAAATTATGGTATTCTTAAAAATAATTTTATGAGAATATTTTCCAGAAATTTATTCCAATAAACACCAGCATAACCCCATAGCGATCCCCTAATGGTGACCATCTGAATCGCCAACAATCGAGTCTTTTACATGTTGATAGATATTGAGAGCTAAGTGGACATTTTATTCAATAGCACCTTCGACCAGCTAAGGCTCGGCGATGTTGATATGAGACACGCCAAGGCACAACTCTATTGATTCAGTGGAGAATATGTCTAGGTTGAGGGGCCCATCAAGCTCCTGCTCATAGTCAATAACACCCCTACACAAGTTACTGAGATGGTCGACTTCTTGCTGGTAAAGAAGAAGTCGTCCTATAATGCCATCATAAGGAAGCCGACTCTTAGCATGGTCAAGGTGGTCCTTTCCATGTACCATCTCCTGATGAAATTCCCCATGAAGAAAGGTGTCAGAGTCGTATATAGAGACCAGGTTGGGCGTGCTAAGTGTCCTCAGCCTCGCCTCCTAAGGTGAGTAAAGACCTTAGCACATTCTAACCCCTTGAGTGCAACATGGAATACCAAGTGAAGGACATCGAGCTACTCGACCTAAGGAACCTGAGGGTGCTCAGTGAACTCGATCCTACAGATTATGAATGTAGAAGAGCGATCGAGCTGGTAAAACTCATAAGGCTATACAGGCTGGCTCCTGAATGCCTTGAAAGAGAAGTTCACCTTAGGTCAAACGTCGCCCCTAAATAAAGGGCTGAGCTCAAGCACTTCCTAATCGAGTATGAGGATCTATTCACTTGGTCCTACGAGGATATGCCTGGAATCGACCTCGATGTCATGGCACACAGGTTGAATATCGATCCTGATGTAAAACTGGTCATATAAAAGAGAATAAGCTGCAACGAGGAGTACTATAATGCCATAAATGCCCAGGTCAAGAGGTTGCTTGTTGCAGGTTCGATAAGGGAAGTTTATTACCCAAAGTAGCTTTCGAATATTGTCTTGGTCAAAAAGGCAAATGGGAAGTTGAGGGTGTGCATCAACTTCACCAACCTTAACAAAGCATATCCAAAAGACTCTTTTCCACTCCCTAGAATTGACCAATTGGTAGACACAATAATAGGACATGAACTATTAAGTTTCATAGATGGTTATTTAGGGTACAACCAAATCAGGATGCACAAGCCCGATCAAAAGAAAACTACAGTCATCATCAACCTTGGCTCTTCTACTACAAGATCATGCCCTTTGGCTTGAAAAATGCAGAAGCTTCTTACCAAAAGTTTGTGAACAAAATATTCAAAAAGCTGATAAGGAAGACCATGGTAGCGTATGTCGACGACATACTCGTCAAGAATCTGAAAGCCCATGACCATGTTGCCAATCTTTGAGAGACGTTTGACATACTGAGAAGATAATAGATGAGGTGAACCCTACAAAGTATGCCTTTGGAGTTGGCTCGGGCACCTGACGATAGCTAGGACTTGGTGTATACAATAATACAGATTAAAAAATCTAGAATAAAAACCCCCATAATAGGTCCAATAATGGTGTTTAATGTTATAAGTAAATGGATTACTATATGGATATTACTTAAACACTATTAAACCTATTATAATAAGAGTTTTTATTCTAAGCTCATTTTCAGTAAAATATTGTGTATGCCAAAAGTCTAGATACTCTTCAAAATAGAAAGCTATAGCGATAATAATAATAAGAGCCTCCACTTTTCTTCTCTACATCTCTATGTTTATTTTCTTATTCTCTCTATTATATCTCTATTATATTGCTTTATATTATTGTTACGCCACTATCGCCACTCCAAACGCTATGCTAATAAGCCGATTTAAAATATGTTATCAGCATGAGAGGTTTCTTGATTAATCTAGAGAAGCCTTGTGAGGGGAAAGTCCTAAATCTATATTGAAAGGTCAGTATCTTGTTCTCTTGCAATGAAATACTTGAATTATGCTATTATATTATATAAGGTTAATCTCAAATAGTAACTCGTAATCGTAGGGATCTAAACACAATATTACTGTGTATCTGTCGCTTAAATATGTGCGAATAGATAACTATCTCATGCAAAATTAATAAATTGTGTTATATAATTTTGGTACCCTAAATCCATTGCCTTATGATATTTGGCATATTTGGAATATAAATACTCTTTATTGACAGAGATTTGGTCAACAGAAATAGTGATTAGATTTGTAGACAAAATCTGGCCAAAGTGGGTGCAGTGATTGATAGAAAGTAAATAGATAGCAAGTTTACAATGCTTCAGCCCAAAAATGACGACCTATATCCACTATTGTTTATTATGGAGATAGTATTTACAGAGTAAAAGAATGCTTGTGAACTTCTGGAAAAACTTAACTGAGGACTCCTATTTAGAGGAAGAGAGTCCTAGTCATCTACAAGCACTGGCTCAAGTGATATAATTATCTAAAAATAAGATAAATACAAATATCATTTAATTATCTAAATTTTAATTAATTATCTTAATTTAAACACTAATTATCTTAATATTAGTTGAACGATTCACATTCGAAGAATCTGTTACGATCGCACTTCGGAGTATCACCATTTTAAGCATTCTTCTTATTAGTTGTCTTCATTCTCGAGTAAACGAAAACGAGCTTGCAAGTTGTCATCTAATTGAAGAAATGAGCTCGCAAGTTGTCACCTAAGTAAATGAGCTCACAAATTGTCACCTGGCTGAAGTGCTCTCACAAAATTGGTGACCAATTTATGATCAAAGGACAATGAGCTCACTAGTTGTGAACAAAACTTCTCAAGCTACATTTCAACACTTTTACTTACAGTTCTTATGACGAATAATTCTTGCACACAACACTCTTTATGTTTAGAAATATTTTGGGTGCAATTTGTAAGTTTGATTAATCATTGAAGTTTTGAATGCGGTTTGCTCTCAAGAATTTAATGTTTTGCTTAATACAAATGTACCCTAATTTTTTCCCTAAAACTAAAACAAGCGTACCTTAATTTTATCACGAGACATTGAATATACTGCAGATAATATGTATGTATTTATTCGTACTTTAACAAGGGGAGTCTGTGTACAATGATTACAATGGTTTCCTACATAGCTCTTTTTTTTTTTTGGGCGGCTGGGGTTGTTTGGGGATTTTGGTTCATCTTTCGTCAGTAAAGCCTTGACTAATAGGCCAAGCAATTACCCATATTATCAGATTTCAAAAATCAAATATTCCTTTACTATAGATATTCTTGATTTTTGCGTGGTCAAATGTAAAGGATGAAAACTAATTTATTTCTCTTTTTTGGAAACTAAAAACGTATTCTTTGGGAATTAATTTTTGTCTATTTTCAATTTGCACGCTTTCCTTTTGAAAATTATACTCATTTTCTTCTTCTTCTTCTTCTTCTTCTTTAGTATATGCATAGTATCTCCTCTTTCTCAAAAAAAAAAAAAAATCCTCTCCATCTAACGACATCTTCT
>JXTB01000182.1:21791-76583 GCA_002914805.1 Parasponia andersonii | reverse complement strand
CCCAATTATATTTTTTCTAATTCTTCTTTTGTTAATTTATAGATTATTTTTGGTTGAATTATACATTAACTATTTTTTCTTATTGTTTTGTTTTATCCGAAAAGGCCATTTTTATTAATTTTTCTAGGTCCCAAAATAGCTTAAACCAGCCCTTCTTTCGTCATTGTATGCTTATAGTAATAACCAAACCTGATTTACCTGTCATATAAGTTGAGTCATAAATGCACTTGAAACTTGAATATATTGCAATTCGATTAATTAGTTGAATATGTTGCAACAAGACTTTTTGGGTAAAGAAAACGACCATTATTTTAATTATCTAATAGTTTGTAATCATATTGATTATTGGTTTATGTGCCCTTTGTTTTATTTTAGTACATAAGTTTTCGGCAATTTCATTTAATCGGTTCGATAATGGTTTCAAATGTTATGTATTCAAACGTATATATATTCTGTCTTTAGAATTATATGTATATGCGTAATAATACATTGTTGTAATTGAAATCTTATGAAATATTTCTTTTGGGCATATAAAATCTGGCGTGATGTTAGAAACTAAAACAAAAGTCTTTTTTTTTTCAAAAAAAAAAATTTTGACTTTTCACATCGGTTTAATGCCATAGTACATGAAAAATATCGCACAAAAAATATACACGCTAAACTAATTAGATTTCCATTTTCCAGAAAGAAAACAAAACAAAAAAAAACAAAACAAAAAAAAAACGAAAAAAGCAGAAACCATGTGAATTACGTTCTCCCGCCTTTCTTGGAGTTGAGTTGGCGAAAAAGAAAGTTGTATAAATAACATTAAAAATATGGTTGAGTATATAATATAATAATGTAATGTGCATGCATGTTGTTCGTCTTTTTTATTGCTGATTTATGAAGCGTACAAATCTATCTTTCTAGCTCCAGTTTGAGATTGGCTACATCTCATTGGACGTGGAACGATGGGCTGGTTTGGTTTTAATGGGCACCAACGTAATCTCTGGCGTCATACCCACGGTTCCAAATTCAGGTCCAACCGTACCCAGAAGGGAAAAAAAAATAAAGTTCCAAAGTCAGTAACCAGCATGTTTAATATACTAGATATAAAAATCAGTCTAAAAAATTATAAATAATAAACAGTCACGCGCACCGCTTCATGTATGTTTATCAAAGATGCTGTCAAAATGATTAAAACTGTTGTAGCAAAACTACTAAACAACAGCATAGTATTATTTGTTAATAATTTTTCATATATATATATATATACATGTATATTCTAGTTGAACAATAATAATAGTAGTTTTGTTGTACAATTATGTATGTCAATGGATATAAAACACAAAAATGCCGGCTTACCTGTACAAGTGTATATTGTTCATGTCACGACCCAAAACCCGGGCTAGTGGCAAAANAGATGCTGTCAAAATGATTAAAACTGTTGTAGCAAAACTACTAAACAACAGCATAGTATTATTTGTTAATAATTTTTCATATATATATATATATATATATATACATGTATATTCTAGTTGAACAATAATAGTAGTTTTGTTGTACAATTATGTATGTCAATGGATATAAAACACAAAAATGCCGGCTTACCTGTACAAGTGTATATTGTTCAATGTTAACTCATTGTAGAAGCAAGCAATCTGTAAATTTGTTAGAATTTGTTGAAAATCTAATAATTGAAGTATGTATATGCATTGTCGATAAGATGAGATTATTATTATTTTTTTTTTACAAATTTACCATAGAGTTTCCAGTATGTTTGTGATAATTTTTGATTTATGAAAATATGTGATTATTTGTTTGATACTCAAAAATTAAGATAGCATAATTGAGTAAAAAAAATTAGAGATAAATATTTATAGGTAGATATACACAGTAGGTGGTAAAACTTGTTAGATAAAAAAAGATATATAACAGTAAAAAGCTGGGAATTTAAAGATCTAAAACAAAAATATGTAAACTGGATTATAGGGTATTGAAGTGTAAATGACTAAGATTAAAAGTACTGAAACTTAAATAATAGAAACTAAATAAATTGAAATTTAAATATAATTGGAAGTAAAAAGTTGCTGAAATATATATAAATATGAAAATAGAATGGGCCAATTAACTAGAATAACCTTGCATTGAAAAGAAAAGAGCTGAAAGTAAAGTACTATAATATAAAATACCAGGAAATAGAAGATAATGTCTTAGTGTAAAAACTACTATAAACATAGGATTAGAGTCTTGAATGGCTCAACCCTTGTAGAATTCTTTGAATAGATGCTAGTATATGTATGAAAGAAGAAATAGATGATGATTTGTTGTTTGAAATATAGCTCGATTACATACTGACCAAGCCTTAATCATGCATGTATATGAGCATAGGTACATAAAACAAGAAGTAAGAGCCTTTAATGATCAAATAAAAGGTGTTCACTTCATATTCCTTATGTTGTAGAAAAATAGACATGAATAATTAACCACTTTATATATGTAAACTAATGTTTATCAAGTATGAACTAGTACAAAACCTTATAAAATAGGATAAAGTACCAAAGTGATGAATATATGATAAGGAAAAGGATTAGAAGCTGAAATATATGACAAAACAACAAAGATTAGTCACTATTTATATAGAAACAGTGACTGAATATACATGCAAAGACACTAAAGATCTCTTTCTAGTATAAGAACGAAGTTGAATTAGTGATTTTAGGCTAGGAACATGATTTAGAGTGATATGTAGGAGATTAAGAGATATTTTGTGATTATCAGGTGGATTAAAATATAAGAAAACTGAGAACTTTAGCCACTGTAGTGGCTAGAAACATAAGCAGTTGTGTGAAAAGAGAGAGAGAGAGAGAGAGAGAGAGTGACTGCATATGTATTTTTGTACGAAGGACTTGTTTTTTAATAGTCAAAGGATAGCTCCTATATATAAAGAGCTGAAACTTGGAAACTAAGAAGTTAGTGGGAGACAAAGCTGCCAAGTGAGAAAAACAACAGTTCGTTGTCTCCTAAGATCTAGTTCCAACCATAATTTAAGTGAAAGATAATGATTAAGTAACATGGAAATACTAAGAACCTATTTTAGAGTTTAGTAAAGTGCATTAGGAAGCATCCTAGAAGCTGTAACCTTAACGGTTTCATTTAAAACCAGCAAAGATAAACAAAAGGGTTTAGGATATAGGGTAAAGATACCCTTGTGATATCCTAAATTCTCTAATGGCACCCAAATTTCATATTAGTGCTAGGTGCGTTCCTCAGTTTGAGTATTTAATTCATTATTTAACTATTACGAATAACCTTCATTTACTAAATAATTCAACAGTGAAATGTCAAGTTATGCTCTTTGGTACAAGTATGACGTGTCTTAAGTTGATTGGTTATAATTATAAGCATGATTCTAAGTGTTAAATACGTTTCTTTCATTTAGTTTTTAAGTGTTAAATACGTTTCTTTCATTTAGTTGGTCACCCTTATTCATATTTGTGTGTAGTCATAATTTTTTAAGTAATTTATATTTGTGTATAATTAAATATCAAATTTTCAATTTATATTTATGATATCTATCTTTTGTTTGTATTATTTTATGTAAATATTTGACTATAATATAAATATGTGGTGAGAATGAGGCCTCACTGACTTAATCAAATTCGGTCATTTCATTTTCTTACAATAGCGTATATTACTTTTCTTTATGTTTATTGGGATGCTATCTTTCAATTGTTGGCCCCTCTCTCATCTTAACTTTCACTTCTCTCAAATTTTTCTTTCTAATTATGTGTGTGATACTTAAATATATTTAAGCCTAATTGTGGTGAGTGCTCAAGTAGTCGAATCACTAGTTTGAAAAGCAAGTTTCTTATGTTTTTGATCGTTCTTACTTCTGAATTACTAGGACATATATATATTAGTACCATTTTTTGTGATTATTTTTTTAAGCTAGTGGGATTTAATTAAAGGACATTCATGGATTTATGTGCTTAATTATGTGATGATTAGTGATATATATATTTAATGGAGTGAATGCTTACGTGATAGTCTTATGAGTTTATAGGTATAGGGATTAATTGTAGGAAGAATCAAATAGTAACATCATGGAGAGTTTCGGTGGACGTTTTTAATGTTATGAATATTTATTTTCGCTTTGAGAATTATATGTAAGTATTATAAAGTTTGGCCCAACGACTTATTATGGTTCTCTTTTTAATTGTTGTTTTCAAGAATTCTTAGCATTGAAATCAATTTAGTGTCTATTTTTGATGACTTGTTATCTTTTGCTATATACATGTGCGTGGATACAGAATTAACTAAACAAATATGTGATCAATTTGATATAGTACCTAGATTTCATAATACATGTTTTTGTTTAAATTGGTTGATATTGTATATGTGTGAGACCTTTAGCTCATATGATTATGTTGGAGCGAGCTTCTATGTGAATAGATTTGTTTATTTTCCCGTATATCTAAGTATATCTAAATAGTGATAAAAAACAAGGGGTACTTATTGGAATTCTATATTTATTGTATTATGATAATAATTGTTTTTGGAAAGTTCAATTGTTTTAGGAAATATATTTTTTTAATTAATCTACGTATTTGGTTAAGTATGATAATACCTCGAAATAAGTTTCACAATCATATTACTTATTACTATTGTAAATTTATATGAAACCAAATGGTTTATGTTCTTCAAGATGTATGTGAAATTGATTGTTTCTATCTTATAAAAAAATAATAAATCAATAAATAGGGACACGTTAACTATATCTAGAGCAAGGAGAGCATTTCACAAGAAAAATATTAAGCTCAAAATCGAAGTAAGTAACGTCACACCTGCAATGTAAGAAATTCTCTATTTCTATGAATCTGTAGAATCTGTGAATATGGAATTTGTGCATAAGTGTACGTACGTATCTATCATTATTCTTTACATAAGATATGAACACGTGGTGTATTTATATTATCTGAAAAGTATTAGTGAATAGAGTGTGGCGGGCCAACGTCCAAATATGTGATACAGTTCCTTCAGGAATACTCTTGTTCCTTTAAGAATACTCTAGTACTTTCGGGGACATTATGGTTCCTATAGGAACACTTTGACGATAGTATGAGGTGGATCTCTATTGTACTTAGAGGGGATTCTCTAGGGCTCAAGACTTCCATATAGCTCATGACATGGTATATGTTCTCTGAGTGGCTCAGTTTGCAATTTGCGGTCTTATCAAGCAATACAATATATATAGGGATCCCAATCATATGATTATATGTTCTCTATCATATGTACTCTGTATCTACATACGTTACTTACTGAGTTTTATACTCACCTATATTCTTACAATGCAAAGGGTACTATTGATGTTTGAGATTGGAGGAAAAAAGCTTACTTTCTGACCGCAGCTTGTATATATGAGTATTTTGACACTGTGGCTTTCTGACAGAAGATTTTGTACCTATTTTGAGTGTGTATTTTATATATAGTTAAATAAGAGATCCACTTTATAAGTATGTGTATAATTACGAGTGGAGTTTTTCTTTTTCTTTTAGAAAGTTTGAAAAGTTTTAATTTTTCCCTATTTTATCAGTTCTAAGCCGAGTAGTGTCTTCCGATTTACTTATATATTTATACAAATATCTCTTACGTATGTATGTGGAATCGGAAGATGTTATAACCCCTGCTTAATTAGGATCCGTAACCCCTAAAATAATACTATCCTGCTTCTTTTTCTCTGTTTTTGCTCTGTTTTTTGCTTTAATCATATTCAAGCTTAATCTATCATTGATCAACACTTAATAAAAAATTTTCTAATTAAATTTAGTGACTTATCTCAAAACATTAAGTCCTTTAAGTTATGAGGAATATGACCATTCTTAAGAACTCACTTTCTTTCCTTATATAAATAGTACCTCAAACTAGTTCATTCTTGGAACCATGCCTCTACATTTCATAAATATGAGGTTTATACTTGTTTCTGTTCCATCATCTCCTTCGGATTCTCTTTATTCTTTTCCAATGAGTCATTCTGTCAGTAGAGACTTACTAAATTCTCTTATTTTATCCAATGATACTCATATCATAGACCTAGATACCTCAAGCAACTCGAAAGATCAGTCCATGACTGGTTTTCCATCTATGTCTTAGATTGGGAGAAATCCTAACGATGCTTCAGAGATTTTTGATCTTATTAAGCCTTCTCATCAATTCTTCAGAGTCCCTTGAATGATCCAGTGTATAGGTACTTTCTTGATTACCAACGAAAGATAAGTAGATGATCCAAAAGATGTTNGTCCATGACTGGTTTTCCATCTATGTCTTAGATTGGGAGAAATCCTAACGCTGCTTCAGAGATTTTTGATCTTATTAAGCCTTCTCATCAATTCTCCAGAGTCCCTTGAATGATCCAGTGTATAGGTACTTTTTTGATTCCCAACGAAAGATAAGTAGATGATCCAAAAGATGTTCTTCCTTCTCCTTGATTGCACGTCTATGGCCATGGGTATCTCTCCCTCGGTGACCATGAACGAACATGAGATTTCTCTTGCAGTAGGTTAGTTATCTCTCACTCTCTTTTTCTTTCTATCACATTAAAAGCAAAGTTTCTATGTGCTGGTAATCATTAGAATAAAATTCTGAAAAATATTTTCATAAAATCATTTTCAAGAACATCATAGTTTTGTAAAATCTAGAAATGCAGTGGACTTAGTCGTTAAAATTTTTCTCTTTACAAAACATTTTAGATCGTGATCGAACATAAATTAACTCTTGATATAAACAAGAACAATACCTGAATTCGCTCCACAACTTTTTCATCTTCCCGTCTATTCTCGAAAGCCATTTGATTGACCCGGTGGGTAGCCCACCTTCTTGATTTCTAATAAAGAGATCCACAGACGAACAAAAAGAAAATCTTCTCTAATCTATTCTCTCGAATAGCCAAAACACCAAGGATGGTGAATCCCCTAGTGTGGCTGATTTTCTCAGCTCTCCCTCTCTCTTTGTTATACGTGAAATACTTTTCTCTCAAGGGTTGTTTCACGTATAACTCCTTATGTGTAGTTAGAGAACTTTTCTCTTAACTATAGAGAGATTAGTAAACCTTAATAGGCTTATTAGGTTTGTTGGGCTCAACTGATCATCAAATAATTATTGGGCTTTAATTTGAGCTAAACAGGGGACCAAATGGATCCATAAAGCCTAAATCCTAATGAACCATATACTCATAATCATAATTAACTCATAATTATGATTTAATTATGATTGGACCTTGTCCATTAATATTAGGGCACACCACTATAGGCCCAATATTAAGCTCTTAGACTAAATGTCATTTATTTCTTTTGTGAAGCTTATTATCAAATAATTAACTCAATCCATTTAGTATATATAACACTTATAGATATACCCATAATGCAATGTCGTACAAAGAAGGTGAAATTATTGTATTACCTCTCTAGTACATATTTAGCTTTGAGTTATCATTTTTCATTTAATGGATAATGGATGGCTACGGTGTTTGTAATGCTTATACTAACATAGTCAAATTCACATAGTAAATACCGAGGCCCTGGTTTATATTATTTAAGTAGTTGAAAAAACTTAAAGTGATATTATATACATATCTATACATTTCATATACCTTATCTTCCAAGATACCAGAGTTTGAACCATAAACCGGAACTAGTCCTTTAGTAACTCAAAAAGACAAAACACATGAAAGTAAGTTCGTTAATCATTAGGATTAAGATTTTCTATAATAATGCTAGATTAGTGAAATTAGAAATTTAAGTTACGACACTTAACCTTGAATCCTAATTCACTCGGCCCTGTTTAATATTGTTATAAATTTCTTATAACACACTAGTATTTCTAGCTAAAGACTCACTTCGATAATTGGAGATTTTATTATGAAAATAGATAATACTAAATTCTATGGCATAGTAAAGTATTCTATCTTCAATGTGCAGAATGCAAACAATTTAATTTAGTTATAATGAAATAAAGAATATAATGTCTCTCTCACATGAACTCATTATACGAATAATTCTTTATTGCTCATTACATATCTCGGAATCTTTAGATGTTTACATAAGATAAACATACACACCATACGTATATCAATGGGACATAGATGAAATAGAAATTCATAACATAGAATTTATTAGCAATAAATAGATAACAAATAATATAATAATAAATTGTTTATAATGTCCAAATAAGAAAATACTTTATAGGATATTATTCCAATGCTATGCATGTAGTAGGCGTGTGGCTACTATCCAGAGGTTTAGGCGAATTTTTCTCTTAAGTATTAGAGAGATGTAAACCCTAATAAGCTTATTGGGCTCAACTGACCATTCAATTAGTTATTAGGCTATATGTGAGCTAGACAAGGGACCTTATGGATCCAAGTAGTCTAAACTCCAATAGGCCAACTATCCAAAGCCATAATTAACTCTTAATTATGACTAGGTCTTACCTATTAATATTGGAACACTCCACTATAAGCCCAATATTGCACTCTTAGACTAAATGTCATATATTTTCTGTAAATCTAATTAACACTTTAATTAAATTAATCCATTTAGCATATATCATACCTGTAGATATACTCCTGAAACAATGTTGTACTAATAAGGTGAAATTATTGTATTATCCTTCTAGTACATATTTATTTTTGAGTTGTTATTTTTCATCTAAAGGATAATAATTGACTGCGGTGTTTGTAAATACTAATACAAATGCAATCAAATTCAAAGTGAATATCTAGTGCTTGGTTTTTATTATCCAAGTTCTTGAAAAAACTCAAAATAACATTATATGCATGGTGTCCAAATCCTGAAAGGCATTCTCGTCAATTCACAAATCTTTTCTTCCAAGATACCAGAGTTCGAACCATATATTCAGAATTAGTCCTTTAGTAAGTCTTAAAGGATAAAACTCATGAAAGCAAGTCTGACAATCACTAAGATTAAGGCAATCTTGCAATAATGCTAGATTAGTGAAAGATAGAATATTGAGTTATAGCACTTAACTTTAAATTCAATTTTCACTTGGTCCAATTTAATGCACTTATAACTTTCTTATAACGCGCTAGTATTTCTATATAAAGTCAGATATTTCGATGATTATAGACTTCATCAATCCTGTTAAAATAGACAACACTAGATTCTATGGCAAAATAAAGTATTTCATCTTTATTTGCAGAATGTAAACTCTTTATTTTAATATAATGAAATAAAGAATTTAGTCTTGTAACACTACTTAAATTAAGATTAAAAAGAAATGTCAATTTATAGTCTTATCTTATAAGATTAACATGGAAGATCGGTCAATTTGTTTAAAAAAATTCATTTTTAGATGTTACTATTCGAATTAAATTAAAGAAATATTTTTTGAATGAAGATTTATTTTACTTCATAATTGAAATTAAGTCTCAAAATAGAAATTAAATTCATACACTTCATAAAAGAAAACCGCACTCATTTTTTGTCAAATAATTAAGTACTTGAAGGTAAAAATATAAAATTACTTAGAACATTTTATTGCCATTTGGGATTCCACCCCCACCAACCAACCTCCGGTAGGAATTATTGCTCATTTGAAAAATTTAAATGAATAGAATGAGCTTATACCTAGTAAGTAAATCTCATACAATGAATGTCAAGTCACATGAATAGAACACTTTTGGAACTATAATTATGTATCCTTTTTTTTTTGTTGAAACATCTTATTCATAAATATTTTCATTTCATAAATTTTCATATTTGAGCTCAACATAGTGTAATGCTAAATCTATTAGAATTGATGGGCCATAAACGTAGTGTCACGACAAGCATATATAACCCTATAGCTATTCGAATCCCAGATACCTATCGTACTACAATGATTAGCATCGCAGTTTAATTTTCGTTATTAACATAATGACTATGAGTAAATTAGTCAGATGTCCAAACTCCTTTCAAGAATTTGACACACACTTAAAGAAAACATTTTTCTTAAAACATAGTTTTGGATACGCAGTTTAAAATTTCATTGAAAATCATTCTTTTTTTGTGCAATTATGTATACCTATGTTCATGACATATTTACATACTTAATGCAACTATTATTGCAGAATATAAAATAATATATTAGTATAATCATAATTACATCACAAATAACATATAACTTTTCATATAAACATATAGGATGAGAATTACTTACCTTAGGTTTTTACAAAATTTTATTTGTGCTTGTAGTGAAATGCCATACACTCGACCTTGTTGTAACCACGTACCTCTTTTTATCATTTTTTATTAATATTTATTATATATATTAATACGTACTACTAGAAACATATTTGTATGTCTTAAAAAAAATACTCATATCATACAACTATAAAATCATATTTCATAATATATATAACTAAAAACTGTAAAAATTTCACAAGTAATGTATACTTATAGCATTTTAGATCTATTTTTTTTAATAAGTTTAATATGCTTTTACTAATTTCTAGTCTATAAACTGAAATTTGATAAAAACTATTAAAGTACCAAACTATTCTTGAATTTTATAGAATTATTTCTATATATCCAGAAATCTTGATATTTTAAGAAAACATCTCTAACACATTTTTACATATAGATAAAAATTAGGGATTCAAAATTATACTATTATATAGCACATATAATTCTTAAAATTCATGACAACACTTAACTTACAAAACCATATGCATTTTCAAAAATCATAATTAACTATAAATATTTCCAAAAATTATAAAAATACTTTGAGTCTCTTATGACATACATATTAATGTCCAATAAAATTTTTAAGTTTAAATAAAATCAATAGGGTAAGATTTTAATAATACTATCTTGGATAAACAAAAATATTAGATTTACTAGTTACAAAAGCAAAATAAAAAGAAAGTTTAATAATGATTAGAAATAAAATTATGACATCACAAAACTTTCCAGAATATGAGTTAACATATATATGAATATGTTTTTAAATTTTTCAACCCAAATTAAAAATGTTTGCCCTTTAAAATCCTAGAACAAACTCGATAAAATTAATTTTTCAGCTTTTCTTAAGTGACAACTAATATGTATAAAAAGAGTTCTATAAAATCATAGGGAGTAAGTAAGATATAAATAAAAAACTTTCTAAAAATTAAATAGACATATGGAAAGACTTCTCATAAAAATTTTAGATCTTAACAAAATTTTTAACTCAAAATATCATAGATTGAATTTAAACCTAAGTATAGTAAAATATACTTATATTGAAAAACTAAGAGTTCTAAGAATTATCTTTTTCTTGAATCTTGAACAAACCTTTAGAGAACTTTTTGAAATCTTTGTAGACTACCACAATTATGAGAAAAAGAGAGGTGAAAGAAATATAAGAGGAAAGTAAATTGTGGTTACAAGATAGTACCATATTTATAGACTTATTATGAAGATAAAATATACTTAAGATATATATATATATATATATTTAAAGTTAATAATAATTACACCACTTACTTAATTTTATTCTTTTTATTATCTTTTGATCATGAAATTAATTAATTTCCACTATGTTCTTCCCCTTTTAAAAGTAGTACATACATAATACGTAGACAACATCATTTTTGCATTTAGTATCCATTTAATCAATATAATGAATGTACCTTTCAAATAGTTAATGCATTAAACCATACTATTTTTACACTTTTCAAAATTTATTTTGTTTTCTTATATTATTAATTAATTTCTTTTCCTTTAATAGCTAGTGGGATGTAAACTCATAACATGTTTTTCCAACTCCACAATTAACAAAGTAATAGTATACAAATGATAAAAATAGTCCTAATATAATTTATTTTCAACTTAGCAAAAGTTGTAAATTGTTCTTTTCTTTTTCTTCTTTTCTTTTCTCTTTTCTTTTCTTCTTTTTTTTTTGTTTAAGTTACTTTATTAAATCAAATATATATATATATAATATATATAATACTTAATCTATAATTTGGGCTAGAATTATTAGAAATTTTTAATTTAGGCTTTCTTGTATAAAGATAAGTGATTATTGGGCTAAAGCATTTAGAGACAAGCCATATTAACAATTTCAATTTAGATTCTCCTATTGGGCCAAATTTAGAACCTAATAGCAAACACAATTAATTAAGTCCATGCTATATTAATAATGGTAGTAGTTATATATGTCATATTATATATCTAATCAAACTTAAATACATAAATATATACTAACTATTCTATTATCATATATTTGAAAAAGAAAATCAATATTACTTAACAATTTAACATAATAAGAGGTTAATATAAAAATTAAAATACTCAACACATTAAACAATAATTATATGCATAAATTTGGAAATGCATATCTTTTTCTTTTTATTAGGCACATGTGGTTAAACTTGGCTTTCATGTGTATATTCCACTGCAATCATCTCCACAAAATTTGTTAGTGCATAACATTTTAATTTGTGTGATTAAATAATTTAAATAAACATAGTAAAATCTTAGGCTAAGTAACAAACTTGATATTACAAGTCTCCTGCACGTGAACACTTCACATGAACAGTTCTTTATTACTCATGGAAACTTTTAGATGTTTACAGTATAAAATACATAAATATCACATGTATATTATTAGAACATAATATAGAATTTATAGATAATAAATAGATAACACTTAAATCCAATAAATATTGTTTAAAATACCAAACAAAGAAACTACTTTTTAGGATATATTCCCAACATATCTATCTTCGAATTCTGGTTGGAGTAAGAAATGCCTTTCAAAAGTGGAACAATAGTACAGAAGTTCAAACAACCATGCATCATATTCTTCGAGTAGACATTCTATAATCTGAAGCATGCAGATCAATAATTTGAACTTTAAGCATATACATGTAGATTCATTCCCTAAATTCATGTAAGCCTATACGAGCCAACTAGTTAATAATCATGTTTATCTAAAAAATACACATTTTATCCCTAATAATAGGCATGAAAACAATTTAAATGTATGCATGCTTGCATCAATCGAACACATATCATAATTACAAAACAAGTATTGTATCAGATCAACAAGTCTGCATACGTGCACTATATGCATTTTATCCAACTCTTATAACTTTCACTTCAGTTTTCATTAAGTAGCAGACCATGATTTTATATACATGTCATTCTATAGACTTTAGTGCACATCATTGCTTCTATAAACAATTCTATCAAAGCTAGCAAACGTGTAAAACAATGACTAAAAGATACACTTTAAAAAAGTTGCATTACAATATGGTATTTATCACATATAACAGTTAAAGTAAGGCATCCATAATCTAGTACTAGTGTATGGTCACCTATTGACCCTAATAGTAACTAAATGGACTATGATTAGATTTAAACTTTAAGTTTAACTAGCCTAAAACTCATATTACACTTTGTTAGTCATAAAATAAAATAATTTAGTATACTACTACTTCTAGTATACGTACCTGTCTCCTCCTTTCTGATGCAACAGGAGAATCTGTTCTCACTTTTGAACCATAATATTTAAATAAAGTAATGGTACATGTGAAGGAATAGTTTACATTGGGAATAATTATTATTCAGTCAATTTTCCATGCCAAAAATGGTCATGCAAGGGCTCAAACAGGGACAAAAATATAATTGGTTGTTTACCATTTCTTTCTTTTGACCATACATAATATTCTAATCATGTAGCTCGTACGACATATCACAAAAACTATTTTTAAAATTCATAGATGTTTTGAAAAAGAATAAAATACTTTATAAAAGTTATGATGTGATAAGAATAATAACATTCACACAGCTCATACACATATATAAGATAATAAACAAATTTTTAAAAAACTAGATATAAGCTATCTTAGGTATCACTCCTAATACTAATTAAAAAAATACATTAAAGAAAGAGTAAATTTAGGAAGCCGAGTTCTTTTAAAATGGGATAAAATCAATTCAATTAACATAGTCAAAATTGCTTAATTTACTTCCAAAAAAAAAAAAAAAAATTGGACAATTGCCTCGGATAAGACTAGACTTGTGCATGCATGAGTCTCTTAGGGTTTTAGCTGTTTTTAAAGAGTCTTTAAAAGTATAGTTACTCCTCTCAACTATTACCCGTCTTCTCGGTTATAGGATTTCTTTGGCCTTCTAAAATCTATCTATTCCTCTTCTCAAAGTATTGATAATCTTAAGGTTTTAAATATCTAGTAAGAGGTAGAGCCTCAGTAGCTCAAATCTCTTCATGTAATACTCTTAAGCCTAGCCCCCTTCCAAGAATCCGGGACCAATTGTTCACGGTTTCTATACCTTCTAATTCTAAATTTCTCTTATTACTAAAAATGGTTTTCTATGATCCTTGGATGTCACTCAAAGTCATAGATGGTTTCTCTTTCAAACAAAGTACTCTCATTTCCTCGTCAAGAGCCTATCATTGGCTGTTAAAGGATCTATTATGCGGAGCTGTTCTTACACATGAGTTTCAAACATCTACTCCCCATATATACCATGGATTCCTTTCTTTAAATTAAGCTATTTCACTCAAAATCTGCAAAGACAAATCAGAAACTACCTGGTTTAGGGGTTAGCTACTAGGGAATTAACATGTTACTTAGTTAGGAAGTTTCAGCATGTAACAATATCCGGTTTTCCTTAATTTGGTACATGTAACTCACATTCTTATTCCCCTAAAAGGAGTTAGGGTATAGGACAAGGATATCTCAGCTTAAATACGACCTTTAATTCCTAAAATAGTACTACTCTGTTTTTTTTCTTTGCTTTTGCTCTGTTTTCTACTTTAATTATATTTAAGCTTAATCTATCACTAATCAGCACTTAATAAAAATTATTTTAATCAAATTCTGAGACTTACCTCAAAACACAGGAATATATAAATTAATGGAAAATTATCAAATTAGACCTTGACATTGCATTTTTATAAAGTTGCCCTAAATTTTTAACACTGGCCTATTAAACCTATCCCTCCGGCGGCATAAGCTGAATTTGGGAAAAGGAAATTGCAAACCTGTTCGTAAAGAGCAATGAATACAGTTCATTTCATGCTAAAATCCGTAAATAAAAGACTGGTAATAAATAAAAACTAAATGAGGAACATTGGCGATTTATTCTTTTGCTAACATATTTATAGTGATTCATTTGTATCCAGATTCTTTACAGTACATTTAATTTTGAGTGGTAAAGTGAAGAAAAAAAAAAAAAAAAAACTGATGCGTATAATTCTATATCTATAAATATGATATACATTGACAACAATTTGGAGATGTAATAAATGGTACTAGTTGACAAACTTTTTGAGAAGGCTTGAAACGTAATCTTAAACGCTCGAGACGATTTTCTTTCTTTGTATGTAAGAATAATGCTAGATATTTTTTCTTTCACTTTTTTTAATACTCTCCAGTTAATCTCGTTGACATATAGATTTTATTATTCATGAATATTTAAATAATGCAATAAACTATAATAGAATGCACATGACAAACAATGAGACTAAAAAAGTGGAGAAAAAGAAGTGCAACTAGCATTCATCTTGTATAAAATCTTTTTCAATTTTAAAATCATTCGCTAAATCTAACTATATGTATTGAGAATATTAATTTCATGTATTTTCCACCGTAATTAGGGCGATGCCATGAGCCGTTGTAAGTGTAACCATGTGATCTAATTTGTCCACGTGTCACTTTAGAGCAAGATATTCTTTTGGAAATTTTTCTCCGAGTCTCCAACCGAATTTTATAAATGAATATGATAACCTTAATATAATATTAACTCCACCCGGAAAAAAACAAAAAAAAAAACAAAAAAGAGAGAGAGAGCTAGAGATTATAATTGGAAAAACTATGTGGTACTTTTTACAATTGTAATTGAATATTTCTGCCTAAAACAACTGAAATTTACAAGCCACCCCAAGATATCAGAATAAATTTGTAACTTTTTACCAGCCATTTGGATACGCCAGGAGTAGTAAGTTTGATATTGCATCCCATAAATTGTAGGAGTATTTTGGACTTTTTAAAGCAAATAGCATTGTTATAAATATTATTTTTCAGAATAATATAAAGAAAATATATGAATAAATTAATAATTGTCACAGTACCTAGTTTTTGCATAAGTACCCCTCAAAGCCTTGCAATTCTCTCAAAGAATGGCTTGAGAAAGAGAGAAAAAGAGACAAAATTGATATATTTGGTCAGTTTCGTTGTGTTGCCACTGCTACACACCTCGGCCCACGCACCAGCCAGCGTCGAAAGTTTGGCAAATATAAAGCCAACACCACCGATCCCGCCACGTTTCGACATCGGACGAAGTCGCAGCGGCCCCTTGAAGATTCTGCCTATGACGAGGTTTTTCGATCACTGGCACAATGTCTGACCTCCGTTTTCAACACCTCCATCGTGTGTGGTCTTCTTTCATCGTCACTAACCACCTCCAAGTAGTTGCACGTTAAAATTCATCTCCGATAAATTTTTACCATTTTTACCGTTTTTACCAATTATGTAAAAAATGATATTTTCGTCAATTTTTAGTTAGGTAATTATTTTATCAATATATAAGATGAAAAAAAGTTAAAAATCATGAATAATTATGGTTAGTAGAAGTAAAAAGGGTATCTGATAATGCGATAATCTATAAATAGAGAAATGTGGTATTTGTCTAATTTAGAAAAAAAAGTGAGATTTCTACAAAACTGAATAGTGTTAGACTAGAGCTTGCTACTATTCAGATATAGGTCTTGGGCTGAGATTAGAAAATAGTTACTTTCTGAATTATTATTGCAAAAAAGACATTTTTTACGAATAATTAGTGAATTTGATACTTTTTCAAATATTTTCAGAAGTACTATTTTTCTAAAATAATTTTCTTATAATGATAATCCTGAAATATTTTAGTAAAGTAATATTTTTTCCAATAGTTAGCAAAACGATATTTTTCTAAATACTTTGCAAAATGTGGATATTTTTAAATTAATTTCAAAAGATATATTTTTGTAATTCTCGGATTTAGAGCCCGTTTAAGGCTCGGAATCTGAAAATTTAATTCTGATTTCAAATTTGAATTTAGTGAGGTCGAAAAACGAATTTTGATATATAATATCGCTATGTTTCAAAATGACACAATTTCTAAGACTCAAAAATAGTATCGTTTTGCGTCTCATATGGCGGGTCTCGCACTAGGATCTACTTTTAGCAAAGTATATAAATGTTTTAGCATTTTTAGGTACTCTAAATTCAGTGGAGAGCTCTATTTCTCTATTTGAAACTCCAATGAAAAAGTCACTTTTTCAAGTGAGTTTACTGAATCCTAAAATAGCTATTTGAACATCCAAATGACCAATGTAAATTTCTCTGTGTCTTTAGCTTAGTATAACTATCATATTGAGGTAAGGATTTAATTACATGATTTTATATCTATTTTGATTATCCACGATGATTTGACAAATTGTTGAAAATTATTGGATTATACTAGGATTGGACTGTGTGAATTATTTTACATATTTTTATATTGTGATTATAGGGTAAAATAGTGGTATGCATTCTATGTTACAGTAAATCCCAGAATAATGCCAAAATAGATTTTAAAACATGATTTGATTCATGGATGCATGGTTATTGTGAATTGTTACATGTTGTACATACTATATGATCACACACTTGAGTTCTATTATTACATCATGATAATTTAGATCGCTGGCGAGTTGCTACAGTACTAGGTAAAAGACCTAGGCCCTTGTACAGGTTTTTAATTGACGCACCTACGTGTAGTATCAGGATGTTGGGTACCTTTGCTACAAAGGTATTACAGGGCCATGATGGGAGGATGAGAACTTACTCATATACATGGTTGATTTATGATATGTACAATTATGTAGATTTGATTTTGGTTTTGAATACATAATTATTCAGGATACCAATTATTTTATAAACTTGGTTTATAAATAGATTTTGAAAAAAACATTAACCATGCAGGTTTAGTAAAATTGTATTTATTCAAAAAGGTAATTGAATTTGTACTGAACATGTGAATGCTCACCCATCGTACTTCTTCTACTTTCAGGTGTATGTCTAATTAAGATAGTAATCCCAGTGATCAGATAAACTGCATAACTTATACAAACAGTTCTACTCTAATCCTTGGTTGGTGTTCACACTTTTTTATCATTCTTTCCTTGTTCAGTTATTTAGCCAAGATTAGTAAGTAGATGTATGAGGATGATTTTATTGTTAAATTGAATATTTAAAAGAATAAGTAATTTTATGTAACATATTTTAGATATTGCACTAAATATTTCAGTTAAACACAATTTATCAAAATTTATGACTTCTCAACAAGTTCTAAAAGAGATATCTGAAATTTTCTTAAACTTTGATGAGTATTTCTTTTATAAAATTAAAACTAATAAGTATTTTAATGAATAAAGAATTTATAATGATTTGACGATCAAAACGAAATTATCTAATATCTTATTTTTCTTAAATTCTGTAAAATTAATATTTTATCATATTTTCACTTAAAATTATTAAAATTGACGGTTTTCGATTTTAGGTACAATATATGTGCTAAATTTCATTGGTATTAATTGCATGCATGCCCAATTACTCAAATTGAATGTCAATCAAATCATTTTCATGACTTGTTTTCTCCATTATAGTAGCATCCGACGTCGGTGGTCAGACCATTTGCATGCCACGAAAATGAAAATAATAAATATTAATGTTGATTGGTTGAATTCATATTAATAATGATAATAATAATTTTTCCTTAGTCAAGACTTTGTTCTATGGATTGATAAAAATGGAGAGAGATTCTCTCTCTGCTATTATTTTCATGGAAAATGGGTCTTTTCAGGAAAAATTATTGAAGAGTAAAATATTCTAATGGAACAAACTGCAAACTATTAATTATAAAGTAGATTGCATAGGATTTTATTAAAGAGAAATATATAATTAATAGAAGACTTGAAATGTGAGCCCTCCAAAAAAGAAAAAAATAAACTAATAATGAGAAAAAGAAATGTTAGGCCTCGAAGCTCAAAGTCAAAACTGCACATGAGTTGGGCATGGGATTCGCATTTGACATTGTCTGAGATTTATTAATTCTAAATTTCTATCGATTTTATTTTCAACTACACACATTAAATTAGCTTTATTATTGAAGCTAAATATATATATGCCTTACAATTTTCATTTAGCAAGAATACTAATTTTTATTTTTTATTTTTTCAATGCATAGAGTCCACCTCTGCCTCTCATTGACTCTAGGCAAGAATAATTTATTGAACAAGAAAAAAAAATACGAAAGTTCAAAGTAAGCAATACAACCGAATCGGAAATCAACAACCGAAAATGGAAAGCAACGACCAACAAACTGTGCTTCGTTAAACTCTTGTCACGTAGAACCAAGGGAAAAAACCTTACCAGGTACGGGAGTACATAAGAGGAAATGGTAGTAAGATAATATTGACATCATGTCTATATCAACCATTCTATAAATAAAATCGTGAGAAATACCTCTAGCAACTATGCAAAGACTGCACACAGAAGCAAAGTTTATTAGTAGCACTAGTCACTTCGGAAAAATAAGGGAAACTTTGATGAAAAATATAGAAAGACTATGACGCCACTTATCTCGAATCCTCCAATAAGCCGACAAAAGCTTTTTTTTTATATTAATCTTTATAACATATATAAAGAATTTCATTCTATCGAGCATAATACCAACCTTTATCCCAAGCAATACTAAGGCCATCAATGTGACTACTAACAATTCCGCTTCGAAAGCAAAATCCTTAAGTATCTTTTGGTTAGAAGAAATAAAAATGAAGGTAACAATGTCAATAATAGTAGTACAAATAAGAATATAAAGGAATAAAGTATAAATTGATGCAATTGTTCGGTTAAAATTTTGTATTAACTATGGAAGGGAAATGATTAAATTGTTTTCTTTACAAAAATAATCATAATTATTGAATTAATATATAGTGTTTAAGTCAAAAAAAAATTAGGAGAGAGGTAGAAAGGACATATATATAGAGTGTGAAAAGAAATAGAGTGGGTAAGGAAGGGGGAGCGACGAGAGAAGTAGAAAAGAGAAAATACAAAGAGCGAAGATAGAAAACATAGGGATAAGTAGGAGAGAAAAAGTGCTGATGTTAAGAAACGGAAGAGAAAATAACGAAAGAGAAAGTATCGAAAGGAAAAAAAAAAAGTATCCTAACATAGAAGAGATAGAAAATGAAAAGAGAGAGAGAGAAAGATGACAGTAACGAAAGAGGAGAAAGAAAGTAAAGAGAGGAAAGAGAAAGTGGTAAAAGAGATATAGAGAAAAATATAAGAGAAAGTTAAGTAAGTGGTAATAAAATTAAACTGAAGAGTGAAAATAAGAAAAAACAACAAACCATGGAATAGAATAATCATTCCTTCCAACTATGGAATAATAGATTCACCAAAATCAGGGAAAATCCATTCCAGAAGAATATGGTATTACATTTTAAGATTAACTAACCAAAGGAATAAAATCCACTCCAAAAAACACTAAAGTTTCTAACCGATTTTAAGATGGATTATCAAGTTTTCTATCCCTAATATATTGAATACCAAAATTTACGGTAAGTTGAATCAATACTCACATACGGTTCTACAAGAAGAAGAAGGTCATGCCTAATTGTTTAATATACTTGTCAAAGAGTCTTAATCTTTTTATCGCCCACACCACAATAGAGGACATCCATTAAGATGGATTATAGTTTTTCTAGCCCCATAAACATAAGACACTTGTCTAGCCGAGGCTTTAGGCTTCGTAGAATTCTTTCTCAACTCTAGCTTGTCCTAGGCATTAGAGACCACATGCATAATCCATCTTTTTCATTTTCTTAGAACTATCTCTAGGTCAAATGATCAGATGAATAACAATGAAAAATCCATTTAGTACCGACAATAGGAGTTGGAGGAATAGTCATGATTCACCATCCCTGGAAACATTACAGGAAATAAAAGCTTTAAAACACATATTAAAATTTGTACGTAGCAGAAGAATTACTCGGTAGCACGAGACCTGAGTTCAAGGAAGCTCACAGGAAGTCTTGCTATTGACTTGAAAACACGATTCGATTTACTATTAAAATTTGCAGCATATTGTAAGCACCTATTTGAAAACTCCTACGCCAACATTCTGATAGCGACCTATTCTCTTTCAGTGGAATGAATAATTATAGCTTTTCTCTCTCTAGAATTTTCTCCAAATTTAAATTTGTTTAGGCAAGAGCATTCTTCACATGATTTTGTTTAGTATACTCTATGTACACTAAATTTTCTATTCCAAGTCAATACTTTGGTGATTTTAGACTCATCACTCCCGATTGAAAAAAAAAAAAAGACCTATAATATTTATTACAGATAATAATACCCAACTTCTATCCTTTTTGAATGTGAATAATATTTAGACTAGGTATAAAATTATGCCTATTATACATAACCCTTTATGTAAACAATGTTCAGACTACATGTATAATTATGCATGTCTACTACACATAACTTTTTATGTAAATAATTCTATTATCGAAAACTACTCTTGGATCTTTAGGATGTTTCACATCTGATATAAATAATCTTTTGTTACGAATACGATATGAAATAGATAATAAGCAAAATATCTTTCGTTGAACTCAATTGTAATAATAAGCAAAATGCCTTTCGTTGAAGTCAATTATTATTACAAGATCTCATATAATTTTAGGGCACATATCCAAAAAAATATAAATAAAAAAAATGGTAAGTTACAATGTCAAATAGGAATTTATAAAACTTATAAGGTCCAAATAAATACGGTCTTAATAGAAAATTCACTAAGTTACTATTTATTATCCACTTTAAACATTCAATTATTTACCAATAATTATTTATTTATTTATCCATTTAATTTACAACTAAGCATAATCCCTAACTTACTACACTATTACAAACACATGCATATACAAATATAAAAAATAATATTTTCTCAAAAAGTAAAAATAAAAAAAATAAAGTAAACATATTGTTTTTGGGGGTTTTCTAATTTTTAGGATAGATTAGCAGTAATTAAGTACAAGCATTCTAAGGATTAAACTAGCTTATCTAAACTACAAGTAGTACCGAACAAACGACACAACTCAAGAAAAATGATGTGTAGTCCAACAAAAACTATATACAGCTCAACTTCAACTATGCATTATTTTAGCGGATATAGACTACATGTCAATTAACTGCTATGTCTTTTATGTACAAACTACCAACTTCAATTACATGCTGCTTCAAAGCCTCTAGAAGCTTTCGGAAGTCTCCAGCTTGTAGTCTAAGCTCTTGAGCACTTTAAAAGTCAAGTAGCCCTATGTTTCTAGAAAGCTCTGGCACCTTCCTACTTAGGATTCAAGCTCTTGATGTATAAGAACTTGCAAGCCAAGTACTTGTAGTTGCAAGTTCTTCTACCCTAAATACTTTCACATTAAGATAAGCTAGTCACTAGGGTGCTACACCTCATTCCCTTGTAGCTAAGTTATCTTGCCTTTCACGGCATAAATTGCCTATAAATAGCAGTACACTCCTCACTTGTAAGGAGGACAATTTAATAAGACAATTTTACTATCAATAATATTTCTCTCTTTAATTTTTTACTCTTTTGTTCTCTCTCTTTTGCTTTGTGTTCATCCGTGGCTATACCACCAACGCAACTACCATCATTATAACCACACTCCTTCCATTTAATCACTAACACTATCTCTTGGTTTTTACTCAAACCATGGCTATACATCTCTAACGCCATCATTCTTTCTCTCCATCAACTTCTCGGTTGTGAGCATATGTACTTGGATCCTTTTGTTTTTATTATAACCCATTTGATCTCTTGTTCTTGATCCAACCCATAGCCCAATAGCTTCATATTCTCACCATCTTATCTCATCATTTTCTTTAAGCAAAGCTTAACATATCATCTTGTACTTATCTTGCCATCGTGTGCAGACCGTGGTAACCTTTTTACGACTTTCATCTCATACTTCTCATACATATATATACTTGTGTCTCCATTATTCTCTCTTTGTATATTTATATATTTATCAATAGTCCTTCATATATGTTCATGCATGTATAAACTTGATGGAAAGAAAGGCAATTCCATATCCAAATGACTATACCAGTCCTCAGGCAATTCCATATCCAAATGACTATACCAGTCCTCATTTCAAGAAATTTGATGGAAAGAAAGGTAATACTAGAGAATATGTCATTGGTTTCTTGGATGACCTTGGAATCTACGTCGATGACCATGAATTACGATTGAGAGAATTTTCAAAATCTCTTACCAATCAAGCATATTCATGGTTCGTTAATCTACCAATAGGCAGTCTCAGTATGTGGAAAGAATTGGTAGTAACATTATGTACCAAAAGCTAAGCTTATCTGATCTCTCTAGTATAACACAAAAGGAAAATAAATCACTCACAATCTATGCAAATAAGTTCAAAGAAAGAGCTTTGTACTGCGAAGAAATCATCTTGGAGAGTGAAATCATCTGAATGTGCGTCAAAGGCATGTGAGCAGAGTACCAGATTTATGTTCAGAACCATATCAACTCAAATTTTGCCAAATTGATGCTAAGAGTAATCTTCACAGAAGAAACACTTAGGGGCTGTTATATATTTCTTTATGATTCCAAAATAAATAAATAAATAAATAAAAATCATGCAATATGCCTAAGTTATCAACATGACAAGAATCATATGATAAGTCAGAGTTATCGACAAACATGATTTCTCAAAATTAAAAAAAAAAAAAACGACAAAAACATGTGATACACCTGAGCTATCAATATGAAAAAACTTATATGATATGTCAAAGCTATAAAAAAAAATGATTTCTCTAACAAAAAAAAATCATTCAATACGTCCAAACTATCAATATGACAAGAATCATATGATAAGCTAGAGCTATCAAAAAATATGATTTCTCCAAGAAAAAAAAATCAAAATTATATGATACATCCGAGTTATCAATATGGCAAGAGTCAAATGATAGGCCAAAGCTATTGACAGATATTATTTCTCTAAAAGAATAAAAATAAATATAAACAAAAATAAATATAAACAAAAATAAAAATCATTTGATATGCCATAGCTATCAATATGATAAGAATTATATAATAAGCTAAAACTATCAACAGTATAATTTTTCTGAAATAAAAATCATTCGATTAGTCAAAGCTATCAACAAATCTGACAAGAATCATATGATACACCAAAACCATCAATAATATATGACCACTCCTTGTATACTTTCCTGTGGCTTAATTATATAATGGTTTCTTGCCTAATTCAATCATCAAGAATATTTTTGACATATTCGATTATATTCGATTTTATGCTGTAGCAGGAATTGTAATTATTTTGGAATACACTTATTTATTTCCGTCCCTTACATTTTATCTATATACTATTCTATATTGGAAATTCATACCAACTTGGACTTCATGAACTGGAACTTGCGACTCTATATGAGACATCAACACAGATACATAAGCAACTCAGCTGTAGAGATCTTCTCTAGGGTTGAAAGAAATATATTTGGAGAAACTATCAACGAGCTCCTTCAGTTATCAAATTCAGGAAGAATCAAGATCAAGCTCGATGAGCTATAGTAAATGATCACATCCGCTAAAGCTCAGGGGACTTAATGTTTTAGAGTTTTTCTAATTTTCAGGATTAATTCAAAGACATAGATTCGTGATAATTAAGCAAAAGATTTCCAAAAATTAAGTTTGCTTACCTAAGTTATATGTAGTACGGGACAAACAACACAACTCAAGAAAAATAACGTGTAATCTAACAAAAACTACATGTAGCTCAACTTCAACTACGTGTCATTTTAGCATGGATATAGACTAAATGTCATTTAACTACCATAACTTCTATGTACAAGCTACCAACTTCAAATACATACTACTTCAAAGTTTCTAGAAGCATTTGGAAGTCTCCAACTTATAGCCTAAGCTCTCGTAGCTCAAGCACTTCAAAAGTTTCTAGAAGCATTTGGAAGTCTCCAACTTATAGTCTAAGCTCTTTGTAGCTCAAGCACTTCAAAAGACAAGTAACCCTATGTTTCTAGAAAGCTTCGGTCCTTTCAACTTACGATTCAAGCTCTTGATGCATAGCTGTTTGTAAGCCAAGTACTTATGGTTGTAAGCTCTTCTATCCTAAGTACTTGCACATTAAAACAAGCTAGCCACTAGGATGCCAACACCTCATCCTCTTGTAGCTTAAGTTATCTTACTTTTCAAGGTATAAATTGCCTATAAATAGGGGTACACCCCTCACTTGTAAGGAGGAAAATTTAATAAGCAAATTTTACTATCAATAATATTTCTCTCTTTAATTCCTTGGTCTTGTGTTCTCACTCTTTTGCTTTGTATTCATTCGAGGCTATACCACCAACACAATTATCATTATTATCACTATACTTCTTCCATTTAATCACCAATGCTACCTCTAGGTTTCCGCTTAAACCATGGCTACAAATCTCTAACGCCATCATTCTTTCTCTCCATCAACTTCTCGGTTGTGAGCATGCGTACTTAGGTTCTTTGCTTTCATTATAACTCATTTGATCTCTTGTACCTCATCCAATTCGTGGCCCAATCGCTCTATATTCTCACCATCTTATCACATCATTTCCTTCAAGCTAAGCCTAACGTATCACCTAGTTCTTATCTTGCCATCGTGTGCAGCCTTTTGACCACTTTCATCTCATCCTTCTCGTACATATATATAGCTTGTGTCTCCATTATTTTCTCTTTGTATATTTATATATTTATCAATAGTCCTTCATATGTTCATGCATGTATAAACTTGGTCACCAAGTTCCTAGTATTTGTATAAATACACGTACTTTCATATAACTTTAGATATCAACACCCTTTTATACATATCATTTCTTAGGCCTTTCTATATCTATCTATATATTCTAAGCCCATTATTCTCTTTCATATCATTTTCTCATTATCTAATTACTTTTTTAATCATCTTTCTATTATTTAATTATTTTTATACTATCTTTTTCTACACATATTTTTTTAACTTGTTTCATAAATTATTTTTTATACAAGCTTTAATATTTGCATTTTAATGATCTGTGAGTACCGAGCTACTTTCCTCAAACTCTATGCCTGATATGTGGTACAAGTTCAGGATTATGTTCTATCAGTATCTTTTACTAATATTTTATTTATTATTTTATCTAACTTCTTATTGACTTATTGTTGATACTATGGTCAGTTTACTCGTCTCTATCAACTAGACCTCTTAATCATTATTACATTATTATATTATTGTTGTCTCCTAAATCTGTTATCCAAGTAACTGCCTACGTACAAGGCATTATATGAAGTATTGTTGCTTATTACAACTACTTATCAGGATTTCGACACGTAATGACAGTGTTGTGATAATACTTATGTCTTTAATTTTATTACGTCATTATTATTATCATTATTATTATTATTATATCGTAAGTATGTTATCCTTACAACTGCTAACATGGCAAAGGCACTGTAGAAAGTGTCATTTTCTATATCAACTGCCTACCAGGACTTCGAAACGTAGATAGTATTATGATAATTCTTATACCTATACACACTAAGTGAGTCATTTATACAATCACCAACGTGGCAAGGGCACTATGGAAAGTGTCGTTTTCTATCTCGACCATCCTTTAAAACAAAATTAATATATTCATTTTGATCAATTAACCACATTAACATATACTCAAAATTAACATATATACACCCAAAATCATATATTAAAAATCAAAAAATATCCAACTTCAACATATACCTATATTAAACACATATTCAAAATTAGTTCCAAAATAACAGCACAACAACTCAAGAAAAAATTTGTTGTATGACAATTCTTTAACTAAAATAAAAAATATATATATTTCTATTTTTATCTTTGTGTACTTTCTTTCCGAGAAACAAATCACACTAGCCCTCTTCAAAACTTTCTCCGAATCCCCCACTCCAAGAACCCATATCTAATTTCCACAAATATTTCATACGACTATTTGTCTTTAAACAAAATAAGTAAAGTTGTAAGCTCATGATCTTTATACTTTATAAATATATACGTGTATATAAAATTCTATAAACCCTAAATACCTTCCTATTTCCTAATTTAAACTATCAATATATAAAAGCTTATGGATATTAATGAAAGCTTTGTTTATGTTCTCCTCAACCATTCAATAAATCAAGCCAAAACAAATCATAATAATTACTATCCAATAATAAGTAATAATTACTATTTGAAGTAACGTAATTTTTTTAATAAAACTAATGTTTAGGTATTAAAAATAATAAAAAATAATAATATACTGTACTAGAGAGAGGGTGGAGCAGGAGAGAACGACCAACGGGGAGAGAATGTCATAGGAGGGCAGCACCAGAGGAGAGCCACAGACAGAGAACTAGACAAGGACAGTGGAGAGAGAGAGAGAGAGAGAGAGAGAGAGAGAGAGATGGTTTTTTAAGAGAGCAAGCGATTAGGGAAGACGAGGGTGTGAGGATTGAAGGGCTTTATAAGCTCAGTACTAAGGACAAAGTCCTCGATAAAGATATATAAGCTCAAGACGACACCGTTTGGCTGTGGCACTTTTTTTTAAAAAAAGGTCAAAGTAGTTCCGATGACAATATCCTCGATACTACATTTAATAGTTTCTGTGAAAATTTAAAAAAAAATTGGTACAAGGGCCAATATTTTGCACCTGGCCGATGGAATTCCTCCAATATTATTACCGAATACATTGTCCTCAGTACTACTAATTTTTTATAAAAGAAATTTTTCAAAAAAAAAAATTACAACTCCTGCGAAAACACAGGGGCAGCTCCCATGCACCTGGCACACTTTTACTATCGACATAGTCCTCAATAGTACTAATTGTTAGAAAATAGGCCATTTATTGGAAATGGTAATTTGGGCTTAAGTGGGCTTGAGAGCTGGTATGTGTAGTAAAGCCCAAAATTAAAGTTGTAATCTCATTTTTATTAGCCAATTTGGAGCATGAATTAGAGTAGGACCCACCTTGTGAAAGTGCAAAGTCTTGGCATAATCTTATTCTACTTTATGAGTAGATTAAATTGATATATCATATATCCAAATTGGAGCTTGGGTGAATAAGAAATTAATGCTCAAAGTATACTTGTTGGTATTGGAAAATAGAGGAAGAAAGATAGAAAAGCTTGTCCCACATTGGTTGCGAAGTTTTCAAACTTGTGCTTTATATAGAGTTACATTTTTCATAAGTGTAACTATGTGTAATTAAGATGCTCTCTCAGGTGCGCGCTGAGGGTGTAAATCTTCCAGCTTATGCTGGAATTTGCATGGGCTCATGTGTGCCTGGACCAACAGACACGAATGTCGGCCCGAAATCTTGGACTCCTGTAAAGCCAACCTTTTGCTGCGGGTTTTTCTCTATTTTTTCTATTTTCTGCTTCTTGAAGAATGTTTGAAACTGATGGCATTGAAAGATTTGGCTATTAGCTCAAAAAACTGCTATTTTAATTGAATAGAATACGTTCAATTTCTGGCCAGCAGAGGATGAAAGAGTAACAGCCAAGTTATTGGCATTATGGAGCATTAGTGCTGGTTTAGTAACCTCTCTTTTTACCAGCTATATAAGCATATCTTTTCCATCTTTTTTCAATACATTCAAAAGCTCACAGCTTCGTTTTCCTTTCAATGTTCTCCCTACCAGCTTCCTTTCTTTTATGTCTTAGCATTTAGTTTCTAGTTCTGGTTAGTTTCACTGATAATCTAGTTCTAAAAATCCTTGAGTGAAAAGAGTTTACAAGTTAAGATTCCAGTTCGTAAGAGTACAGGTGTTAGTGCTTCACCTGCTGCTTTTAGTCATTGTATCCTGGGAAACTGATGCTTAATAAAGTCCTCAAGCATTCTGGTGGAAGGAGCGAATCAGTTTTAAGAACACTGTAATCTACATAGGCCTCGACGGTAACTAGTGTTTCCGAAGTGCTACTAAGATTTTACTAAAAATTGGAGCAAACTTTTGGTAACTTTATATATTTGTCTTAAAGTTTATTATAAAGTTTGCTATATACATTTGTAACTTTATAAATTGCATGTTAATTATTTCCTATACTAATTTAATCAAATTTTACTATCCTAGGCGAGGTTCCCTTTTTGAGGAGCAATAGATAGGGCTTTCATGTGCTAGCTATTAGTATCCCAGTTACTACCCTTATTTATTGTAGTGGAATATCTACAAGAGGTATATATAAAATTGACATGTGAATCTAATATGTTATTATGAGAATCATCACGCTCCTCATTGTATTTTCTACTGCGTTGTTTTTTAAAATACTACCAACTACTAATTTTTCATAGTTTTTCCAATAGAATGGACAAATGAAATTAATATATTGAAACTTATTAGCCGAATTAATGTGTGACACTACATATTGAAGGGTACCAATTTTGAAGCAAACCTCAAAAGCTTTGCATATTTATCATTTCCACATTTGTTGATCCATTTGTTGGGCAATTTCTAATACACGTACCTCAAGTATACAGGTCACAATAAGTAATACAGTAAGTAAGAGAGTGTCGATCCTATTAGGAGCACACGATTCACAAATGCTAAGTACTAACTGAAACTAGCTTCTAATTTATCCAAACAATAATAACTGATGATTTTGAATAAAAATTAAAAAGTGAATAACAATATAGAAAGCAAGAAAGAAAACCAAAACTAAGCAACCAAGGAATGTTTTCAAAGTAATAATAAGGGACCTAGCGATGCATTCTACCCTCTAACTCCTCTAACTACTAGTTTTCCATATAATATAGTTATCCATTTAGAATTGACAACCAAGAATTCTAATATATTCACAAACTCCTTTTCAAGACATAAGTGAAAAATCTAGATGAGTTAATATTACTCCTAATATAAATTGACTAGATTCACTAAGTTTGGTAATTCTTATATAAGGTTGCATAAGATACATAGGTATATTTCAATCCTATGCAAATTCACCCCACACTAGCCAATCTTATGTTATTCAACCTATATCCAAACCTAAATTCTCCTTCCCAAGTTCATATAGGTTTCACACAACAAATCTATTTTGTATCCAGATAAATAGATGCATTAAGCAAAAAGTAGAATAATTAACTCATTAATGGAAATCAAGAGAAAATGAGGGAAACAAAGTAAATGAATTACATTAGAAGTTTAATTACATCCCTTGCAATGGAATTTAGCTCATGTTCATACAAAATAATTCACAACAAATAGCTTTGCTTTGTTGTCAACTCTTAGTGTGTGTGTGTATGTGTAATTAATGTTCACATTTAACTCTTCATACTCAGATTATTTAATACAAAGTTAAGATATACATTAAGAACTTTTCAATAAAAGTGATGTAGTCATCTCATAAGACCGCTTTTCATGTCAATCTCCACTAATATGGAATAACACTTAATCGAAGATTAATAGGTCTTTTAATGGGCTTGTAATTCAAAGCTTAGGTACGGGTACATAGAATAGTATCATCTAGAATTATTCACATTATAGATGCCCTTTTGCCTAATAAATACAATTCTCTCAAGCATACCATAATACTTTCCTCCAAACTTAGTTTTTAACTCATTTTCTCCTTTTTTTTAGAACAATCAATTACCAATTGGTAGACAAATTTCTTCCATCAAAAATATTTTGCCTTCTCGTTCTTCAAAAGCTTATCATACTTCATCGTAAGTTCAAAACTCACTTTTATGCATATATAGTATGAAGTAAGGCAATTTGGGAGATTATTTATTGGTTAGGAGTTTATAGGCCTCAAAAAATGAAAAGGGTCAGGAATTTTATTCCAAGGAGATGGCTAAGGATATTACATTTATAGGTGGCTTGATAGACTTAACGGGTCCAAAATAGCATACATCATTTCTTTAATTTTCATGCTACCTAAGATTCTGCCTCAATTGACAATTAAATAAGTTCTAAGACGACATGAGACTAAATGTTTTTCTAAGCTACATGCATAAAGCTACTCTAAGTAATTCAAAGTTAAATACTCAAAACTATGTACAAAATATGTTCAAGAGTTATTTACAAAGCAAAACCACAAAAAAATTAAGCACACAAATAATTATGATACTAATATTTCCAAAGAGTTATTTCACATAAACTCTCAGTTATATCATCGACTGTTAATCTCCGACAAAAGCTCCAAACTACTCATAATCAACCAACTAAAAAACAGATAAACACATACTATGAAAGAAAGAAAGACACCAAATAAAAATAAAACAAAGGGAAACAGTTAAAAGTTTAACCAATTAAAATACTCAAGAAGACAAAACAGGTAAGTGTTAGACACTTCCCCTAAACTTAAAATGTGCATTGTCCCAAATACAAAGAATATGAAATAACAAGGAGGAATAAACACTTACCTAATTGGAAGTCGCTTAGTTGTCTTCCAAGGAGCGGTGGTTGCAAACTTGATCACTTTCGGCTAACTATAGTGGCAGTGATAGTCCCATACAAGGGTAAGTTTTTTTTTTAAGCCGGGGGGCAACCGAACAACAAAAAAGGGGGAAAAGGGGCCAACGCCCTGGCCTGGGGCCCAAAATGGGGCCAAAACAAAAAAAACTGGCGCTGGAACAACAAAGTTCCGAATTTAAGGCCCCAAAAAGGCAACCGGCAAAAATTTGAACCCCCGGAACGCCAAAAAGAAAACAACCCTCCAAATTTTCCGCAAACAAAGCCCCTCAACAAAAACCCCAACAACTGGCCTCAAAAAAAAAAAACCAAAAAAACTTCAAAATATACTTCCCTCTTTATTAAAAATCTTAGGTTGCCTCCCAAGTAGTGCTTATTTAACGTCCCTAGCTTGGCATTGCCGCTCATCATGACGGATTGGGCGAGGAAATAGATGATTTAGCTCGATCAAGATCTCTTCCTAGGTAATCCTTGAGTTTTTGAATGTTCACCTTGATTCTTCTAGTTGCACCACATAGAGACACATTAGTTTCTTTGAATAACTCCGACAATCTTACCTTGAGCTTTTCCGAGAAGAGTTTTAGATAAGATGAACCAAGCACACCTCTTAGTCCTGGTTCAAAGTGATAATTATCATGCTTCTTCTTCTTTATCTTTCACTTCCTTGTATCCTTGTTGTAAGACTTGTGATAACTGGAGGAGGAGAGTGAAGGTTCTATGACTCTAATTGGAGGATTGGACTTAGGAGAATGCAATGGGGTTTCCATAGCATTGGTATTCACTCTAGCCTTCTCTGTCACTTTATCAATGGGATGAATGATAGAGCTCTCATGACTGATTAATGGAGCTTCCTTTAATGAATTGTCTTCAATATTCTGCTTCACCAAGTCCACTCTATAACAGTCATGCCTCTTTAAACATATTGAAGGATATTACTCAGTCCTCCATCCTCATGGTAAGTTCTCCTTTATACAAATCAATGACTATACTCACAGTTGCTAAGAATGGTCTTCCAAGGATAATTGGAAGATTTTCATCTTCCTCCAAATTAAGAACAATGAAATCAGTGGGGAAGAGCAAGTTATCCACCTTTACAAGCACACTTTTAATGATTCCCCTTGGATACTTGATAGACCTATCCATAGATTGAAGTATTGCTATGGTTGGTCATGCTTCACCTAAACAAAGTTTTCGAAATATAGAGAATGGCATTAAATTGACACTAATTTCTAAATCACACAATGCCTTACTGAAGAAACGATCACTAATTATGTAAGGAATGGTGAAGCTTCCCGGATCCTCAAGCTTAAGAGAAAGCTTGTTTTGAAGAATTGCACTATATTCCTTATGAGAGCAGTAGTCTTATATTCCTCTAATCTCCTTTTCTTAGAAAAGATCTCCTTCATAAACTTTACATAGCTCAGCATTTGCTCAAATGTCTCGGTGAAAGAAATGTTGATGTCTAATTATTTGAACACTTTCAAGAACTTAGAGAATTATTAGTCAAGCTTCTTCTTTTGAAACCGTTGGGAATGGTAGTGATGGATTATAAGGACATTGCTTTGATGTTGAAGGACTATCAGCATTTACCTCTTCAATTATCTTCTATCTATCATTCCTTTTAGCTCATTCTTCCACAATAACTTCTTCAACAACTGGCTTGGATGATAAAGTAGGCTTGTCAACAATTTTCACTCTAAGTTATGTCTCCAAGGTTCTCATAGTGGCCGCTTGATTTTGGAGGTTAGCTTCATTCTTTGCAATGTACTGTATGAGTATCTCCTCTATAGATGGCTTCTTCTCTTATGGTGGTTGCTCTTGATTCTGAAATCCTTGATGTTGCATTGATCATGTGTTAGAATTATGCCCTTGTTGACTTTGGTTACTCCAAGAGAAATTTGGATGATTTCTCTATCCCAGATTGTAAGAGTTGGAGTAAGGATTACTGCGTTGATGTTGGCTGTTGTTCCCTACAAAGTGAGCTGACTCCATAGTCAAAGGGCAATAAGAGCTCAAGTGGTTGTCATCACATTGCTCACAAAGTTCAGTTGGACTTTGGATTGCATGCACTCTATAGATTGCCATAGAATCGACGTTCTTAGTCATTGACTCCAAGTTCTTTGTCAATATATTAAGCCGCCAATGAAGAAATAGCTTCAGTCTCATTGATAATAGCGGTTCTTCTTGGATTGACACACTCAGAAGACTATTGGTAATTATTCGCCACTATTTCCTCCAATAACTCAAATGCAGTATCCATAGATTAATGCACCACCGGCTACTACATCTATAATGGTCCTTAAATGGCTCATCAACCCATTATAGAATGTTTGAACATGAAGTCACTTTGGTATCCCGTAGTATAGACACTTCCTTATTAACTCCTTATAGCACTTCCAAGCCTCGTACAATGATTCATTGTCAAATTGTATAAAAAAAAGTGATATCGTTCCTCAACTTTGCAGTCTTAGCTAGAGGGAAAAACTTAGCAAGAAATTTCTAAGCTAAGTCATCTTATGTAGTGATCGATCCCGGAGGTAAGACATTCAACCAACCTTTAGCTTTGTTCCTCAAGGAGAATGGGAACAACCTCAAGCAAATAGCATCTTCGCTAACTCTGTTATGCTTGAAAGTATCACGCATCTCTAGAAAATTTATGATGTGTTAGTTTGGATCATCACTATGTAACCCACTAAATTGGTACATGGCTTGTACCATCTAAATAATTGTCGGCTTCAACTCAAAGTTGCTACCATTGATAGTCGGCCTCCGAATGCTAGGGCCAAACTCTTCAAGGATAGGAACAACAAAATCCCTCAAAAGTCTAGCATTTTCTTGGTCTCTCATTGCTACTTAAGGGTTGACTCCTTCATTCTTTTGTCTTTGAATTTCTCTCAAAGTACGCTCAATCTCAAGATCAAATGGTATGAAGTCCGCCCTCCTTGTGCGTCTCATTTAACAAAATAAAACACTTGAGATTCACAACAAAAAAAAAAGTTTAAATTAAATCGAATCTAATAGATATTAGTATTAACAAGTAGTAAATCACCGTACTCCTTGGCAATGGCGCCAAGAACTTGTTGGGCTATTTCTAACACACAAACCACAAGTATACAAGTCACAACAAGTGATATAATAAATAAGAGAGTGTCGATCCCATGAGGAGCACATGATTCACAAATGCTAAGTATTAACTAAAACTAGCTTCTAATTTATCCAAATAGTAATAATTAACAGTTTTGAATAAGAATTAAAAAGTGAATAACAATGTAAAAAGTAAGAAAGGAAACCAAAACTAAGCAACTAAAGATTATTCTCAAAGCAATAATAAGAGACCTGGGGATGCAATCTACCCTCTAATTCCTCCAACTACTAGTTTTTCTCATAATATAATTATCTATTTAGAATTGACAAACGAGAATCTTGATGTATTCACAAACTCCTTTCTAAGACATAAGTAAAAAATATCTAGAAAAGTTAATGTTACTCCTAACATAAATTAAATAGAATCATTAAATTTGGTAATTCTCATACAAGGTTGCATTAGTCAGATATATTTCTATCCTATATAAACTCAACTCATAGTAGGAAATTTTATGTTTTTTATCCTATGTCCAAACCTAAATTTCCCTTCCCAAGTTCATATAGGTTTCACATAACAAATCTATTTAGTGGCCAGATAGAAAAACTCTATTGAAGCTTTTAATTTGATTTCTCATTCTTCTTAATCCTCTCCTTAATGTTGTTTTCTCTCTTAGAATAGCTCTAGAACCCTTGGCTGCTAATGTTTTTGCTCCTCCTCATTTCTCCTCTCTTAGATGAATTCAGGAGAGTTTAAATACAAGAAACCAACTAGCCACGATCTAGGAATTCTATAACATGTCTGCATTTTGTGGTGTAGTGGTGACAAATTTGACGTTGCGGCGGCAAGACGGTCGAGTGGGTGACGCTACAGCACTGGACTATAGGACTGTAGTGCCACAATCTCCAAGGGACAATGCCATGATGCGACGCCATGAAATGGCATTGCGGCACCATGCCATTTACCGCGCGGCACTGCAGCACCGTGGAGTGGTGCCGTCCTAGTGCCACAGTGCCAAGTCTCTGGAATCTTTGGCGTTGCAATATCCAGTTCTATTGAGTTCTTTCCATTCTGGTGCTGCTACATACTGCTGAGACATTTGGCACTCGTCTGTCTTCGCTCGCAAATAAACGAAATTGTCTTGGTTTAGCCTTAGTTTCACTTGAAAAGCTGGAATCTCTCCTCTCAATGAATTCTCATCTGAAATATGTATCAAAAATAACAAAACAAGTAAAAAGAGCTTTAAAACAAGCAATTCCTGAACTCAAAAGGATAGTAAAGATAAATGTAAAATACACTTATCATGATTATACCAAAATCTTAAGTTTAATATTGTTGAAAATTTAAAGGCAAATGAAAATAATGCAAAAACAATACATATTATAATAAAATGTAATTACATAATTTCAAATAATTAATACATGTGGAGATAGTAACAATTTACAATTTATGAAATAGCCAGCAAAATAAACAAAACAGATAAAATTTTCATCATTGACACGGTTGAAGCACAACAAAATCGTTTTACTTAAAATCGATTAATTTCGCTACCTTGTACAAATTTGGTGCAACAAGTGGTAGTGCCCCATGATCTCAACAATTAAAATAAATGAGGTTTATTAAATAAATAAACTGCACGATAACAAATTTAATTAAACTTACCCATAGTATAAAACACTATTCAATGATCACTAGTAGAAATCTGAATTATACAGACGAATGTCTACTATGACAGAAAGGATGTTTCATTTCAGTTTATCGTTTCTAGTTTGTCACGGAACCAACGCGTAAGACTTTTTAAACCAATGAAAAATGAACTGAAAAAAAGGCAAAAAAAAAAAAAAAAAAAATTTTCCAAAAAATTTGGGGGCCCCTCCATAACCAAAGCCAACCCGTGCAACCCCAACCGGCCAAGAATAAAAATTCCCCTGGTTTGGCCAACCCCCCAACCCCAAGGCCGGTGAAAAAGCCTTAAAAAAGCCGGAAAAAAAAAAGAAAAAAAAAAAAGAAAAACCAAAAAAAAAAAAAAAAAAAAAAGGAAAATAAATAACAAACAAAAACAAAAAAAAAAAAGAAAAAAGAGAAAAAAAAAAAAAAAAGAAAGAGAGAGGCACGAACCAAAAAAAACCCGAGCGACAGAAAGAAAAGGAAACAAACAAAGGAAAAAAATTAATTAATTTAAAAAAAAACAAAAAAAAGAGCTAATATAAAAAAAAACAATCCAAAAAAATAAAAAATCCAGAACGCCAACCACTAAAACACTCCCAAAACACCAACAAACAAAAAAACAAAAATTAAACAAAAACATAAAAACAAAAAAAAAAAAAAAAAAAAAAAACCAAACCACCAACAATCACAACACACAACAAATACCAAAAACCAAAACAGAAGGCAGAAGACAAAAGAAAAAACAGAAAGCAGGAATCAAGGCTAAAACAAAACACAAAAACCAAAAAAACTAAAAAAAAAGACAACAAACACCAACAAGAACCAAAAGGCAAACAGCAAGAACGATGACCCCTCACGACCACCAAGAACCAACAGCACACCACACAAAAACGAAGGAAGAAGGAAGAGCATAAAAAAACAAGGACAAAAAGAAAAACAGCGAACAAAAACAAAAAAAGGACAGGAATCGCAAGCACCGGCAGGGCAAATCCAAAACAAAAACACACATACACATATAAGCAAAACCAAAACCCAAAACAAATATATATATATAACAGTGTAATAAAAACCATCACTCCATATGCACATGACACAAATCAACCCATACCCACGAGCTCACATCCTCTCATCTATGAAAACCCAGGATGATGGCACTAAGTGTACCTAACAGCCTGCCTGATACCTAAGCCCATACCCGGAGGAGACACCCATGTATCACCTACCAAACCTAGAGGGGCAACCGAATTGCCTACACCTGCCAAATGGGGAGGTAATCAGAAGTAACAACACCTTGCGCAAGTTTACAGACTTTCACCGACGGTGGGACACGCAGCACCACGCTGTAAAACCCACGATGCTAACACGGTGCTCATGTATGATCCTATGACACGTGCAATACAGAACTGAAGTGTAAAAACTACTGTACTCTGGTTTTTCAGTAAAACATGCATAATAGGGTTTTACAGAAAAACGGGCAGCATAACGGCCCTATTTTTGATATACCCAAAATAACCTGCACACAGCGAATTCCCAGAGCAGTATAGTATATATCGTATAACCAGATTCCATCACATATAATTCAAATCATTAAAACACGCTTGTTCTTATATATTGCAGAAAATAAGTTTTAACTCAAAAACGGTATAAAACAGAGGTAACTAAACCCTTACCTCAACAGAATAGCGACACCACGCTATTAGGTCCCTAAAGTATCGTTGACGATCGCTCGGAGGGTCGGGAACCAATTCCAAGCCCTCGATCGTCCTCGTGTGAAAAATCAACTTTCTCACCAGAGCTTCAATTCCACAAACGGACCTCTTCACTGAATTCCTAGCACCCAAAATAGCTAGGTTAGACATATAACTTGTCCAATTCGGGTCCGGGTCCACACCAGACTGGTGGCACATAAAACGAGACAAAATCTCGACCGTCCGATCTCAATTTTTGTGCCGATCACCAAACTACACAATATATATATATATATATATCAAACTTCTTCATTTTCCGAGTACATTCCAAAAATGAAGTTAAAATTACAATCCAACGGTCGGATCGAGAACAACACCCAAAAACTCGAAATGACCAAAAATGGCAACTTTCAATCCGGGCAAAATAGAGTTGAGATATATATACCTTGATGATCCTTGCGACGATACAAATCCAACGGGACTGTTTGAGGCCGAAAGGTGGCCGGAATCGTCGCCAGTGGCCGGATTTCCAAAATAGGTCCAATCGGCTTTAATGGCTTTTTCTGGCAAACTGGTGGCCGGCGGCAAGCAGCGAGGGGTGGCAGAGCTTCAAGGCAGCGAGGCGAAGTGACGCCGGTCAGTGGGCGGCCCGGACGGCAACGGGCGGCGGCGTGGCTCCCTTTGGCCGAGAGAGAGAGAGAGACGAGGGAGAGAAAGAGAGAGAGAGAGAGTGTTCTGTGGGGGGGGGGACGTGAGGGAGGAGAGAGAGAGAGGATATATAATCTGATTTTGATTTTTTTTCTGGTCAAAAGACCATTTTTTCCCTTTAAAAAAATGGATTTTTACAGATGTAACATGTACATGCATGAATGAAAAAAAAAATGGAAGAGAAAAAAAAAATGAAAATGAATAGAGAAGAAAAATGAGTTCTAAAACTTAGGAGGAGAATAAATAAAAGAAATAAAGAGAGAGGGTATTCCATATAGAAACATTAGAAGGGTATTCAACATTATTCGATATCATTATCTCGTCAATTTAAATGTAAGGACATAGAGTTGCCCCATTTACCTCGTTGATTGTGCATAACGGCCGACATAGAAGAAGTGATGAGATCTAGTTATAGTAGAAGTGTCTGTGAGAATTTTAATTTGTTAGTTTTTGCAATTATTTTTAAATTTTGTTCCACATTATTTGTATTTGAATATTTGGGATCTATAGTTGACTATAAATAAAAACTGCTGTAATTAGTTTGAATTATCTTAAAATTAGTTTCCTATTGGTGAGGAATTTTATTCCTAAAGACAGTTTTATTTTTATCCTTGTTTTCTATTTGTTTTTGGATTTTTGCATTATAGCCCAGATTTTGTATTTTCTCTTATTTAAAGTTAGTAAAGTGGTCAGCAATACCCCGAGGATATAGGTAATTTACCAGACCTCACTAAATTTTGTGTTCTCCTTTATTTTTACATTTAGTATTTTCTGTGTATTTTCTATTTTTGTTACTTTCGGTAGCTAGTTGGTTGTTTATATTTAATATTGTTTTAGTATTAAATATAAGTATTTGGAATAGTTATGCTTCCGCTACACAACAAGTAGTGTTAGAAAAACAGGTTTGTCCTAGGCTTTGTTTGGTAGCTATTTGAAATATTAGTAGAAATGTCAAAATCTTCATCAATGCCGGCAAAGATGAAAGCTGTGACTAATGCAAAAATCAACATGGAGAAATTTGATGGCCGAAATAACTTCGACTTATGGCAGTATAAGGTATTGGATAATTTATGTCAACAAGATCAGGATATTGCTCTAAAAGAGACAAAAACAGAAAAAATAGATGATAAAGAATGGGAGATGATCAATCGTCAAGTTTGTGGTACGATCCGCTCATGTTTTTATAGAGAACAGAAGTATCTATTTATGAGAAAGACTTTTGCAAGTAAGTTATGGAAGGCACTCGAGAATAAGTACATGAGGAAGAGCTATGAGAATCGGCTATACTTGAATAAGAGACTTTTTCGCCTCCAGTTGAAGCCTGTACGATAATTGGTGACCACATTGATACTTTCAACTAGTTGATTGTAGATTTGTTAAATTCAGATGAAACCTTTAAAGATAAAGATAAAGCAATGTTGTTGATTGGGCCCCTTCCTGATGAGTTAGAACATCCATGTATTATGTTACTTCATAGGAAGGAAAAATTATCCTTCGATGAAGTGAGTGCTGCATTATACAACTATGAGATTCGGATGTAAGATCAAAAGGAGAATAAGGACATTCCAATAGAAGTGCTTACAGCCAGGGGACGTAGTCAAAGCTGTAAGTAGGAGAAAAGGGGTAGATCTCGTTCGAAGGGAAGACCTGGCAAGGATGAATATGCCTTCTATCATGAGAAAGAGCATTGGAAGAAAGATTGTTCGAAGTTACAGAATAAAGGCAAGGGCAAGGATACTTCTAATGCATATGTAGTTGAAGTTGAAGATAATGAGTCAGATTTTTCTCTAGTTAGTCAGTCATATATCTCAGTGTAACAAGTGGATTTTAGATTCGGGTTGTACTTACCATATGTGTCCTAACAAGGAGTGGTTCTTCTACTTTAAAAAGCTAAATGGTGGAGTTGTTTACATGGGTAATGATGAATCATATAAATCAGTTGGGGTAGGTTCAATTCGATTGAAGAATCATGATGGATTAACTAGAGTTTTAACAGATGTTCAGTATGTACCGAAATTGAAAAAAAATCTCATCTCTTTAGGAGCTATAGAATCTAAAGGCTTCACTATGTCTATACGAGATAGAATTTTGAAAGTCACTTTAGGCTCTTTGGTGATAATGAAAGGTACAAGAAGAAATAACTTGTATTACTATAACGGTAGTACAGTTATTGGATCAGCCGTTATGGTTTCTAAGGATGATGAAGCTTCAGAAATTACCAGGTTATGGCATATGCATTTGGGACATGTACGGGAAAAAGCTTTCTATAGTTTAGTGAAGTAAGGCGTACTAAAAAGAGCAAAGACCTACAAGTTAGACTTTTGTACAACTGTGTTTTGGGAAAATAGACAAAAGTGAAGTTCGGCACAACAATTCACAATACTAAGGATATTCTGGACTATGTTCATTCAAATGTGTGGGGACCTACTAAGCTAGCTTCTTTGGGAGATATGCCCTATTTTGTTACTTTTGTCGACGACTTTTCTAGAAGAGTTTAGGTGTATGTAATGAAGACTAAGGATAAAGTACTTGAAGTTTTCCTTAAATAGAAAAAGATGATTGAGACTCAAACAAGCAGAAAGATCAAACGAATTCAATCAGACAATGGTGGAGAATATAGGAGTGACCATTTTTGGGATTTTTCCAATCTGAACATATTGTGCATCACTTTACAGTCCGAAAAACACCATAGTAGAATGAGGTGTCACTTTGTTGGAGAAGGTTCAATGTATGTTGTCCAATGCTGGGTTAGGCTAAGGTTTTTGGGCTAAGGTAATTACGTATGTGTGTCATCTTATTAATCTTTTACCATCGACTGCAATTGGAGGAAAAATTCCACTTGAGGTATGGTCTGGAAAACCTATTAGTGATTACGATTCTTTATATGTCTTTGGTTCCACTACATATTTTCATGTGAAAATATCCAAGTTAGATCTGAGAGCCAAAAAAGTTAATCAATACCCGTAGTTGAGTCCACATTTCCCTATGGCTGAAACCACAGATTCAAACTTGTTTTAAAACAAATCGTCATTTCAATAAAAACTACAGTCTGCCATGTTGAAGAAGGTAACAGAAGACCAAAAAAAGACCATCGGTATTCCACAATAGGTAGAGCCTAGTCAGCAGGATGTGAAGTTTGAGAAAATAATAATAGTAGTCCCAACTAATATTGTTGAAAATTGTGGTGCCACTCTATTGGCAAAGGAGGACATTGAAGATGAAGACGAGGTTCCAACACAAGAGGCTCAACAACAGCAAGAATCAATTGCACATAACAAGCCAAGATGTGGAATTTGTAAACATACTCAATTTGTCGATATGGTGGTCTATGCATTTCCTATCGTAGATAATGATGCTCCTTCCACGTACAAAGATGCAACCAAAAGTTCGAAAACTAAACAGTAGGTAAAAGTAATGGACGAAGAAATGCAATCTCTTCAGAAGAATTAAACTTGAGAGCTAGTACAACTATAGAAGAACAAGAAGGCAATTAGGTGCAAATGGATATACACAAAGAAAGAAGGATTTCCTGATAAGAATAATGTTCGCTTCAAGGCAAGATTGGCAGCAAAAGGCTATGCTCAGTTGGAGGGAATTAATTACAATAAGGTTTTTCTCCAGTTGTTAAACATTCCTCTATTAGAATTTTGTAAGATTTAGTAGCACTGTTGGATCTTGGACTAGTTCAGTTGAATGTAAAAACTACGTTTCTACACGGTGATTTAGAAGAAGAAATCTATATGTCTCAGCCTGAAGGATTCAAGATTATTAGAAAAGAAAATTGAGTTTACAAACTAAAAAGATCACTTTATGGGCTGAAACAATCGCCAACGCAGTGGTACAAGCGATTTGATTAGTTTATGATGGGACAGAAGTACATAAGAAGTAAGTTTGATAGTTGAGTGTATTTTCACAAGCTCCAAGATGGGTCTTTCATTTATCTACTCTTGTATGCTGAAAATATGTTGTTAGCTTCAGAAAATCAAGAAGAAATTGAGAAGTTAAAGGCTTAGTTTAATCAAGAGTTTGAGATGAAGGATCTCGGTAAAGCAAAGAAAATTCTCGGTGGAGATTAGCAGGATAAAGGGAGAAACAAAATTAGTTTGACTCAGAAGCAATATCTAAAGAAGCAATATCTAAAAAAAAATATTACAGCATTTTGGTATGACTGAACAATCAAAACTTGTTAGTACACTGCATGCTCCTCATTTCAGGCTTAGTGCATCTTTGTCTCTGAGTACAGATACAGAGTGAGAATACATGTCACAAGTTCCGTATTCAAATGCAGTTAGTAGCTTAATGTATACGATGGTGTGCACGAGACCTGATATTTCACATGTAGTTAGAGTTGTGAGTAGGTATATGCATGATCAAGGTAAAGATCATTAGCAAGCTGTGAAATGGATTCTACGGTACTTATTGAAGACTGTAGATATCACAACCTAAATCTTAGGCCGTGACTTTTTTGGTAATTTTGAGTGTAAATTTATATAAATAAATTATTTTACAAAATTCAGAAAAAATCAAGTACTTGGATTTTCATTTTAGTCCTTACATCGTTAGGAATTCTGTATAAAAAGAATTCATGTTTAGTTTATTTTATTAAGAAAAAAACACCAATTAGAATTCGAGAAAACATAGTTAAATTGAATAAAAAATTGGTTTAATGAAATTTTTGTATTGATTAAATGCATTTCATAAATCTTGTTTAGAAAGTCCAAAAATCAATTTAAGAGTCCATCAAAATTCCAAGTACTTAAAACTTTGAAAAGTTGCTCCTCCGGAACTATATTGCCCCATCCATCTGCTAAATCCTCAAATAGTAGTAATAACATCCTCATATAATCACCTATCAGGATAGGATCAACTGAAGAAGGATAGAACAGCAAGTGTAAGAAGCCAAGCAAGTTGCCTAGCCAACGGGATAACCAACTCGAATGAACAATCACTTAAAAAGAGGAAAAATAAGAGGGGTGAGCTCGAGAGCTCAGTATGAAAGCTGTTACTCATATAAAAATCTTTTTAGTAATGGAAAGCCACTGCATGGTTAGTTTAATCCAACAACACCATTTTTTGAGCAAAACCATATGTATATACTTATATATATATATATATCCATTTCCAAAGCTGATAGTCTATATATGTATATGCATATAATTATATATAGATAGATATGAAAACATGTTATCCACAACCAATAGTCTGTATACACATATATATGTACAAAAAATATGATATACAAAAAGTACAATATCTGAAAATCAATCGGTCCACAAACACATGACACGAATTCATTCATACCCATGAGTTCACTACCTCTCATCAATGGAAATCAGGGTGTTGGCACTACGTGTGCCATATAACCTGCCTGACACCTAGCCCCTAACTGGAAAGGATACCCGTATGTTGCCTACCAAACCTGGAGAGACAATCGTATTACCTATGTGATATGAACTACGCCAATAACATGACAAAACCTGATACCAAATCTGAAAACACAATCCCAAGATCTTTCAAGCTTGATGGAAACTACGACCTATTGCTTAACAAAGCAAGAACCTTGGTATGGTGAAGACACCACAAACGGGGATGGATAATCCATTTAATAAATCAGTTTGAACGCTACAAGGAATCCCTTGATAAGTTCAAAAAAAAAGTTTCTTCAAGAACTCAAGAAGAAAATTCTCACGATTTTATTAACTTCGAAAAACTGCTACATAATGTTGTAGGCAGCATATACATAGCCGAATTATACTTGCTAGGGTTTTAAATACAAAATTACTAATCTACGCTTAATGAAAGAAAAAAAATACGCTTAAAATAACCTTAGAAATTCTCAGAAATTAAAACAAATAAAAACTAAAGTTATTACAAAGAAAACATGCCTATATCAGCTTACAAACTCTCTTGCACGTGTATGATGGATTAGACATGCAAGTTGATCATGCAATGACTCAATGGATGTGTATGGCTGATTTGTTCTCTCCCAGATTGACTTGGATGAACAAAACNATATATACAAAAATATGATATACAAAAAGTACAATATCTGAAAATCAATCGGTCCACAAATACATGACACGAATTCATTCATATCCATGAGTTCACTACCTCTCATCAATGGAAATCAGGGTGTTGGTACTACGTGTGTCATACAACCTGCCTGACACCTAGCCCCTAACTGGAAAGGATACCTGTATGTTGCCTACCAAACCTGGAGGGGCAACCGCATTACCTATGTGATATGAACTACGCCAATAATATGACAAAACCCGATACCAAATCTGAAAACACAATCCCAAGATCTTTCAAGCTTGATGGAAACTGCGACCTATTGCTTAACAAAGCAAGAACCTTGGTATGGTGAAGACGCCACAAACGGGGATGGATAATACATTTAATAAATCAGTTTGAACGCCACAAGGAATCCCTTGATAAGTTCAAAAAAAAGTTTCTTCAAGAACTCAAGAAGAAAATTCTCACGATTTTATTAACTTCGAAAAACTGCTACATAATGTTGTAGGCAGCACATACATAGCCGAATTATACTTGCTAGGGTTTTAAATGCAAAATTACTAATCTACGCTTAATGAAGGAAACAAAAAACACGCTTAAGATAACCCTAGAAATTCTCAGAAATTAAAACAAATAAAAACTAAAGTTATTACAAAGAAAACATGCCTATATCAGCTTACAAACTCCCTTGCACGTATATGATGGATTAGACATGCAAGTTGATCATGCAATGACTCAATGGATGTGTATGGCTGATTTGTTCTCTCCCAGATTGACTTGGATGAACAAAACCAACCCCTGTTTACCCTCAGTAGTGAACACACGTTCTTCTTATTGTAGAACTCTCCAAACTAAGTAATTCAACTCTTCTTTGAATCTTTTAGCTCGAGCTCTCATCACCGGACCAACTGGAACTTGTATTAGACCACGATTCTTTACAGCCTTGATGTCCTCATCATTTCCCCCTCTTGAGAAGGATTTGCCCTCAAATCATTGTCACCTGTAACAAAAGGACTCAAATCAGTAACATTGAAAATAGCACTAACATTGTACTCACCTGATAAATCAAGTCTGTAGGCATTATTATTGATCTGTTCAAGCACTTGAAATGGACCATCTTCTCGCGGAATAAAATGAGGTATCTTAGAAAACCGATCTACAACAACAAAGATTGAATCCCTTCCACGTTTACTCCTAGGTAAACCCAAAACAAAATCCATCAAAATGTCAATCCAAGGTACACTAGGAATAGGTAGGGGCATGTAAAGACCGTTTGGCTGAACTCTAGATTTAGCTTGCCTACAAATAACACACCTACCACAAACCCTTTCAACTTCCCATTTCATGTGTGGCTAATAGAAATGCTCCTACAAAATAGCTAGGGCTTTAGCGACTCCAAAATGTCCCATTAATCCTCCACCATGGGATTCCTGAACTAACAAGTCTCTCATTGAACAATTGAGAATGCACAACTTATTTTTTCTAAACAAGAAACCCTCATGCTTATAAAACTTACCCTCTGCAGATTTTTCACATGCACTATACACCTTACCAAAATCATGGTCATCATAACAAAGCTCCTTCATATGCTCAAAACCAAGAAATTTAGCATCAAGAGTAGAGATTAAGGCATACCTGCGTGAAAGTGCATCCACAACTACATTCTTCTTACCTTGTTTGTAACAAATGACATAGGGAAAAGTCTCAATGAACTCTACCCATTGAGCATGTCTCTTGTTCAGCTTGTGTTGCCCCTTTAAGTGTTTCAAGGATTCATGATCCGTACGAATCACAAACTCCTTTGGCCATAAGTAGTGCTGCCATGTCTCCAAAGTTCGAACCAATGCATACAATTCTTTGTCATAAGTGGGATAGTTAAGCACAGCTTTGCTGAGCTTCTCACTAAAGTATGCAATTAGTCTTCCATCCTACATAAGAATAGTGCCTATACCTACACCAGAAGCATCACATTCAATTTCGAATACCTTAGAAAAGTTAGGTAAAGCAAGTAAAGGAGTATGAGTAAGCCTATGCTTAATAAGCTGAAATGCCTTCTCTTGTTCTTCACCCCATTTGAATGCGATATTCTTCTTAATAACTTCAGTAAGTGGTGTAGCAATTGTGCTAAAATCCTTCACGAACCTCCTATAAAAACTAGCAAGTTCATGAAAACTCCTAACATTACCAACACTAGAGGGGGTCGGCCACTCTTGGACGGCTTTGATCTTCTCTTCATCAACCTCAATTCCTTTATCACTCACAACAAAACCTAAGAAAACAAGCTTATCAGTGCAGAAAGTACACTTTTTGAGGTTACCATATAACTTCTCCTTTCTAAGCACATCCAAAACCAATTGCAAATATGAGACATGATCTTGCAAACTCTTGCTATAAATCAAAATATCATCAAAATAAACAACAACGAATTTTCCAATGAAAGCACGCAAAACATGATTCATTAGGCGCATGAAAGTACTAGGTTCATTAGTTAATCCAAATGGGATAACCAACCACTCATACAATCCATATTTAGTTTTGAATATTGTTTTCCATTCGTCACCTTCTTTCATCTTAATTTGATGATATCCATTTTTAAGACCAATTTTAGAAAAGACACAAGAATCATGCAGATCATCTAACATGTCATCTAAGCGAGAAATAGGGCACCGATACTGTACCGTTATGCTGTTGATGGCTCTACAATCAACACACATCCTCCATGACCCATCCTTCTTAGGAACTAGAATCACTGGTACTGCACATGGACTCATGCTTTCTTTCACGTATCCCTTCTCCATCAATTCTTCAACTTGTCTTTGAAGTTCCTTCGTCTTCTCCGGATTACTTTTATATGCTAGACAGTTTGGAATTGATGCTCCGGATACGAAATCGATTTGATGTTCAATCCCTCAGATCGGTGGTAAACCATGTGGCACCTTATTAGGAAACACATCCTCAAACTCTTGCAAGAGAGAAACAATAATACTAGACAAAGAAAAATCAAGTTGGTTAGTGTTTAAAAGAGCCTCCTTGTATATGAGTAAAATCATCGGCCGTTTTGAAATCAATGCACGCTTAACCTCATTTGTTTTTGCATAGAAATTTCTTTGTTTTCCCTCTGTTTTTACCTCATTGGCTGAACTCTTCTCTTTCTTTTTTTGCTCAACAGATTCAGCCTTACTCTCTCTTTTTCTTTCTAAGTTTGTGTGACTCTCTCCTATTTCACTCTAACTATGTACTACCTCACTCTTCTTTTCACTCTCATTCCTTTGTTCTCTAAAGTTTTTCTATCACAAAATTTTTGCAATCTCACTTGATCTTCATAAACTTGTTTTGGTGTCAATGGAACTAGAGTGATTGTTCTCTAGTTGAACATGAATGAATATTTGTTGGTGAAGCCATCATCTTGTACATGCTGATCATATTGCCACGGTCTTCCTAGGAGAATATGCCTAGCTTGTAATGGTACTACATCGCACAACACTTCATCTTCATATTTATCGATTCGAAATGGTGCAATAACCCGCTTTGTAACCCTCACTTCACCACTATTATTCAACCATTGTAGCTTATATGGACGAGGGTATCTAAGTATTGTGAGCCCTAGCTTTTTAACCATGGAAGTACTAGCAACATTAGTGTAACTATCACCATCAACAATAACACTACATACCTTATCTTTCACGTGGCAACGAGTCTGAAAGATATTCTCCCGCTGTACTTCTTCTTCCTCTTTAACTTGCAAGCTTAAGGCTCGACATGCGACTAACCTAAGCATCTCACCATGATCTATCCCAAACTCCTCATCTTCCATAGAGGCATCCTCCAAAGGTGGCATATCATCACAATCAGCCTCATCCTCGGATTCAAACTCGCCATTCTCCTAGATCACCATAACTCGCTTGTTTGGACATTGACTAGCTATATGTCCTCTTCCCTGATATTTAAAGCATTTAATCTCACTAGAATGAGTCGAAGTAGGGGTTGATTTACCTTGAGAGGCCGTGTTAGTAGTGGCAAATTTGGGCTTGGATTTGGCCTTGGAAGTGGAGGAGCTTTCTTCTTTCTTTAGGTAGTTCGACTTCCAAGGTGCTGCACTAGAAGTTTGTAAGGCTGGTCTTGGTCTTGTACCACCCCTCTTGAGCTGCCTCTCTAACTTGATTACCATATGCACCAAATCTTCCAATTCCACATAATGGTGTATCTCAATCGTATTAGCAATCTCTCAGTTTAAACCATTCAAAAATTTGACCATTGTCACTTCCCGATCCTCCTCCACATTGGCTCTAATCATAGCCATCTCCATTTCCTTATAATAATTATCAACACTATGATTTCCTTGGTGGAGGCCTTGCAGCATTAAGTATAGATCCCGATATTAGTAACTTGGCACAAATCATCGTCTCATCACTCTCTTAATCTCTTCCCAATTTTCAATAGGGTGTTCTCCATTTCGCCTCCTATTAATGCACAATTGATCCCACCACACAATAGCACAGTCAGTAAATTCGATTGAGCAAAATTTACCTTCTTTATTTCTGAGTAATTGTGACAATCAAAAACCAACTCCATCTTCTTTTCCCACTCGAGGTATGCTTCGGGATCAATTTTTCCTTGAAAAGTGAGAATTCTCATTTTTATGTTGCCTAAGTTGTTATCTACCTGGTTCCTAACTTCTCTATCCCTACCATATCACCTATGGCTGCCAAATGACATCCTATCAAATTCCTCTTTTACACCTTCCCCTTCAGCTTGATCCACCTCCTCAACTTCTCTTCGGTGCAACCTATCCCTCCTAGGTTGCTGCCTCCGTTGTGATCCCTCTTCTACCCTATCAAACCTTTCATGTATATGTTCTAATTCTGTCCTCATCAACCACCTCATCTCTCCCATTAATGCTTGGATTTGAAAATTTGGAACAACTTATTGTTGAACCTCTTCGTTTGTGCTTTTCTCTTGATTTTTAGACATGATTAAAATCTACAAAACAAGGTTAGAATAATATGGAAAAGGACCTCACCCACTCCCTCACGTGTTTTACTCTAAAAATATGATGCACTCAATGCTACTCGTGTCTCGCCCAATAATTTCTGGCTTTTAATCCTCTTATGATCTCACATACACACTGCCTTTTTCTACTCATATTCTTCTATCAGTTCTTTCAAAACTAATCAAGAACAAATAAAAATGATTCAAGCAGCAACTCAAGACAAGAACAAACCAAACGAATCAGATTTTGTCATGGATTTTGATGATTTTTGGCACTCAAGGGCAGGGTTTTAATAAATAAAAGTTTTAGGACACAAGAAACAAGATTGAAACAAAAAAAAATTTAGAAGGGTCCTGGTACTCTTTTTTTTTCGTTTCCCTTTTCTTCCCTTTTCCTTTTCTTTGGTGTTGCAAAAAAGTGTGAAGAAGAACACTAGAGAATCAGGTAACTTTTAAAGAAAACGGGTAACTTTTGATTTTAAGAAACAGGTAACAAGAAATCTGGACACTAAAAAGAAATCTGGAAACCTGGAAAGCAAAAGTACTCAAAGAGGAACCTAAAACAACAACAAAACCCTAAAACAAATAACTCGACAAAAAAAAAAACAAGAAAGGATAGGCAAACCTAATGAACCTAGGCCCTGGATACCAACTGATACAAACTACACCAATAACGTGACAAAACCCGATACCAAATCTGGAAACACAATCCCAAGATCTTTCAAGCTTAATGGAAACCACGACCCGTTGCTTAACAAAGCAAGAACCTTGGTATGGTGAAGATGCCACAAACGGGGATAGATAATCCATTTAATAAATCAGTTTGAATGCCACAAGGAATCCCTTGATAAGTTCAAAAAAAAAGTTTCTTCAAGAACTCAAGAAGAAAATTCTCACAATTTTATTAACTTCGAAAAACTGCTACATAATGTTGTAGGTAGCACATACATAGCCGAATTATACTTGCTAGGGTTTTAAATGCAAAATTACTAATCTACGCTTAATGAAGGAAAAAAAAACACGTTTAAAATAACCCTAGAAATTCTCAGAAATTAAAACAAATAAAAACTAAAATTATTACAAAGAAAACATGCCTATATCAGCTTACAAACTCCCTTGCACGTGTATGATGGATTAGACATGCAAGTTGATCATGCAATGACTCAATGGACGTGTATGGTTGATTGGTTCTCTCCCGGATTGACTTGGATGAGCAAAACCAACCCTTGTTCACCCTCAGTAGTGAACATACTTTCTTCTTGTTGTAGAACTCTCCAAACTAAGTTATTCAACTCTTCTTTGAATCTTTTAGCTCGAGCTCTCGTCACCAGACCAATTGGAACTTGTATTGGACCACGATTCTTTACAGTCTTGATGTCCTCATCACTATGCCTATCAAATGGGGAGGTAATCAGAAGAAATACGCTGCGCAGGTTCACAGACTCTGCACCATTGGTGGAGCCACAGCGCCACAGTGTAAAAACCCCATGATGCTAACCTAGAACTCATGTGTGATCCTATGACACGTATACTCTGAACTGATGTGTAAAAGTAACCATGCAGTAATATAAGTTTAAATGATGCTCTGGTTTTTAAAAAAATAGTTAATTAAAACTTGTAGAAAAATGGATAGCGTAACGACCCTATTTTTATCATATCCAAAAATAACCTGCATTTAAAAAAATCTCACAGCAATTTAATATATAAATCATATCATTCAATTCCATCACAGATATTTAAAAGTTCTAAAGTCACGTTTATTCTCATATACTGCAGAAAATAAGTTTTATTCAAAAACAATATAAAAAAGAGGTAACCAAATCCCTACCTCACTAGAATAGTGATACCACATTATTAGATGCCCAAGGTATCGATTGGACGATCGTTCGGAGGGTCGGAAACTAATTCTACGCTCTCGATCGCTCACTTGGGAAACATCGACCCCTCAACGAAGCTTTGAATCAATGAATGTCATTAAATTCCTAATATCCAAAATAGCTAAGTTAGACATATAACTCGACTAATTCGGATCTGGGCCGATACCGAACTAGTGGCATACAAAACTAGACAAAATCTAAGCCGTTAGATATTGACTTTCGTGCTAGTCACTAAATATAGTCAATATATATATATATCAAACTTCACCATTTTTCAAGTACATTCCAAAAAAACAACAACAAAAATGAAATCTAACAGTCAGATTAAAAACTAAAATTCAAATTTTAAAACACCCAGAAATGGCAACTTTCAAACCGGGCAAAATAGGATCGTGAAATATATACCTTGAGGTTCCTCTCGACGATACGAACCCAACGAGCCCAAGAACGTGACCTGAAACAATCAAAATCATCGCCAGAAATCGAAACTCCTCCGCAGCCTTTAATAGAGTTTTCCGGCTACAGGAAGTTGGGTGACGACTGAGGATGGGTGGCGCGACTTGTTGGTGGTAGGCAGAGGCAATGTCGGCAACTGGGCTGGCCGAACGGTGGTCGTGGCAACAGCGGTTCCTCCTTGCATTCCTTTGGCCGAGAGAACAAGAAAGGGACGAGAGAAAGTCGAGAGAGAGGGTGGACGAGGAAGAGAGAAAACATATATATAATATTTAATTAATTTAATTAAAAAAAACTGGTCAAATGACCATTTTACCTCTGTAAAAACAAGGATTTTACAGTATATATTGGATTGGTTTTTGAGCAGGATGATAGACTTGGTCAATGTGTGGTTAGTTATGTTGATTCTAATTATGCTAGTGATTTAGATAAACGTCATTCAACTACTGGATATCTATTCACATTTGTAAGAGCACCAATCAATTAGAAATCTACTTTGTAGTCTACAGTTGCTTTATCCACTACAGAGGCAGAGTAGATGGCAGTTATAGAGGCTGTGAAGGAAGCTATTTAGTTATAAGGATTACTAGAAGAGCTAGGAATTATTCAAGAGTATGTTTATATTTATGGTACTCACTTAGCAAAGAATCTAGAATACCATGTACGTACGAAGCATATTGACGTCCGACATCACTTTGTGCGGGAGCTTATTGGTGAAGGAAAGATACTGTTTCAGAAGTTTGGGACTGCTGAGAATCCTGTGGATATGATGATCAAAGTGGTAACATCGATCAAGTTCAATCATTGTTTAGACTTGATTAACATCCTACAAATTTATTGGCACCTTTTGGCGCATAAAGTGGCGTTGCTATAATAGATAGAGGATACGGGAAATAGGGAAATTTAGGTGGGACCTACTAACTCACTAAGCTAGAGATTGTTAGAATTTTAGTTTATTAACTTTTGTAATTATTTTTGGACTTTATTCCATATCGCTTATGTTTGAATATTTGGAGTCTACAGTTAGTTATAAATAAAGTCTATTGTAATTTGTTTGAATCATCCTAAAATTAATTCCCTATTGGTAAGAACCTTTATTCCTAAGGATCTCTATAGTTTTATTTTTATCCTTTTTTTCCATTTGTTTCTGGGTTTTTGCATTATAACTCAGACTTTGTATTTCTTGTTATTTGAAGTTAGTGAAGTGGTCAGAAACGCCCCGAAAACGTAAGTAATTTATTGAACCTTGCTAAATTTTGAGTTCTCTTTTATTTTTGCATTTAATATTTTTTGCGTATTTTTTGTTTTCGTTAATTTCATTAGCTAGCTCGTAATTTATATTTAATATTGTCTTAGTATTAAATATAAGCATATAGAACAACTGCTGTAAAAAAGTGTCTAACACTATAGTTGAAACACTATAGTTGAGTCGGATAGGTCTAGGCTCTAGTGGGGTGGGGGCAATGCAAATAAATTAATTCTTTTGTCTCCGCCTTTGACCTGCTGAGATAATTTGATCAATCAGTCTTTACTAATTTCTCTCCAAAAGTGGAAATACTCTCTAACTCCTTGTCTTTTCCTCAGACAATAAATACATAATCGAAACAAACGTAGAAAAACAACCGAGCATTTATCGTATAACGTTGCTGGTCTGGTAATTGATGAGCTAGTGATCGAATTCGCTAAGCTAATGACTTAGATTTGAATGTGAAACACCATTGATGATCAGGATTGAAAAAAGAAAAGAAAAATGTTAAAGCAACCTTATCCAGTAGATAACCCGCATAATATACGTAAAAAGCATTCAAATTTGGGTCTCTAAACCTTGGCTTATACATTAACTTAAGATTTCCAAAAGCATTTTTGTTTCAAAAAAAAAAAAANTAAATTTGAGATTCAAAGTAGTTTCGGCACATAGTACTTTAATAATAACGGCAATAATTTCTTATCAATATATCTATTCTACTACAAGATATTGTTGATCGCGCAAATTTTTTAATATTGACGACATCAATAATTTCTTAACCATTTTATACTAGCTGATAATAATATCACTCTTCTTTCTATAGTTGTATTACAATTTAAGTTTTCATTCTTATTGAAGAAACATATGATGTCCCAGCTTCCTTTTTCGTTTTTCGTTTTTTCCCGAAGTCTCACTAATGCATGCATGTTAAATGAAGATTAGTCGGTTGTAAATAATCTATTGCTCATTTTTCAATTCCTTTAGATGTTGCCATTATTACACGTAAAGTATCTTAGCCGTGGAAAACTGTAATTACGTGGGGCCATTCTTTATATAATAATACTCGAATAAACCTTTTTTAAATAAAAAAAATTGTTCGTGATGCACAATTGGTCGGCAGCGTGTCGGTTGTGATTGATTATTATATTCATATTTATATGTTTCAAAGTTTTTTATTATCTTTGAAAAAGTTTTATATGATGATATAAATGTAGAATTAGAGTAAACGTCACTTAATGCAAATGCGTTTTTTCGGCATGGGATGTGACAGTTCTCAAATTTTTATGTTGTATTTGTTCGTTAAATTTGGAATTTCGGCCGAACAACGTCCTTATCAAGGAAAGCATACGATAAAAGCATGCATGAGAACCAAGAGTACTAGTATTTTAATTTATCTTTAAAAGGTGATTTAGTACTCTAACCATACTTAGGGTCTTTCTTTAAAAAGCATTAACACAAAATTTATTAATTTCACTTGACCTAGGTAAAGCGTATATACATGCCCT